>JAODLI010000003.1:69198-80708 GCA_027575585.1 Percopsis omiscomaycus | reverse complement strand
CCCCCCCCCCCCCCCCCCGCTATCTGGTTAGTATGCTATAGTAGATATCTCTGCAACACAGTACATGGATGTCTTTAACATAACGTCAAAATAACCATTTTGACATTATGTTAAAGACATCCATGTACTGTTATTCTAGAATTTTAGTTGGTTATTATTATGTAGTTTACTTTTTTTTTTTTTTTTTGCTGTCTCATCTTCTATTTCCTTAAGAGCTTGACGCTTTTCTGTAGTCTTGCTGGCCTTGGCTGCAGTACTTGCACCATCACTTTTTTTTTTTTAAACTGGCCGAGGGATGTCTCCTATTGACGTTTCGGAGTCGTGCTAATATGCGGATGTGAGCTAGGGAGCAGGGCTGTTTCTATTGTAAGGGTCATATTTATGTATTGTATTATGTAGGGTATATTTATGACACTGACGTGGTTGCTCTTTACTGCTTGAAGTACTGCTACAGTTTTGCTATATTCCGTTCAGTGTCTGGCCAGCATGCTGCACACACATGGTTGTCTTCTCGAGTGATGTTTTTGGGACACATCTGTTTATTTCATGTGAGAAAGAAGACAGAATCAGTTGTCATCTTTTTGGGTTGTTGTTAAACCAAAGACGGTGTGGAATGCCAACAGCTCTTGTGTCATCGTTTTCTTTCTGTCAACAACTACAACCCAAACGTTACACTATGGAGTGCACCGGGTGTGCTATAAGCTTTTGATCTCACACAACGCTTAGTCACATGACCAAACACAAAAACAAACTTTTGCATAATATAAATAAATCTATACATTTTATATTTAAGTTGTCTTGGCAACATATTTTATAGGTCACACAATATTATGCTATTCATGAATTTATGTATTTGGCATATTTCCTAATAGAAATGTTGTCCGTTTCATCTGCCAGACAACTACACGTGATGGCAGATAAAAGCCGGCCTATGCCAGCAAACGTAAACCCTGCTGTTGAGAGATATCTAGAAAAGCCTAAATAGAGCGACAGGCTGAGCGATTGAGCAAGTTTTCGACACGAGTTGAATGTTAATTTTTTAAATAGAAACAAATAACACCTACCGACTTAAATGATAAGCAGAACTAAAATGTATTCTGACGTGTGTGTGTGTGATCGATTTTTCTACACAGGAAATCGACCTTTGACATCTTCAACTTCCTGGCGTCACAACACAGGCAGCTTCCTGATATCTCGGCCCCCTGTGATGAAGAGGACGACGATTTTCCACTCAAATCCAGCAGGTCAGGCCGCCCGTCGTGTTTTAAGTATCCTAACCATAGACTGCCAGTTAATCTCCACACACGTGTAAAGATATATAAACGATGAATGCCACATTTCTTCTTGCGTTCCTCCCACATAGACGAGCCACAAGCACAGAGCTTCCCATGGCCATGCGCTTCAGACACCTGGAGAAAACCTCTAAGGAAGCAGTAGGGGTGTACAGGTAACGCCTAACACTATGAAATGCTAGTGCTTATTGACCTATAAATCTTTTTCCTCTATTTGCTAATTGCTCATTGTACGGACTAGATCTGCCATCCATGGACGTGGGCTTTTTTGCAAGAGGAACATAGAGGCCGGGGAAATGGTGATTGAGTATGCCGGCACCGTCATTCGGTCGGTCCTGACCGATAAGAGGGAGAAATACTACGACAGCAAGGTCAGTCTACGTCCGTAACTCTGGCCACATGCTTACATGCTTGTGTACGAGAGTATTCAGAAATTGAAAGTCATAGTTGTATTCTGCATAACACTGTAAAAAACGATAGAACAAAAGCTATTATTATATTATAATTTGAGCTGTAAACTTTCGAGGCGATCTTGGTTCACCTCTAAACCCTGCTGTTCCCACTCTCTCCACTAGGGAATTGGCTGCTACATGTTCCGCATCGACGATTTCGATGTGGTGGACGCGACGATGCACGGCAACGCGGCGCGCTTCATCAACCACTCATGCGAGCCCAACTGCTACTCGCGCGTCATCAATGTAGACGGCCACAAGCACATCGTCATCTTTGCCCTGAGGAAGATCTACCGGGGCGAGGAGCTCACCTACGACTACAAGTTCCCCATCGAGGACGAGAGAAACAAGCTGCACTGCAACTGTGGCACGAGGCGGTGCCGCCGCTTCCTCAACTAGCCCCCCCCCCCCCACCCCCACAAGAAACGCACAGCGCCAGCCATCGTGTTTGCAGTACTTGAATATGTGAGACGGGCTTGAAGGGAACTATAAGGAGTGACCATTGTGACACAGCCATAAGTTGTCGCCTGCACACGGAAACCCATCGGTCAAAGCTCTCTGCTTTTTCTATCATCTTAGCAAGGAGTTCTTTTGATCTGCTGTTGTCCGTCACAGAAACCAAATCAGAGCCATATGTGAAATCTTGATTTTTGAAGAGTATTTATGTAATTTAATGGCTTAGACTACTGGACTGTTGGTTTGTGAGGAAGCGCAGGGATCCTAACGGAACTGCAGTGTTTTTTGGATTTTTATAAACTCATAGACCACAGTTATTAAATTTGTGTGTTTTGAATATTTTGCGACTTTCCTTTTTTTCTTTATTTTTTCCCCTCTCTCTTTTAGGTTAGCAATTAGGCCAGCATTTATTACATGCTGCAAGTGGCGCTAGCTGAAGTACCTGATGGCATTGATTCTCACTGCTCTTGTGTGAGAAGGGGCTCACTTGTATGCTAGTTGAGTATTTCTCGCACAAAATTACAATTGAGTAGAATGAGAAAATTAGCACCTTATCCTCACGCCCCTGCTAGCATTGCTGTACAGCAAATGAGACTGAGCTTTTCTTCAGTACAGAGTAAAGACATTGACTTAAGTCGCAACTTATATACATTTTAGCACAGCTATATTTTAACATTCTGGTTGTACGCTCTATAAACCACACATTTTGTCAACAGGGAGTTTATTTTGTTTTCTGTTACTTTTATGAAGGTGCTGGTGGCATTTACCCAAAAGGCATATTTTGTCTCTATTTTTAAATTGTTACGTGTTAGAACTTTGCTCGTCTCCTCCTTTTTGTTTTCTGTCTTTGGTTGAACATCATGTTTTTATTTGTACCGGCAGCGATGCTGTGACCAAAACGTTTTTATCCCATTTGTGAATGCAAGTAATTTAGTTTTTTTTCTGTTTATTTGTGCTGTTCATGTTTTTGAAGGTGTATAAGGGAGTTTTGTGGTGCGGTCAAAAATGGAAATATTGTTGGTACACTACTCGCTCTCAGTTTTGTATATTTGAACAATAAATGAATATTCAACATACTTGATATGATAATAAATGCGTTGTGAACTATTTCCTAGTCAAGACAGCTGAGAAAATGAGTATTGAATTTAACTTTGTAGCTGAGCATTTGATTTGTTGTTTTGTTGTCATGTTTCCGTTAATCACCTCCCTCCCTGGATTTGTCTCTTATGGGTGTACTACCTCAGTGTCTAACAACAACAACGTAGACTATATATGAAATGAGCACATTTCAAAGAGTTTCATTCAAAACACCTTTTTAAGGGGGAACATTTTTCCACAATTCTGTCCCCTAAGGCAAAGTTATTTAATACAGCCAATAACTAGTGCTATTCTACAGTGACTTTCCTTTTTTTTTATGTCACCTTATTTTATTTCTGTCACTTTTTCAATATGTTGGACGATATGTTTTGAAATGGAGCTCTTTCACATGTGTTGTATTCTCACTGGCTGATGCATGTGTATATAGAACACTAGCAACCACTTTTAAATTGTATTACTGCAGGTTTGGCATGGTTTTCCGAGCCCTAAATGCAGTAGATGTTTTAATTTTTCTTGTTCATATATACATTGGTTTGGCGTTTTCGTGAGACGTGCATAGTTTTGCCAACCTATTGGCAGAAACTTACCTGTACATATTTGTATACAGAATTTATAAACCTGTTAAACATTTTCTACCTGTTTTTTATTTATGTTTTTTGCCCAATAAAAAGATCTTGGCACGTTATGAGAAATATACAATTTTGTTTCCTTGTAATGTATGAGTTGTGTCCTCGTCTAATAAACGTTTAAAGAGAATGTGTCACTATTGAAAGCGCTAGTTAAATATTGAACATTTACTTGCCTTTTCCTAGTGCATGTCTGGAAACTGCCTCATCAGGTTGATTTCTGAGTTCAAATACCCTGTGCTGTTTAGATAAATATTACCAGTATGGTAATTGCACATGAGAGAGCTATGTGTTTGATCAGGGTTTAAAATGATGCTCTGAAACCTGAACAAACCCCTCCTACCTCTACCACTTGTTATTTAAAAAACCTTATAATTTACCATTGCTATGTGTACGTACAAAATCGGCAAACGCAACTGCACTCTTTCTGTGGTCATATGTGTTCTGTTCTTTGGACATTCAGCAGACCTTATCATTGCAGAAATCACTTAAGACATAGCTCAATGGCAGCTAGGCAGAAGGCAGTGTCTGTTGTTTTACAATGTATTATACTGACAAATTGAAGCAGTCTCATGTTATGCTGGTAGTTTCACAATTTAAAGTTCATCATTTCACCATACTCATATTGTGTATTTTTTTGATTACATAACTGTTAAATATAGACTGAGATGTCCTCAGCTCCCAGGTTTCCACATCACCCAAGATTCTTATATTCAGCCTCATATGGCTCTTTACAGGGTAGGTGAGATGGGAGGTGGGGGTATATATTAGGGGGCTGTATATTGTGCCAGCATTACACTGTCACCATGAAGGCTCTGGCTTTCCTGGCTTTGCTTGGAGCAGCATGTAAGAGACCAAAAAGGATTTCTAAACCCAGTTCCAGATTCATTATACTGTATTATATAGTACTTTCTTTGTCTATATTTGTTCTATGGATGTACAAATCTATTTTCATATTTGACCTATATGTAACATAACTTCATTCTACATTGATTTAGGTAGATGATAAGATTGCTGGAGGTTATGAGTGTCTCAGACACACTGTGCCCTACGAGGTATCTCTGGTTGCTGGCTACCACTTCTGTGGTGGATCTCTCATCTCTAACCAATGGGTGGTGTCAGCTGCACATTGATACAAGTCGTAAGTACAGGCTTGGGGGCATTTTGCCTGGCCTCGAGTTAAAGTCAGGGGGGCTTATAGTTTCATTTTTTATTGAAATCAGGTTTTACTCACCGAGCAATGGATCGACTCTGCCAAGCTCATCAAGCAGCCACACTACAACAGCAACAACCTGGACAATGACATCATGCTAATCACGCTGAACCGCCCCGCCACGCTCAACAGCTACGTCCAGACAGTGGCCCTGCCTTCCCGGTGCCCTGTTGAGAACTGCCTGGTGTCTGGTTGGGGCAACATGGCTGGTAACGGGAGTAAGTTGGGCCTTAATTATGGAAATAACATGGGGGCATTTACCAAATTAACACCTAAAAAAATCATGTTCATTGATGTAGGAGTGCAGGTGGGTATATCAACAATACCATGGCAAGGTCATCTAGGTTTTACCTGTTTATTTACCCCCCTCCACCATTTTCCCCGCAGACAACTTCCCTGACAGGCTGCAAAGTCTGAGGCAGCCCATTACTGAAGACAGAATCTGCCAAAGTGCCTACCCCCACCTGTTCACTGAGAACATGGTATGTTCCGGATTAATGCAGGGTGGTGCCAGCAGCTGCCAGGTGAAGTGGAGACGTTCACAGGCAAGGGTTGTCAACTGGTATAATGACTGTAGGAAAATATGCAGTCTTGGCAGGTATATATATCCTCTTTGACACCTCTCTTTTGCTTATACAATGCAGGGCTCTTTATTACTGTCTAACAGAAGAGCCTATTAAATTTTAAAATTTGGATACATGGGGTTTGTTAAAAGTGGATTCTAGACCGTATGCAGCTGTAGTATGAAAGAGAGAATTCCTTTAAAAAACCAGAGCAAGAGCAACAAGCGACTTTTTGAGCCCCCATCTTTCAGCCCAAGTTTTTACTTGACAAATTGGAGGGTAAGGAGGTTTTGTTTATTTATGTATACCATGCCATGGTGGGACATCAAAGTGTCTATGCCCGCGTATGCTGCTACAACAGCTGGATCAGCAGTTTCATGAGCAGCATCTAAACACACGCGCACATGTTACACACTTATGTAAGTATGTGTATCTGTGTACAATGTTACATTGTGCAAGCTGGATGACTTGCACTTCACATTTATTTAGCTCTCCTAGTTTTTAAGATGTGCATAAAGTAAATAATGTTTTTTTCCATTCACAACCATCATTT
Source organism: Percopsis omiscomaycus (assembly GCA_027575585.1). NCBI lineage: Eukaryota > Metazoa > Chordata > Actinopteri > Percopsiformes > Percopsidae > Percopsis > Percopsis omiscomaycus. The sequence goes on along the minus strand of JAODLI010000003.1, from coordinate 74,455 downwards.
ACCAATTAGCATGCCCATTTTATTATAATATGAATACAATTAAATATTTTCATCCAAGTGTTTTCTTACACACACCATATCTTAGTATTTATCGTTACTTACTTTGATAGTTACATACTCTGATAACAAAGCAAAACCCTTAATTCATAACAATGACCTTTTTATAGTTTCTGGAACATGAAACAGAACGTGAAACAATATCAAAACAGGTGTTAGTATTCTTTTGAATGTTAAAACTGCTGTAATTACATTATATTAGGATTGTTTCTTACTGGCAAGGCATTAGCAAGTAAATTGACTGTGGTCTTTGCATGCTTTCCTTTAGATGGTCGAGTCACCCTACAAATTACAGTTTCTTGCTCGCGGCAGACACCTGAAGATACAGAGAGCGTGAATAGGAGGGCAACTAATTGCATTACAATGGCTTATCTGCTATACTGAAACATATGCTATGTTCACTTAGGTTGTCATATTATAGCCCTCATTGTGTAGGCCAAACCATCTCCACAGAAGTCCATGAGAAACACCTGTGTCCCAGACAGTTTTTAACCCTACATTTCTGCTCGAGTATAGAGCCAGTTATCATCAAGGAGCAATATCTCCTTGTGCCTGGCAAGCTTCACAGTGCCAATCCATTCTGGGACTTCAATTTGCCAGACCTGGAAAATAAATAATGTAAGGGGTTATTTCTTATCTTATCTATCTGCATTAGTGATTTGGAAAACTGAACAATAAACAGGATTCATGCATTAATCACATATTGTCAACTCAAATTACACAATTAATTTAAGTAAAATATATTCCTTCCTTAATTCTCAGTTTGGAAAAGAACATAATTAAGTCACTATTTTAAAATCAAATAATAACCTCAACTCATTTATTTGCATACATAACCAGAAGCTATGAATGGCAGGTTGCTGTCATTGCGCGCTCGTCTGCAGCAGTTGTTAAAACATGCTCACCATGAGAAAAAGCTAGCTTTTTTAGGAAAGCCGACAGAGCCCTGACAAACTCCTGCTGGTTGACGTCTATTACCGTGACGCTCGGCAGCTGGAATTAAACCCCAGGTGAGCTATAAATGAATAAACCACAGCTGTCTGGTTATGAGCCAAGTACAATGACTTGGCGCACTAAACAGCCTGGGGCCTCTGCAACTTTTTGGTTAGCCAAAGAGCTAAAGACATTGCATAAAAGCTATCGCTACCAGTAGCACTAGCTAAAGCAAAAATAGCGAAGCTGTTCATTATTCATCCAAAATGTGATGCTGTATACCAAGCAAACTCGACAGCCAAGCGTGTGTGATGTTGTTTGCTGCAGAAGATCAAAACACACAGTAAGACGTGGGAAGGGAGGGGGTGCTGATGATGAAGGAGCTGACTGTCCTCATTTGTGGAGAATGGAACGCATAGAAAAGTATTTTTTGGACTAGGGGTAGCCTACTTGGGAGGTACTTTATCTATCATCTACATAAATTATCTATCAGTTTTCTGTGATGCTGTTCTAGAAGTTAACACGACAACATGATACATTTCAGATTCTGCAGGTTTTTTATTGGGGAGAACAAAAGATCCGCGGGAGGTCGTAATCCCGTGCACCCTCATTCTAATACAACCCACTTGATTGAACTTGTTTATTTTCTAAACACATACAACAGTTACTGTTGCAAATTATACATTGAAAACTTGTGGTGCTGTGGGTTTATTTTTCTGCTGTTATAGCAACACGTTTCTCGATTCACGAGCAACTATTCTGGTTTGATAAAAGTTAATAACTTCTCCCTATTGTCTGCGTTAATGTCATGTGTGAAGGCAGCCACATCTGCAAATGTCTCACAAACACACCAACCTTGAAGTATAAGGCTTCTGGTCTTAGATGTAAATAAATTATTTAAATTAAGTTACAATATTAATTAGTACACACCATGTGTTATACACGTGTATGAATAATTAACGAGTTCGAAAATAGGTGATTCGCCAGGTGCCTGAAGCACTATGTCTTTAGTATATCTAGGCCTATACCCTAACAATATTCACGTTATTAAGTGAAATTACATTTATTTCATTTATTTTTAATACAATCTCTAAATTTTACTTTCGACCAATCACAGCTACTGTTGATTAAGTTAACATACCAGGGTCATAGTGTTAGGGTTAGGCTATGTTTAGGTAAAGAGGTTGACATTTTTTAACTTTTTTACCTCTTGAATTTGCACATGATGAAAATTATCTGAAATAGGCCATTCTTTTTAGTTGCAGCAGAGGGCAGAAATGGGGCAGATATATTTTCAAACAACTGTCCTGGCTGCTTGTTTCAGACCACAATGAATGCTCTCAAGAACTGTGGTGTGGAGGGTCCAGGGAAAGAGGAAGCTCTTTGGCTGAAACTAGAGGAGGACTGGTAAGCTATTATTTTGTTTTCCCTAACCAGATATTGTCAGCTTGTTTTTAAATAATAATAGAACATACCTTTGCTGCCCTGTACTGCTAGCTCCAGGAAGATCTAAACAAACCGTAAAAAGTATTTGCAATAAGGTATAGGCCTACCGGTACATATATTTAAAGAATATATTGACTTATATAGTTGATATGGTCTTTCAAATTGGCCACATTTCTTAGTCTAACAAAACAAAAGTATACTTGAGTCAATCAGTTTTGTGTCCTGAATAAGGTGTGATCAAGTCAAGTTTGCTCGAGTCCCATGTCAGTATCAAATCTTGATACACAAACCTCGAGTCAAGTCCCGAGTCTACATAAGAACAGAGACAACAACCAATTTATATAAGACAAAGTCAAATCTCTACTCAAAATCAAATTATCTTCAATCTTTATATGAGTTAGATTTCAGCCAAAGCCACCTCAGCCTTAAAGATTCAGACTGAATTTTTCAGTTTGTGATTATATTTATTTTATATATACAGGACTTACTAACTAAAGTCTCTATATTTATATTATCCCCAGAAAAAGTGTTTAATTGCTTATTACTCTAATAGTATACCATAATGTAAAAAATGTACATAGTAGCAGAAAAAGTATTGGTATGCATTATTGTATTAACAAAATTACAAATAAATATAAAAACAACAACATTAGAAATAAAATATAATGTAAAAATATTCAAACTCTTGAAATCATCTCAAGACCACGCTAAAAGCATCTTGCTACCTCACAGTTTGAGAACCGCTGTCTCTATATATATCCATTTATAATTTAGATGTTCACGGTGTCTAACGCAAAATTAGGTTAATCTGTTTACGAAGGAACGTACACTTGCTACACACACACACACAGCATGCCTCATATAAACCTCTCACACACACAAGCGGCTCGCTGTTTCTTCCCCTCCCCCCTCAACATCTCTCCCCTTTTTTGTCCCCCTCGCCTTCTCCTTTCCCTTCCCTCTCCATCTCTCCTGCCTGCTAGCACTATTTCAAGCGAGAGAGAGAGAGAACAGGGCAAGCAGACATGCAGGGAGAGGGAGGGAGGGGGGAGGGGAGGGGCAGACAGGATTTAGAGTTCAAGTGCACGTGCAGAAAATAGGCTGAATAGAGGAGAGGCGAAGCATAAAGGAAACCAGGAAAATGAAAGACTGGGTGGGAGACAAAGCCTAGCAGCACTCTCTCTGCCTCTCTCTCTTTCTTTCTTCATGTCTTACCCTCTCACACAGAGAAGGTATTAGCCTTGGAATTGGCGGGGGGGTGGTGGAGGAATGAAAGCACAAAAATCGAATACCGTGAGACAGAAAAAAAAATGGATTCCAGGACCTCCCCTTTTCCTCTGTCCCTCCCTCTGCCTGCCTATCCCTCTCTCTCTTTCTCGATGCTAGATCTTCCTGCTCTCCCCTCCCACCTCTACACACTCAGAAATAAGAGTAACGTAAATTGCACAAGGACCAGTCTAACAGAAAAAGGGTGCGTATGGTAGAATCTTGACATGGAACAAAGGTATACTATTATTTCAATGTATTAATGCGGTGCTTGGTACATAAAGTGTGAGATTTGTATTGAGCTTTGTATTGAACCGAATGTTTTAGTATACTGTACAGTCGAGCTTTTCATTGTGAAGTGCTATATTTTTGTTTCTGCATTTTGTAGTAGACACTGGGATAGAAATGGGCAGAAGCCAAATTGAATGTGTGCTTTTTCATTCTACTTGAATCACATTGGGGATATTCTTTTCAGAGGATCATTTCAGTTTCGAGCTTTCGTGCTTGCAGTTGTACCCTTTTAGATTTTGATTCCTTGATCTTTATTTCTTAGAGTGTACATAGTGTATGCATATACACACACTCCCAGACCTACTCCTTCCCCTCACGCGCGCTCACTAACCACTTTCACCAGAGACCGCAACCAGCTAAGGGCTCTTCACTCTTTTGTCGCTTTTCCTGCCTGCATTGATGTTTAACCCACATGTACAGAGGTACGAGTCCCGGGCGCTTCCCCCCTACTCAGAGCAGTGCCTCTGAAAAATGCAGGCACCCGGACGGTCCCTGCATTCGCCTGCATGCCACAATCCACTCGTGCTTTGAGCCCTTCCTGTACACATTTTGTTCCGCTCTCCTGCAGCTTTTTTTTCTTCAGTCGAATCTGGACATCTGACTCAACCTGGACGTGGAGAAAAAGACAGGAGGCGAACGGACTCATTAAGTGGACAGCGGAGAAAAAGAATACAGGAAAATGGAGAACATGTTGTGCAGGAGAGCAAGAGAGACAGGGAGAGAGAGCGAGAGAGGGAGAGAGATAGAGAGAGGTAGGAGAAGAATACCGGCACTAGCAAGAAAAAACGGGAGGGGGCAAGAAGAAGGGGGACCCGTAGGGGAGAGAGTAGGAAGGAGGGACGCCGTTTAGGAATTGGCAAAATCGCGGGAAAAGGGAGGGGAGGGGAGGGGGGGAGTGCAAAATGAGAAGAATTTGGACTCCCCTCCAAACTCTGGCCCGTACTTTCCCGGTTGCCTTTTCTTTTTTCAGCATTTTTCATCGCTCCTTCGAACACCCTCTCTTCCATACTGTGAGTATATGTACACATCCTGTTCCCCCCTCATAAAGTCATGCTTCATGCCTTTTCTTTCCACAAGACCCCTCTCTCAGCGTGCCGTCATTTCGCCACTCCATTTTTCAACTCTTCTACTCTTTTGTTTGAAAAATGGGTTCCCTAGGTTCCTAATCCCCCCATCCTGTTCGTCTACCCCATCTCTCGCTTTCTCATTTAAGCTCTCTCTCTCTCTCTCTCTCTCTCTCTCTCTCTCTCTCTCTCTCACTCCC
>JAODLI010000003.1:58825-69098 GCA_027575585.1 Percopsis omiscomaycus | reverse complement strand
AGGCCGACTCTGGGGATCGAACCCACGACCTTACGGCTGGGAGTCCAACGCCTAGACCACTAGACTATCCTGCCCCCAGATTTCAGATTTCAGTTTGAATTCTAGTGACCGTCTCATTATGACAAACATGCTAGTATATTCACTAGCCTTACTACGTCTTATCTTGTAATTCTTTACCACAGGCTGATCTACTGGGTGTGCCTCTCTCTGGGCAGCAGTGTGAGGGGGCTGGGCTTCGGCCTTTCCTTCCTCCCCATACTGGTCATGCTGGGAGCCAATCTGTACTATGTCTGCTCTTCAGCTGGTCAAGAAGCCATCTTCGAGGTGGAACCACCCACTACAGCGCCTCCTCCCAAGTTGCGCTGGTGGTTTTGAGGGTTGGAAGGATGGATGAAAAATTATTCCTCCATGAAAATCCTTTTGCTTCTCGTCACACAGAAGTACAAATGTATATTTTAGGGTGATTTTTGTGCCTTTCCTTTTTATACAGGGTCTTTACAAGATGATGGTTATGGTTATTCTCGCATCGCAGGAGGTTCCGGGCTAGGAAATAACCGATTTTAAAGAACTGTAGTGGAGTCCACACACTCACTTAATACATCTTTTATTAATCCAAGGTGGATTGAAATGTGTAATTAATAGGTGTATGTTTGGTGTAAATGGTATAGCAATCAAGTCATAGGCTCTTAAATAGAGTCTGCCATACATGTTTACATAGCAGTGTGTAATTGAGGCCACACGGGGCAGGGTTGAGTTAATGCATTCACACTGTAGCTGCCTTCAGTACACATTTTATATTTCATGTTCAAGGAACCGAAAAGCTGAACGATGAGTTTAAAACTAGTTGTTGGGTTTTGTATTGGGGGGGAATCAGTCAGGATCTGGTTTGTTACATCAACAAAATGAAGCAAATGGTAATATACGTTTTTTTTTTTAAAGCATAAACTGCATGTGTTTGTGCGCACGTGCTATGTGCATTGTCCTATTGTGTGGATTTGCATTCAAACACCACGGTGGTGAAGTTTCTAAAGGCAAATTGAGGTAATTTGGCTAATTCTGCTCCGGTATTATGTATGTACACACTACATATGGAAATACTCTGGCCAAAATCCTTGTGGAATGGCATAATGATACTTAATCGTACACACAAACCCTTGAGGTGTCATTCTACTGCCTGTGTTGATAAAGAAATGTTGGTAAATGTGATTACTTAGGCCAAATCCTTGGGCTCTCTCGACTGTCCTAAAAAGAAAAGTTGTCAGTCAACAGGATTCATGTGACAAGAATGATAGAGAAACCTGACTGTTTTGTCTGTCAGTTTTACTCAAACACACCCTCTTGTGTGCATGCAAATGTAAGTGCTTAGGCTTATTCTGGTTCTCTAGCCAGCGTAAACAGTTTTCATATTGCTTGTCTTTCATTGCAATTACACACCAGGTACCTCAGCCCTGGAATATGACAAGCATTGTAATGGTGCTCAGTCTGTGTGTTGCCAACACACCAGGCCAATTCAAGTCTGAGTCTAGAAGTCCAATTCATGCCATTAGTGTCAACGGTGAAGTACCACATCACTTTTCTTTGTCTGCAACCTAAGACAGTATGTAGAAGAATGTTTGCAAATCACTTTGAGTAGCTTGCAAATGTTATCTAGTACAGCTATTTCAATGATGAAATGATATTGCACACTTTTATAATTTGACATAGGTTTGTTCAGTGTATGCTATATTGAATGTATTTAGTTATAATTGAGAGCCCTTCAACAGCAGCCTAAAAATGTTCACTTTGGGGTTTCTTGTAGGATCTGATAAAGTCTGATTACCATTTTTAACTTGAGCTCAATAAACTGGACAAAATAGCTTCCTGCAAGCAGTCATGGGGCAAAGATCTGCATTTTACAGAGCCTATTTTCTATTTAATAATGATAAACTAAAGTTTGTATTTATGAGCTGTATGAATTGAAAAGGAGGGGGGGTTTGAGTAGACTAACAAACTAAAAGCACCTTTAGGGTCAAAGCCACTGGTATTTTAAGCGCATTGGAAGAATAAATCCCACTCCCACAAGGAAGTTTAGGGATCATTTCAAAGCTAACTTTGCTTAATTAGATAGCAGATGAGCACGCACAGGCGCCATATATTGCAGTGGTTCCAATTAGATCCTCTTTGCTGGTTGATAATGAGCTAATTAGTAAAATCAACTCATGCAGTGGTTGTGTGGGAGTTATTGGCTCATTGTTGAAACCACTGCTATATTAGCCTTTTCTAGGACCATTAGAAAATAAACCACAGATTCAGATCTATTTCACTCAGTTTGTCTATTTAATATATAAAATACGGTAAAACATACGCAAAAAGGATAAGGTTTCAAGGGACTTGGATACTTTGGTACAACAAACACTTTTTTGTAAAAGCGGTATAGAATTTTAATAACGTATCAGTGCATACTTTGTATATGAAAATATACACAAACTGTATATCATTCTCAAAAAAAAGAAAAGAAGAAATATTCCTTACAACGAAACCCAAAGCAGACTAGCTCAACACAATATATTAGCTATAAATTTTGTCTTTAGTATTTCATATGCTACATTTTTCTGAGTCATTTTTAACTCATTTGTGATGCATGTCCTTTATCATTACTTTATGTAACAACTTGTCGGTACTTTTATCCCATGCATGTACATTTAACAAATTTAATGAATTACTAATTTCGGTTATTTCCCCCCCCCCATCTTATAAATATATTCTATATCTTAATTAAAATTGCAGCATTTAACTGGCATTTCCTTCATTGCATTTGCTAATACCACAATAAATGATCGTGCAATTTTCAGCAAGTTGTTTCAAAAAGGAAACCAGTACTATGTGTTTATAAGGTAGACGAAATTAAAATAAAAAACAGTTGGCTACCCTACAGAGAAAATAAAAGCTCCATAATAATATCATTATAATAGACATGGAACTGTCACCAGCACAAATTAACAATCCAAAAATAGTGAGATTCTAAAAAACATTGTACACAACAAGAAACAGGGGTGCAGGTTTTCATTTCTCATATAGATTGTCTTGAGACTACATTGCTAGATTGGACAGAGAACCTTTTTATTTTTTACAGAAAAGGACCTAGCTGGGTATTGAAGCCAATTAGTGTGGTGTCACATATCGTGGTCAACCTCAAGCTCCCACAAAGAAATGCATTAAGATTGAAGTTCTTGTTGTTAGAAGGAAATGGTTATGTGAAATAAGGAAATATTCCCAATTTTTGGTTGTCCATAAAGGTTTTAAATTACTTCTGAGATACACACGCTAGTGTATGATTTAGGCCAAACATAAAATTTCATTTACATTTTCCGATATTAAAAGTATTCAATATTAGTTCAAAATGTTTTATACCGTGAATATTTTTTTTTCCATCTTTTCTGGCCAGTCCATGGTGCAAGGCACGCTAGCGTGAGTAGGCCAGTACACTCTACAAGGTCAACAATAACCAACAAATTGTATAGGATACAGTACAATTAAGATGTCATGCTGTCCAAGGTAAACAGGACATTACATAAAATACATGGTCATACATTATGAGTCTCATTATGAGTCTACTTTTTAAAGTTCTAAATGATTAATCAATTGTGAACTCTAAAATAGAGTACAATTGTTTGCTAAACCCAAATTTCAAATATATGGCACTATCGTAATGGATTTCATCCCATTTTCACATTGGTGAAAGAGGCTAGGGAAGTTTTACTTAATTGTGGGCTTGAAATGTGCGGCTGGAAATATTGTGACACCACAACCAAGCAGGCCGCTGTGAGTGAGACAGAAAGTGCACGCACCATTAACACCCCTGCACCATAGCTTGAAACATATCAAATTCACACTCATATGCAAACAGATCCACTGAGAATTCAACACATTGCTTGTTTTAGGGATACCTAGCAAAGTCTATGCAAATATATTCATATATATACACACACATACACATCGTTCAAGCTGAAAAGCTAGTTTACTTTGCTGCCAACTGAAGCTGTAGAAATATAGAAAATGTCTTCTCCTCGCTGTTTTTGAAACGCCGCAAAGAGCTGAGGAGAGCTAGACAGAGCTAAAGAGGACATCAAAGCTTTTTGTATAAGGAGTGAATTTTTTTGTTTTTTTTGTTTTTGTTACAATGTCGGAATTCCTACTTCGCCACAACAAACATACCTTCAAAAAACAGATTTAAAATACCAACAGAACAAGAACACTTGGACTGAGAATCAAATACTTCTCTACCGCGACCCCTGTCTGCCCTGCCCCCCCCCCACCCTCTCCCAACAACTTTATGCATTGAACGGGATGGCGTCTACTCGTGTTATGAAGCCGAGTGACTGGCTGGGATTTCTAGTGCATTCATTTCCATTCAAGTTCCGACGGTGCTCGTGTGAGAGGACCGATGGAGTGCCAAAACCAAGCAGGGTGCGATGGCAGATTCAAAGTCTACAAAGCGTTTCCTTTAGAGTTTTCATATAGTATTATTAGTCATTGCTGTAAGTGATAATTTTCAGCGTCCCTGCACTGCATGTGAGAGGCATTTGGCATTTTTATAGAGAGGAGATTGATATTGGCACTCTGGCGAGGCGCTCAGCTCCACATCCTTGGCGGGTAGCACACACTGACTGTAGAGCGCCACCTAATGGAATTGTCCTGTCCTAGCAGTCGAGCAGCCGAGCATGGTGCCAGATACAATGCTGAGGCTTTGCAACCCATATTTCTCCAAAATAACATTTTCTTACTTGCTTCCAAAATACATTCTGGAAGGGATTTATGGAAGAATGGACGTATATGTTGTGAATGACAATGGCTACCGGGGGGTCATAATGAGTTAAGTTTCATGATGGAGATAAATCACGTGCCACAACTCCTATTGTGAGCAATTTAGCATTGCTCAATGTAAATACATGAAGGCAATTCTAAATATAACCTATGTAGATTGTGTTTCGAATATTAATCTGTGTCAAAGATAAATGTTTTCTAATAGTTTTTTCAGTTTGCAAAAAGTCCTAGAAGTAAGTCCTACTAGAAGAAGTGACCATGTGAGATGTTACGAATGCCCTTTCCTGGACAGAATGTCCAGCTAGGCCCTGTGCCTCCCTTGTCAGTCCGGAGCATGTTCACCAGAGTGCCTCTGGCCCGTCCTCAGCAGCTGATCAGAAGGGCATTCAGATGTGAACAAATGTGTGATGGTAGTGTCACATGGCAGTGGAACTTTAGTGGGAGGGAGGGCGGGAGGGCGGGGGTGGTTGTGGATGTGGTTGTGTATTGTGGGTGATAGGTGGATGATAAGTGTCCCCCCCACCACACCCCACTAGGGGGCACAGACCATCAGCCACATGGCCTATGTGACCCAGGTGTCCAACCTCATCCGCTTGACGTTCCCTCCCTCCTGCTCCGGCTCGCCCTGCGCCCTGAGGAGCTCAGCTGACGGGCTGAAGTCTGGAGGCAGGGACCGGCTGCTGGGGCCCGCGGTCCCCGTGGATACACCACCACCTCCACCTCCACCGCCGCCTCCTCCTCCTCCACCAGCTCCAGAGTCGTCACGGTCGCTGCCCTCGTAAGAGCTGGCGTTGCTGCTGACACTGTCGGCTGGGGAACGGCCGGTCGGCGGTTCCAGGCAGAGCAGGGAGCCTGGATACTGTGGAGGCGCTGTAAGGGCGGCCCCTCCCGGGGCAGAGGGCGGGGCGGCAGAGGGGCAGGGGGTGCTGCGATCTCGGCCGGGGGACACCGGCTCCGACTTGATGCTCACGCCGGAGTTGGTGTTGACCGTCAGCAGGGCGCCCTGGGGTATGTGGGCCACGGGCCTAAGAGAAGAGACGAATGGCAGGGGAAGAAAAAAAGAGGTAATGTGGGTCAGTTAGCAAGTTCACACGGGCACGCACGATCGGACAATAAACCCACGTTACATGGCAAAGCAGCGACAAGGTAATACCACACAACCAGAGTTCTCAATCCAACCCATTCCAGGTAGTCTAAGCCTAAGCCCAATGCTCCTGAAGAAATCCACAGAACAGCCCAAAAGAAGCATGAAATGATTACTGTGATGGGATGGCTCGCCATGAGTCAGCGATGATGCGAAAAAAAATAGATATAGATACACACACACACACACACACACTTAAAGTTTTTCACAATTCCTGACATTTAATCCTAGTAAACATTCCCTGTCTTAGGTCAGTTAGGATCACTACTTTATTTTAAGAATGTAAAATGTCTGAAGAATAATAGTAGAGAATGATTTATTTCAGCTTTTATTTATTTTCCCAGTGGGTCAGAAGTTTACATACACTTTGGTAGCATTGCCTTTAAATAATTGAACTTGGGTCAAACGTTTCAGGTAGCCTTTCACAAGCTTCTCACAATAAGTTGCTGGAATTTTGGCCCATTCCTCCTGACAGAACTGAGTTCTGCCCACAAATTTCCTATTGGATTGAGGTCAGAGCTTTGGGATGGCCACTCCAATACCTTGACTTTGTGGTCCTTAAGCCATTTTGCCACAACTTTGGAAATATTCTTAGGATCATTGTCCATTTGGAAGACCCATTTGTGACCAAGCTTTAACTTCCTGGCTGATGTCTTGAGATGTTGCTTCAATATATCCACATAATTGTCCTTCCTCATGATGCCATCTATTTTGTGAAGGGCACCAGTCCCTCCTGCAGCAAAGCACCCCCACAACATGGTGCTGCCAATCCCGTGCTTCACGGTTGGAATGGTGCTCCTCGGCTTGCAAGCCTCCCTCCAAACATAACAATGGTTATTATGGCCAAAAAGTTACATTTTTGTTTCATCAGACCAGAGGACATTTCTCCTAAAAGTAAGATCTTTGTCCCCAGGTGCAGTTGCAAACCGTAGTCTGGCTTTTTTATGGCAGTTTTGGAGCAGTGGATTCTTTCTTGCTGAGCAGCCTTTCAGGTTATGGCGATATAGAACTTGTTTTACTGTGGATATAGATACTTGCTGTGGTTCTGGGATTGATTTGCACTTTTCGCGCCAAAGTACGTTCATCTCTAGGAGACAGAACACATCATCTTCCTGAGTGGTGTGACGGCTGTGTGGTTCCATGGTGCTTATACTTGCGTACTATCTTTGTGCAGATGAACATGGTACCTTCAGCCGTTCCCAAGAATTCTTCTGAGGTTTTATCTGATTTCTTTTGATTTTCCCATGATGTCAAAAAAAGGCACTCAGGCACTCAGTTTGAAGGTTGGTCTTAAAATACATCCACACTGGTATACCTTCAATTAACTCAAATGATGGCAATTAGCCTATCAGAAGCTTTTAAAGCCATGACATAATTTTCTGGGATTTTCCAAGCTGTTTAAAGGCACGGTCAATTTAGTGTATGTATACTTCTGACCCACTGGAATTGTGATTTATAATTGTGAATTATAATTTATTATTGAGATTGAGCTAATCTGTCTAAACAATTGTTGAAAAAAATGACTTGTAGTGGTCCTAATGTAGTAGTCCTAATTGACTTGCCAAAACTATAGTTTGTTAACATGAAATCTGTGGAATGGTTAATAAATGTTAAATTGTTATAGATTCAAATCTATGGCAATTTTAAAATTGCCATTTGCCCATTAATCTACACCCAATAACCCATAATGGCAAAGTGAAAACAGTTTCCAGAAATCTTTGCAAATTTATTTAAAAAAAAATAATAATCACAAACATCATTCACATAAATATTCAGACCCTTTGCTTTGGTACTCCAAAGTGTGGTCAGGGGCACCCTGTTTGCTTTAATTATCATTGAGATATGCCTAGAACTTGAGTCTACCTGTGGTAAATGGAATCGATTGGACATAGTTTACAAACCTGGGTACTTAAGGTCCTACAATTCACAATGTATGTCAGGACAAAAAACAAGCCATGAAGTCCAAGTAACTCTCTGCAGCCCTCTGAGATCAAATTGTGTTGAGTCATAGATCAGGGCAAGGGTATAAAATAATTTATAAAGAGTTGAGTGTTCCCAGGAGCACAGCGGCCTCAATAATTGTGGAATGGAAGAAGTTTGGAACCATCAGGACTCTTCCTAGATCTGGCCGTCCAGCCAAACTGAGCAACTGGGCAAGAAGGGCTTGGTCAGGAAGGTGACCAAGAACCCAATAGTCACTAACAGAGCTCCGTCCTCTACAGAGATTACGACAATCTCAGCAGCACTTCATCAATCAGGCCTTGTGGCTAGACGGAAGCCACTTTTTGAGTAAAAGGCACATGACAGCCCGCTTGGAGTTTGCCAAACACCATTTAAAGGACTGAGAGAATGAGGAAAAAGATTCTCTGGTCTGATGAGACAAAAACTGAAACTCTGGGCAGAACTCCAAGCACCATGTCTGGCACTGCTCATCACCTGGTTAATACCATCCCTACGGTGAAGCATGGTGGTGGAAGAATCATGGAGTGCATCTCATCTCAGTGCACGCAACGTTTCACCTTTCAGCATGACAATGACCCAAAGTATACAGCCAAGACAACACTGGAGGGGCTTCAAGTCTCTGACTGTCCTTGAGTGCCCCAGCCAAAGCCCAGAACTAAACCCCATGGAACATCTGTCGAGAGACCTGAAGATGGCAGTCCACAGACACTTCTTATCCAATCTGATGGCACTTGAGAGGATATGCCAGAAGAATGGGATAGATCGCCCAAATCCAGGTGTGCAAATCTTGTAGAGACGTACCTAAGAAGACTTGCAGCTTTAATTGCTGCCAAAGGAGGTTCTACAAAGTACTTAAGGGTATGAATATTTAGGTGAATGAGAGATTTCAGTTTTTTATTTTTTTTAAATTGCAAACATTTCTGGAAACATGTTTTTAACTCTGTCATTATGGGCTATTGGGTGTAGATTATTAGGCTAAAATGGCAATTTTATCCATTTAAAATTAAATCTACAACACGATTAAATGTGCAAAAAGTGAAGGGGTCTGAATATTTCTGAAGCCACTGAATATATATAATAAATCGTGGGTTAGAGAACACGTGGATACCAGATCTATGCCTTTTTCCTGTCTGCCGGCTGACAGCACCGGACATGCTGAGGGGGTTGGGGGGGGTTTACAGCCAAAAGCGCACAGACAAACAGGAAACAGGAAGTGTGATACAGTACCGGCCCAACCACTCATCTCTACCCAAGAGCAGGTTGGACGGAGAGCCAACGCTGTGGAAAGGGGAAAAAGGAAATGTTGGCGCTTAAACCAAAAGGAAGGCGGTGAATCTGACGTCATGTGTAAAACATTGCTAGCCATTGGCGACAATGTTTTCACTCATTTTTGTTAACCGAAGATACAAAAATCAGTGAGGTGAATAATGCTGCGTCTGTGTGTTGGCAAGCTCTCAGCTAAATTACCAGTTTCTACTTTCAATGTGTTAGTTCTCCTGGCATCGCTTAAGTAAACAGGAAGTAGTATTTATAAAATTCAAGTTGGTAAAACAGGATGCCATCTGCATTCACCTGTGTGAGGGGGAATTCTGTAAGACAGCTGAGTGATGAGTGAAAGGAGTCTGATATCTGAAGGCAAAAACAAGTCTTAATACACTTATGGATTACTTTTTAGTTAAATGATTACATTGCATTTTGATTCTCCAGGTTTTGTCGGTGTAGCTAAATAAATTCCATTAGGAATCTTTTGTGCTTACACCTTCCTTAGAGATTGGTAATTTTTACTCAAATTCTCGTATAAAAACTTTAAAAAACTTCCCCCCTTACATATTTATTACACCAGCCGACATTAGTCTATGAATCAAATTGTATTGATTGAAAGGTGGACTAGGAACTTCCCATCTCACTCACACATACACACACATACATACATACACACAAACGGCTCTATACCTCAGATTGGCAGCCAGAGTGGACATCTGGCTGGACAGCTCGCTCTGTTTGTCCACTCCCCACATGCTGTGGATAAGAGGAGAGGATACACTTCAAGAGTCTGGTGTTCATGCTAACATCCTAAGTTCAGCCCGGACATGCGTGTGTACGTTAAGACAGTACTTTGTCATAACGTAATGCCTGGGAGTGGGAGCAGGATTATCTGACTGGAGTTTAGTTCAATTTCTTACAAGGTTGCCAAAAGTGAAAGGAATAATTAAAAGAGAGGTCAACTAAATTTCTCATACGTATACTGCATGCGTACACATTCATTATAATATATATATATATATATATATATATATATATATATATACAAAAAAACACACACAAACAAAAAACATATATACACACAACACCTAAACACACATC
>JAODLI010000003.1:27722-47988 GCA_027575585.1 Percopsis omiscomaycus | reverse complement strand
TTCAATGGCCGATGCCGATGCCATTATTTGGAGAATAGGGCGCCGATGGCGATATATAATGCCGATATCATGTGTTTCTTTGCATCTGATAAAATACAACAATTTAGTGATAATAATAATAATAATAATAATAATAACAACAACACCAACAAATAAGACACACAATTACTATATTTTAGTAATTAAAAAACACGCTATTAAGTGTCTATAATCGGCACAGGTGCTTTCATTACATTATTATTATTGAAATTACATATATAGTTAGCGAGCAACCTAGCTAGCGACAACATTTTCACTAGTTTTTGTGAATCCGTGTGTCAAAACATATTTTATGGATGCAAAAACGCAAAGGAAAAACATTGTTTTCAAAACATTCTGTTGTCGTGAGGCTTCACACTTACACTTGTATGGGGGCTGTCTATACAATAGTTTTTCAAGCCCTATAAGCTAGTTTAGCTAATTAAATATATTGAGCTAGGAATTAAAGTCTTACGTTTTTTCTCAGGCAAAGTTACATCCAGCATTGGCATGGTTTCCACTATTTCACAACACCCACTGATTGCCCGTAGAATAGTGAAATTGACACAAGGGAGAGTGCTAATCATAGTTCCACAGCAACCACACTGACAAGGCTACCTGCAGATGTGTCAGCAGACATTTTTTGTTTACAGTATCCGCCTTGTGAGCGTGATTATCTCAAAATGGCTCGATTAATCAGACGTCCGATACATCAGTGGACCACTAGTGTAAAACCATTGTTGTTTTGGTTTCAAACTCAAGAGAGCACATGCCCCTTCTGCATTTGAGTGCAGTGACTCACATTCCTCTCTACTCCTCCCCCTACAGCTGTCATAGGCTCACACAGTTCTCTATCCCTCCACCATCTACATGCATAATTGTGTTTCAAAGAAAAAAAAGGTGAGCTGGGGAAGAAATCTATTATGCAACCAAGGAGTGTATCTTTAAGTAGTGCAACAGAGGAGGTGAGGAATTTCCCCACGCCCAAAACAGAGAGCCGAGGAGGAAAATGAGACCTGCTTACCTGCTTGTTCCTCTCATCGGTGATCCGTTGGATCTGAATCTTTTTCCTTCCCATGGTGCCTTGCGGTAACAGAGATGGATGTCCAGGTCAGTCGAGCAGAGAAGTGCCTCTCGGGGAGGGGAGAGAGAGGGAGCGCAGCCAGCTACCTCTTACTCATGCACGAAACAGCTCAGAAGCAGTCATGCGGGCCAAGACACACACATCGCTGTGCCCCGGTGTGGCGAGGTATGGCTGATGTCACCCTCGCCGATAGGCAGACCGAGTCTGTCGTAGGTGGGCAGTGCTGAGAATGTTCGGTGTTGCAATGTGGGGGTCCTTAGTTCATTGTTTGCTCAGCGGGGACAAAGGGTGTAAGCTTCCCTGCTGTTGCCGTGGTGAGGACGACGTCACGCTTCTCCAATGAGAGAGGGAAAGGGAGAGAGTTAGAGAGGTTATTCCAACAATCCTGTCCATAATCCATCACACAATTATCAAGGGAGACTGTAAATGAGAGAGATATATCCACCTTAAACCATATGTTTGGTGTTCAATTCACACAAACAGTGCCCTAGTGCAACATCACTATTTGAACCGCCATCGTGGACCCGTTTTTACAGGATTCCATCGCCTTAGTAATTTACGCTCCAAACCTAACCTGCTCCGGGGTCAGGTTATGTTCAGGATCACATATTACGATCCAGCTCTTGGACCAATCAGCTGTCGGAAAAGTACCATTCCAACATACTGAATCCAGTACAATCCGTGGATTTAGGAATACAAATTGCTAGAAGGGCTGCGCAGGGCAAGGGTCTTTAGAGATCGCCAAAAACCTAGCTTTCCTTGATGATTTTCTGTTATCAGATAATAGATCATATCTTTTTGTTAGGTTTGATGAAGTTGAAACTTTGTGACATAGGGCCCAGGCAGACATGCACCAAAATAAACAGTGATCACCAGACTACATCTTGTATGGGTGCACGGACAGTAAAGGGACCAGTTCATCCCTTAACAATAATCCCTTACATTAAAAATAAGGTAGGTTAGTGGTTAGGATGGTCAAAACCTTGCTGAAAGGTCGCGAGTTTGATACACAACACGCCTGGCCTACAGAACCTGTATGCGTCCTTGAGGAAGATGCCTAACCCCTACATGCTCCTTTATAATTGTAATCTCTGTGCTTTTGATAAAAGCCTCCTCTAAATGACTACATTGGAATTGTAGATTTTAATATGCATTTTAAAAAAAAAGAGTGAAAAGGGGGCTTAGATGCAAATTGCAATTCCTTTTTAACTCAGAATTAATTTGTTAATTTGCTGGAAACCAAAGAAGGAAGACTTAACCCAGTGAGTCAACAAGCCTACACTCGACATGCTGTCCCCCCACGCATGATGTAGCAATTGCTTTGGGGCAGTTTGTGAACAGAGAGAAACAGTTTTTCTTTGCAGGGAGAAAAGAAAACTAAATTCAGGGGCTTACAATGAACAGGATGCCAGAGAATGGCATTTATTGTGAACAGCTAAGTGACTCTAGAAAGGACAGCTTTGCTATATTTCTATAACGTTTTTGGTAATATATATAAGCTGTACTTGTTCTATTATTCTATACAGGGCCAGCAACAAAGGCATTACAGTATGTATGCCAATGCATGTATGTAGACAATGAATGGTAATGATGAATATCCTCCCATTCATTTAATGCCTTTCAGGTAGTACCAATCAGAGAATTAACCAGACTTAACTTTAGAGGTTAAACATACTCAGCCCTCCGGCTGTTTGAGATACCTTAAAAATCTAAACGGTGACTCAACCCCTCCAACCTTTTGACTATGCACTATGGGCAGCAAACCTAAACCACGAATGTGAAAAAAACCCAACTCTAGACACATCCTGCTGTCTAGCAGGATCATTACTAGTATCGCATAGCTGGAGCATAGGTCAACCTAAGGGCTGTGGCACACTGGAGGCATATTTTACACTGCGCTCAAGCATATACATTGAATAGACACCACCGTAATACCTTTATCAGAGAGCCATTATCAGACAACGTTCAATAAGGAAAGCAGTTCTCCCTTTGGACAGTCTGCTTAATGCTGCCCTATCACCTACTCCGAGACAACATTACACATGCTTAGACAAGCACTTAATCTGGATAGGCCTAGAGCATAACATTACACACTGTGCCTCAAGTAGGGAGGTGCTATATTGTCTAGTAGATAGATGGCCCATCTCGTGTCTAATTCTATCTTGTTCACATGGGATAAGACATGGGATAATACCAGATAATATATCTTTAGATGAATACCAAAAAAAATAATAAACGTAGAAGTCTTTCTACTAGAGTTTAAAAGCTCATGCATGTTTCCCATCACTACCTCTGCCACGGCCAGCCTACAATGTTATCTTCGATTTGGTGTGAACTAACCACAATGGGGCAAGGCTATAGGCTTCTGTCCTGCCCATGGTCTCACCACTACCCTCTGCGTGGCTGCCCCTTCATTATAGTAATTGACATGTTCATCCCTCTTCTCCCCTCCTCTCCCCTCCTCGAGGTGCTGATGGCTCAATTAGGAGGCGGCTGCAGAAGTGATTGGAGGCTGAGATAATGAGGTCGCTGCCTGGCTCATACGGAGCCCGGTATCGAGCCGAAATTCAGTTTACCGTCTGACATTAAGGATACAAACAAGCTCAGAAAAATGTTCTTCTCAAGTGAACCCAAAGAAACTTTGGGCGACCTAAGAGATGAAGGCGACAAATTATTCTGGGCCTGACCAAGTTTGCTTTATTATCTTTGGAAGGGAATGTTACTGTCACCTTTGTAAAAAAGGGACCACGTTTGGGTCCTTAAATAATTCCAGTGATGGTCTTGGAAGCCATTAATATTTTCGATGAGAGCAAAACAAGTGTAATCAAGCTCGGCGTGGGCATCCGTTTAATACCAGTGTAATTACTAGCAGTGACCTAGTATACATTGGTCAATGAAATGTGCCAAAACCTCCAGATTAATAGTGGTTGACTGTCAGACATTGGGGTTCAACCATACACAAGGGGCTTACATGGGCAATGATGACCATATCTCTATTACCTAAAGAGTGTCAGGGTTTAATTAAGGTCATTACTTAGTACAATTTTCAAGCAGCTATGAGTTTTCATCTGTTTCCCCAGTCAGTCTGTTTTTGTCATGCATCTGATCTATGTATCAGACACAAGAGAATGAGACCATTGTTGATAAAGTTGGCCATTTAATTATAATGATTCCAATTGCTTGCCACTGGGTAGCATCTGTGGGATAATCTGATCAATTGATTTGCGACATAAAGACCACTGCTGTTTTTTTATTTATATATTATTTAAAGATTTTTTTTAAATCATGATGCATGGCTCAGTCTATACATCATCTTATACCAATTCAGTTATCTAGTAGGGCTATAACTTATTATAACAACATTTAAATAATTTTATAGTCATAACACCTCAAATATGAACATTATCATTTGTTTTCCGCTGAATGCTTGGGGAACCTTTAAAATTAAACATTTTAAAGTTACAACCATGTGTTGTGTGCCTAAAAAGTAAAAATCTACTTGAGGTAAATCATCAATCAATCAATCAATGAAAACTCCTCATAGCTGCTTCAATCAGAGTTAGGTCATTTGGATGTCCTTAGCTTCTCAATGGCAGTGCATGCTTGGCACCTAATAATAATAAATACATTTAAAAACATTTTTTAAATGGAGCAACATCTGGATTAGAGAAGATGAGGCAACATCTGTCAGATGGCAGAATTTGTGTTCAAACCATTTTCTACTTGATATAGCATTCTACATTTCTTGCAAACCAATGAAAGGAAATATTACTTACTATTTAATCATTAAGGATTCAATGACGGGTGCATTTTCCTTGAGTTATTAGCACATTATAACATTATAGAACAATAGGTCCCTTATCGGTGCAGTTGGTGTATAGTAGCATAATTCCATTACACTACTGACCATGGTACATCTGAGTGAGCTCTTCCACTTATGCTTAGAATGCCTGTTTTAATAAATAAGTATCTTGTTTCCTTTAGAGCATCCTGAATAATATAACAAACTGAGTCTAGAGATTGGCGTTATGAGGCAAACTAGGCCCATCTGACGGCAGACAGGTAACGAATTTCGCAGGTTGGAAAATTTCACTTAGTCCACAGTCAAAAGGTCTGTCTTTCGTGCACATCACTAATTTTCATCTGAGGAAACTATAAATAGGCGTGAATCGTGGAATACAAGACTGGCTACTCCATACAGGCCATTTCACAATTTCTACCGTATCCGAACGACAGCCATTACCTTGCTTGCACTCTTCGTAAGTGGGCTCCTGAGCAGAAGCACGTCATTTTAATAAGACTGACATAAAGCACTCTGCATATTCGACGTGCGAGTCGTATAAAACATAAACGGCGAATTTATTTTATATATTTAAAATAATAAGAAAGCAGTTCTGTGCCTGCGCGAGAAAAAAGACGCAGGAAGGAAATGTATCATTCCACTTACCCCTTAATACTGCTGTCAAAAAAGCGATAGGCCAAGTGTTTACTTCGGAGGTAACCTAATTTGGCTGAGACCGTTAAGACACATAATAACTATTCTATGGCGACGTCTCTATTTACATTCATCCACACCATTATAATCCATTTAATGTAGAAGTCACTATACAGTCCACCAAAGCGATACAATGTAACCAGTGTACAACCAACGTCATTGACATCGGCTCATGATTGACCTGTCAGAATCCAATGAGAAGCTGACTTTTGAGCAGCTAATCCAATCATAAAACAAGTTACTAAAATGGGCCGGTCTACAGGAGAGGACATGACGGAGGTGACGGCCATGTTCTGCAATAGTGTTTGTATCCCTCCGCCTTAGTATTTACCTTTTGCATGATTTTGCATGTGGAGAAAATGTCACTATAACCCGTCTGTGACCAACCTCCGTTTCCTAAGAGGAGCCGTTAGGTCATCTGTTTTTTTATTTACATGTGTGATGAACAATGTAAACCACAAATAATTGCAGAATAAAGCACTGCTAAATTATATCACCAATGTTTTTGCAGATCATTTATCATAGAAGCAATCGTTAGGCTAAGGCTACGCACACTAGAATACCAAAGGATTATTGAGCCTCTGCCTACTAATGGAACACTCATCAGAGTTTCCTACCCCATTCTAGAAGTAGGCATAGTAGCTTTTTGTAAACTGTAGATGACCTTAGGGTCTGCCCAGTAGTCACCAAATATACGATCAGGGTAGCATATTTATAGTCAAGATAGACTAGTTAACTCAAATCTGGCCTTTATAAATTAATCAAATCAAGCCTTAAAAATAATATCTTTATATTTAATGTTTTAGTCATATATTAACTATATCGTTGGCAGCCCTAATTTTTTTATTTATTTATCCTTTATAACAATGAGAGGAAATCTGTACATCTACATGTGACCCCTGGGCTCACATAATAATTAATATAGGCCTACAGCGCAAAGAAGCATAGTACAACATGACTGTGAAAAAGTGTGGAATAAGCAAACGCTTAGACTGGAACATACCAAACCATATAAATGTGTACATAAGTCTGTTCACATTATAAAAATATGAAGTTTACTATAATACAAAGGTACTACAACATGGACTTTTGACAGTTAATAGGTACATTGCTACATCACAACGGAAACCACTATATACAATAGACGTGCTTTGTGTATTGTGGTCACTCTTGCAGGAAAAACAAGTTTAGGATTTGAATATGAAAATTAATAAATGTTCACATGGTAATATGATACATGTTTTAATTGTATTATTCGTAAACTTCTGAATGAAATAAATAAATGTTGTATTCAAATAGGAAAATGATTAAATATTCCCATTAAATGATATGCCTCATTGACTCATAGATCATTTGTTTTGTGTACCAAGGTGCCTTGGCACTAGACCTATGAGTGTCTGGGTGATGATGTTTATCATCATTTGAGTATCAAACTCTCATAAATAATTCCCCAAAGCTGCACAAAGAGAAAAAGTATTCATTCAGGAAAATGGCAATGGTGAAGACACTTAAAAGCAGAAGTGTGTTGTTCTGTCTGTGTGTAAAGGGCGTTGCAGGAACCAATGCTGATCAGTAATGCTTGATAAGTGATTTTTTTGTGACATGTCATTATTATCAAACGATTATTTGTTTACTGTGTGTGTACTGTTTTGAAGTAAATGTCATTTTAAATGAGTGTAAATTGCTTTTGCTTTGCCCTTTCTGGCAACCTCATGGTCAAGCCCAGGGTTGTAATCTGTAATCTGTTCTTGATTGTTAACAGGACTGTGAGCAAGCGCTGATGTATTGTATTGTTGTAGATGTGATTCTCTAATTTAGGCTTTCTGTCTACCTGTCTGTCTATGCCACATTCCATTTCTTCATGTTTAGTAGACTATGCTAGTGTTTGAAATGCCTAATCCCTTCATCACAAACAGTACTAACAAACAAAAATGTGTAGAGCAATGGGGTTTGTGGCTTATATGGAGGGGATACACACTCTTAACTGTTTTTCTTATCTCCATGTCACACTGAGCATGCTCTTTGTGGTTCTATGTTATTTCTCCACTTGTTGCTGAATAATATGGGTGATGCAGCAATTGCTTAAGCCCCCGCACACTATTGACATTATGGGGAGGCTGAAATTAGGTTGTTTGTGGCTTGGTAGGTATAGGCCATACCTTGTGAGTAAACCCCACAATTTAAAACTAGGAACATTGCTTATTAGTGTCTAAAAACAACAATTTGAATCTTTTGGAGCTCTGGTCACGGCATAAGGTTTATAGGCTGCTCTGTTTGTATAAACATTACATACTCAAAAAGACAAATACAATTCAGGGGACACTTTACAGGACCCATAAATGGGTATTTCGTGTCTGAGTGTGCACTTTTGTTTACTAAAGACACTGCCATAGTTGACCACAGGAGGCGGTATAGCCTCTTCTGTAAATCCCTAGCATTTAAGATGCAAAACACATAATCGCCACATGATGGTAGCACACGACTAGAAAGATGCAACGTTTTCTTCCAGTGTTGTGCTTAGCGACCCATTGTGAAGGCAATACATTTTTATTACTGCTAGTCATGTATTTACTTCATTTTTGTGCATTGTAAAATTTATAGCATAACATATCTTATGTCTCATGGGCTATAGCTAACAGGCCTACCCTTCTGAAATAGGTCACCCAATAGGATTATATTGGTGATAACTCGCAGGTAGGTTAGTTGCATACCTTATATGTTAGAAGTGTCCATTGTTGCCCTGCCTTCGTTTTTGGGTTGCAACCCTTTCCCGGACCGTTTCGAGCCCTATAGGCCTATCGAACCGGTGACAGTTTTTCTAATATTATTATAGGCTAAGTCACTGTGGCCAATAATAAAATAGGCCTATAGGCTATCAATTAATATTATAATTTTCTTCTGAAAATACTATCGGAATGTTCCACAAAATTTGAATGCTTCTCATCCAAATTATACGAAACATCAGGACATATGGATTTAACCTGTGCATTGTTGTTCTTTATAATTTCAATGTGTTTCCCTGCTCTAAAATGCCAAATGCTTCATTAAAACGACCTCTACATTCTTACCTACCGTAAGTGTATTGAAGGCAAAATATAAATCTTTGCTATAGCCTAATAATATTAACGACCGATGGGTTTACATTTAGCCCGCGTTTTAGCCTACTGCAGCCTGTAGGCTAGTTTATATTTTAAACAAGTTATTCATAAAGTTGGCCTATGTTAACACGTCTTTAAAGGTAGCCTACAATTACCAGAATCCAGAGCTCAATATGGTGATTAATCCCTGTTGCCCATAGCGTCACATAAAAAATCAACAGGCATCTGGTCATAGGCCTATGCATTGCTTTGCCTGACGGAAAATCGTTAGCCATGCATGTAGGCCTATGTATATTTCGAATTGTACAATTTATAATTAAGCTGCTTGCTAAAATCCAAATATAAAATCCACATTGTTTTTGCTTTAGCCTACTAATGCTCTTGTCAATGTAACCTATAATATTTTTCTTATAGGCTACTATAATCAAATAGGCATATTCAAACGACGAGTGGGTTGTTTTGCTTTTAATAATCGGTCTTTAGCAGTCTTTTCTTGGTAGACCCCTATTGCTATCATTGGCCTATAACAAGTATCAAAGTTTTAGCTATAGCCTATACTCAAAGCCAGAAATACACAGGGAAATAATTTGCTATTGGTGCCTAAATTTCGACAAGAATTATGTTTAAATCTGTATCAACAGCCTAATCAAATTAGCTTGAATTAGCCTCTTTCTATAATGGATGCTACCCATTCACACCTTTTGACAACAATCTAGTTGACATCTGGCACTGGCCAGAAGTTATATCCTACACATTGTTTGTAGGCTAGGCTATAGCTTAATTTTAACCATTAGGCCTACATCATCCACTAGCCTATAGTTGCTGTTTTGACTATAGGGCAATAGACTATTTAAATTTTGATATATATTAGGCCTAAATATTTTATAATCGACTTCAAAGCAAGAACAGACGAATTTCTCGCATTATTTAGCTGGTAGCTACAATATCTTTATTGATGAGATAAAACCACTGGTATCGATTTATCTGTAACATATTATGTGTTTCGCAAATTTCTGTCTAGTATATATTGCAGATATAAACATCTGCCATAAATACAAAATATAAATAGTCTACATAGATAAAAATACATTAAATAGGCTAAATAAATACATTTTAATTTAGGTTAATATAGGCCGACCAATTTCACCACAATAGCTAAAGTCAACAATTAAGATTGCTATAAAACTGACTGAAGGAGGTTCAAGTGAGTTTGAACTTCTTAAAAATTACATTTCTTCATTGGGCGGTCAGGTCTATATGACATCCAGTCTATGGTCTATGTAGGCCTACGGTGTTTTTAAGCTGTCTCGTGGGTTCTCAATTTTCTCAGAAGATTGCAGGCATGCAACACAGTAAGCAGAGAGGGGGGAAACTCCCCTGTAGTTGAAACATTCAGCATCATAAATATGTTGCTACGTTTGTGAAGGGAGCACAACATTTTCACAGGCTGTGAGTGAGAGATTTCTTGAGTGAAGTATCATATAAATAAATATATAGCCTATATGATATATATTTATATCCTCAGACATTCGTCAACATACAGTTGGAACTGCATGCTTGTTGTGGCTCCTCTCAAGTAGCCTAGCCTATAAATATCTAATGAATATAGGGTACATAAATGTATTTCTCATCGTTTCAGGCATAGAGCTTAATCCAAACTTTGCAGTCGTCCGACACTATGTAGC
Source organism: Percopsis omiscomaycus (assembly GCA_027575585.1). Lineage (NCBI taxonomy): Eukaryota > Metazoa > Chordata > Actinopteri > Percopsiformes > Percopsidae > Percopsis > Percopsis omiscomaycus. Next base: position 37,608 of record JAODLI010000003.1, on the reverse strand, counting down.
TTAACACACATCATGTCTACACCAGTAAAGGCTTATTCAAATCAGAAGACCCCAATTTAAATATTGGCGCGACAAGGGGTGGTTGAGGTGAAAAGAAGGGGGGTCCATTAGACACAAATACAGACAGGCATTGAAACCTTTATAATGTTGCTTCTTTTTGCCAACAGCTTTTTAGGTTAAAAAATATCATTATTTCATCTCATATCATCACTTTCCTATGGGCCAATACAAGGTAATGTCTTGTGAGATTGTAGGCTATCCAGCGAGCACCAAAAAGTGCCTTTCTCAAATTTCTCACGGACATGGTTACTTGGCAACGATGCGCGCACATGGGTGTGTAATGCGCGCCGGTCGAAAAGGTAGGGGCCTCTGTTGGTAATGAACTTGAGTTATCTCATCACGAGTGCATGCGACAAAGGTCCCTGGATCCGGGTTCCCATGCGTATAGGGAGAAAAACGACCCCATTCTATATTATCATTAGCCCATTAACCACAGTGCCAGTGGCTAGTGAACATGGTTGCTCGTCTTAGTTACCAAGCATGCTTTAGGTGTAGACACTGTTAAAACTCCACTGTAAAGGAGGCTACACCCTCAACACAATTGGGTTAACGTTTAATTATGCATATTCATATTACCAATATGTTCACATATAGATATATGCATGTCCGTGACCTGAGAGGATAATGATATTAAAGGAATGATTCAAAGGGATTTTCTTGTGATTAGATAGGCTATACTGATTCGCATGTTAACCAAGCAAGCAATCAAAAAACGTCCCTGTAGCCTATTTGAACAGTTAGAGCTTAGAAAACGTTTAACGTGGTTTTCTCTCTTCAAATTAATTTTAAAAGTGTAGGCCTACTATTGGAACAGACCAAACATCTGTTACTGTATATCACCTTCACTTCCTTCCGTTTCACTTGATCTTCCAACTTAATGGAAAACTTGAGGCCTGCTCAATTTTGATATAATGTGCTATATGCTATCATTCCCCTTATAATATGCATGTTAACCATCAAATCCCTTTCATGAGGGGATTTTAGCCCATTTGCCATACAGAATCTGAATGAATTACCTTATGAGCCTATATAGGCTACAGGCGGATCTGTAGTGCCATGAAATTTCTGCGTGCGTCTGTTGGGGGCGTGAGAGCCGTTGCGATAGGCTGACGATGTATATTCGACTCTCTTGCATAATATAAAAAATCGCGGGGACAGCCTCACTGACTCACGAGCGGGGCGGGGCCTTGCTTCGGACGTCGTATATGATTTTTGACGCACGAAATATATAAGCCATTTGGAGAAGACTGGAGATGCCACACCGTGGAGATGTAGCGACACGGACAGCGCCAGCTCTCTCCCTTTGAAGGGGGAGGCGGGAGCTATGCTGTGCAGAGGATAGTTGGTGGCGGTGGTGGCGAGATACAGAACACGAGGAGAGCTTCGATTAAAAATGGATGGTGCCAGCAGCGCGACGTCACGGCGAATTCTTCACCACAAAGCTGATAGGAACATTGCTAGTCGGTGTGTCCATTCGGTTCCCAGCAGCGTGCTGCATGCACGGATGACACGATCGCTGGTTTCTCATTACAAACCTGCACGATCCACCTATCTGCACCAAGAGAAAGAGTAAGATAGGCTACTTGTTTTTATTTGATTGATTGTTGTAATTGTGGGTCATTGTTTAAATTCCGCAAGTATGAGAGGACAACAGCTATCTGTTTAAGTTGTGTGTTTCATGACTGTTTCACTTAAAGTAGCCTAAGTGATGATCACCATATGTTTCAGGTTTTCCAACGAGGCGTCATTAGAAGGACAAAATAGGCTACCCTCGTTGTATTTGTCCTGATCCCAGTTCATGGGTGTATGATTTAGGATACGTAACACCATCAGTGCTGCTAGAGCCTTAAAGACAAGGGGATAGAAACCACATAGGCCTATTTAAACTTGTGGATATAACCACGTTCTTTCAACGAATAAGCATGTCTTAACGGATTATAGATATCTAACAGTAGGCTACAATGGATTTTTCCTTATAGTTATGAAGGTTTTCTATATCCGTGACCTCTCTGTCTCTCTTTCTCTCTCGCTCTCTCTTTTTATCCCACCATCTATCTCTCTTTCTGTCAAATTTATTTCGTAAAATGTCAGTGATAAAGCCTTTGCACACTATTAATCTATAGTAGGCTATTCCAAAAAATGGAGTGACCAATATTACACATCTGTCTTGTTTTCGATCATATAGGCCCCCCTAAAATATTGTGGTTGTATCGTAGGCCTGTTGTGTCAGGCTAAACTCAGGAGCAGCCTTTTATATTTCATACTGTGTCCGGCTACTGTTTAAACAGAACATGCGAGCACAAAAGCATGTAAAAAGAAAAGATTATTAGTTGAACCCAGCTGTGTTACAGCACGGGCTCTCCACAGCATGGAATTATATGACGCAAAGCAAAGCGCTGGGACCTCTTGCGTAAGGTTTGGTTAATCTGCGTGAATGTAATTTCCAACTTCAGAAAAAAAAATTTAATTGTATTTTTATAGCCAGTATTAACCTCAAACACCTCACAAAATGCATAGCCTACATACATTCGTTTGTTTTTATAGGCTACGCATGGAAGATACAGTATATTGACCGAGGTCTTGTCCTGGTTAACTGTGACATTTTCGTGCAATTATCAATCTTAAACCAAGGGATTAACCGCCCTGCTCAAATCCACCCGTTTTCAAATATAGGATTATTGCCTATTCTTGGAATATTTCCATGAATCTGATTTGGAAAGAGGCTAATTTGCTTTGAAGTACGGCTATGGCCATCAGGCTACTTCACATAGCCTACTTTGCTGTATGCTTGTATGCTTTAGGCCTTTATTAGGATAAAATATATGATGGAATGCATAGAATATATAATTCAATTGTGTGTTCTTAGAGGCTATAGGCTATAGTCTGATAAATTATGCAATAGTCTACAACTCTATAGTTCTGCGTCTGAAATTAACACATATGTTCAGACAATACGGGTTCCGAAAATAGGCTACGAAAAAGCCTTGCAGGGAACCACAGGTAAAACTGTTAAAAACCATCTATTAATGATAAATACCTCTTTATATAGACACTTGTCAGGAGAAATCACACAAAGAAAGAATAAACGTTTGGCCTTGAGACAACTGAGATGGAACCGTTTACTGAACAGTTCCAAATGTGTTCACCAGGGTTCGACCATAGAGTTACAAGCTATGAGAGGAGCCTGAATGTTCCTTTTATAGACTAGCTGCTACCGTGAAACGAAATGTGTGTTTTGCTTTTTGTGTGAAAACTATAGCCATCTTTAAAAGAACCACGTGTAAGAATGTAAGAATAGCTTATCTCGAGTTTACCAGATGTCAACGTGTTAGTCAATATCTTCAGTCTTCTTTAGGCTACATCTAAGACGCATTAGCCTACTGTAAAGTTAGAGTCGTCAGTGAAACATCGGTTGAAAAGTCGAAAGATGGTTTGGAGTTTGTGACATTCCCACACTCAAAAGAAGGACAATTCGTTCTAGATAAATCTTCATTTTACAGCAAGTGTCCCCTTGTCACACCTCTGACACGCACGCGACACACACACACACACACACACACACACACGCACACAGAGTGTGATATTGAATGAGAGCGTGAGAGTAAGAGAGAGAGAGAGAAGGAAAGAAGAAAATCAAACCTCCATTAAAAAATAGAACTGCGCGCAACAGCATGCTGTGTGGAACTAATTGATTATTCCTGGAAATTATTTTTAAATCCTTTTTTTAGATCCTTTGTCGACACAACTGGTTCGTTCACATTTTCATATTTTTTTTTTACCTAATCGGCTATAGGCCTACACTGACAACTTAATAACTTAATAACATGAGACATTGCATTGACTGCAGTGTCACTGTCCAACCGCAAACGTAAAATGGAGACGTAAGATAATTACAATGTTTTAGTCAATGTAATCTTATTTTTCCGTTATTCCGTAACCGACAGCTCCATATAATCCTCACTATAGCCTATTGTTGTTGTTGGCATGGGTTGGTTGATTTTTCATATAATCTTTTAACGTTTGTCAACCTAAAGCAAACCTTTACTTTACTTTTGCTTTACTGAATTCATGAATATTCCTAAATTGTTGACGAACTTCTTCTTCTAAATATTATTATTATTATTTTTATTTTTATTATTATTATTATTATAATAACTTGGATTGACTGCTATCAAAAACAATGAACGAATTACACGGTTTTATAATATTTGTCTGCTTAATTGGATAATAGCTGTTACAACCAGTAAATCATTTTAATTTAAAAAAAAATAATATTCTCAAAATACATTATTTGGATACAGTGAAATTATTGTTATTGACATTTTTGTAAAGGAAACTTTCAATGGCAGAAGTCGTGAATGCACGTTGATGTGTGCTAAACGTAACAAAAAAGGTAACATTCCAGACAGTTATTTTTAGTTTAAATGAGACAATTACATTTAAAAATGCAATCTTATTTTGTTTGACCACATAATATAGATCAATATCTTCGTTTGAATTGTCTTATTGTATGTTCAAATGCTGCATTCCTGTTTGCGTGTGCGGGTGTGTGTGTGTGTGTGTTAATCCTAATTAGACATCACACCTTGTTGCAAATACTTAAAAGACAGGACAACCTGTGACTTCTCTTTTTGAAAACGCTGATGAAAAAAGAGCAGCAGTTTTCATTGGAGAGAGAGAGATATTCACGTGAAGGGTGATATTGTCTTATATAAGCAGTTTGATTATGGAACAATGGGCTTTGTACCTGATAACTTTTAGTTTGTTTATGTCTATACATATTGGATTCAATCAAATAACTTACAACGAACATTTAAGTGAGGATGTTCACCCTCTTATTGTCTTAAGAAATACTAGCACCTATTACCTTTGGGTCACTATGACCCACAGTCCAATTGATCTCAAAACTCAACTAAACCTTTGAATACAAATGTGAAATCTGGCACAATGTTACAGCTATAAGCGCCCTCCAAATGTCCTATGCACTGCAAAAGCATATTTTGGAGTTAAAATTGTCATAAAACTCCCCAAAATACATCTCTTAGTCTTAATAATAGATTAGTAATAGATTCTGATAGTTTTGAATTGAAACAATCTCAAGATAAATGCACTCCCTTTTGAAGTAGCCGATCTGATCTGAATGTTCACATTTTGTAAGAGAGAGAAGATAAAGATATAAACTTATGAATGCCAATCAAACTCTACAATATTTAAACTAAGTCAAGGCTGTTGTGGTTCTGTTATATTACCATGACTACATCTAAACTGCCCAATGGAAGCTTGTGACCTGGAATTCTCTCTTTTTTTTTTGCTTCAACCAAGACAAAGTTGATTTCAAGACTGATTACAAAATCTTTGAGTTACTGCTCTTTCCAACATCTATATAATCCAAACATACACTAATTCAAATAAATAATAGACAAAAAAGAGCTGGTTTTAGACTAATCTCTCACCTTTGGCCTTCCTGATATGGTTGGACTTCCCAGGGACTGGTACAACCTCTATCTTGGGTCATATTGACCCTAAGACAATAGGCTGGGATCATTTTAGGAAGCTACATATGAGGCCATGTACCTCGATTAATTAATTAAATATTTTGTCCTTGGGAGCAATTGACTTTCTAATAAAGAGTTTTTTTTGCTGTTATGGAGTCATTAGGGATTTGGTTACAGTATTTTATTATGATTTGATTTTGTTTAAAAGCATATACAATTTTCAACCTACGGACCTAATCACTAGGTTTTTCCAATCCATCTGTGAGCCTTTAGGCCATGGGTATTTTTAATCTCAGTAATTTCACAGAGGCTTATTATGTCACCAAAACTAACACACTCACAACATTTTTCTCCAAATAAAGTTCCTGCTATACTGCAATTGGGTATGCATGTAAAACTGACTTTATGAGTGAATTAGCTGTTAAGTGTTTCCTATGATTCTTTGTCCATAGGTGCGTCCCAGGTGGTGTGTGTGTGGAGGACCGTGCGATAAGGCCTGAGGGGTTGTCTGTTATCTTTGGTTATCTAGCTGTATGAGTGACGTACATTCTTCATAAAGCTAGATAACCGAAAGTAACAAGAATCCCATTACATGCATGCCAGGCCTGCTTCTCCACAACAACAACAACAAAATCAACAGAAACGCAAGATCTGACTTTAGCACCGGGGCTAATGGGAATGAGAACGTGTTGGACACTGAGGTATGATGCTAACTGTTACATAAAAGGGTGTTTTTGGAAAAGATGTGATGATAATCAGTACAAATTATATATTGTAGGTGTCATTGGTGATGATGGGAAATTACATTATGTTTAAAGTAGATTTGGACTGGCTAGGTTTTTTATATAGGTTATTTGATGATGATAAAATGGGATTTGAGTGTGTGTGTGTGTGTGTGTGTGTGTGTGAGTGTGTGTGTGTGCGCACGCTGTATGTCACTATATTTCTTTGTCTGATGCATAAACACACAAAGGCTACTGATAATGAAAGACATATCCACCCACACATATTTCTGTGCCTTCATGTAAAGTCTGTTCTGCACTTTTGCTGCCAGGATTTTACTGCTGCCACCTAGCTAAATGGCTGCATTTGTCTTTTAGACAGTTCGCGTGGAAAGGACTCTCTTGATGTTATTATTGTTGAATGAATTAAATGTGAATTATATAGAATGAAGTAAAAAACAAACAAATAGAAAGCAGAGCTCTAGCCGCATAAATGTGCCATCCAGATAAATCAAGGAAACTGTTACAACTATATACAGTGCCTCTACAGTACATAGTACGTATTTCATAGCTGCTGCTTATTTCCTGGAGAGAGTAACATAAAAATAGCCTCCAGGCCAAAACCCCAGCTGCACCTAAACAGTGCTCGGCAGTTTGTAAACAGTGAAAACGGATGTGTCCTTGATGGTTGGGTAAAGGATTCTGTTTAGGATACAGCTCTATAAGCCGGCAGGTCTTAACCAACGAGAGACACACACTGACTCCTCAAGAGGCAATTAATGGCACTCGGCCATCATTTAAAGTGTCTCCACTCCAGTCACTATACTCCATCCATGTCAATGGACGCGCAAGGTGACAGAGAGATAACGTGTTACATTCTCACCACCCCTGTGATCTTTGACAAAACTCAATTTGGCAAAGAAGGACGGTTAGAGATTTTACGGTACTATACTGCTCTTCCTAAAGTTACATTTTAATCCCAGCAATATTTTCGGCAATTTCCAGCAATATTAAAAACTGGATTTTGGTTTTAATTGAGGAATTTGGGATTTTCTTTACATGGATTAAGGGTATTTATGGTTAAATTAATCCTATTTGCGAGTGACACCGTACTTTCTCACAACACCCCCTACCCACCACAAACACACACACACACATTTCTTTTTATGTGCTTTCACTCATTGATTTAATTTGATTCTTTCCCTTTTTTCCCAGCCTAGGTTCTCAGATGGTTGGCTCTGATTTGTATGCATTTGCATAATGAATGTCATTTGCATGCTCAGGGGCAGACCATATGAGAACGTCAGTGCTGTTTGTTTGTGTGTGTGTGGTATAAATTAATCGTATTGGGCATATTCAGGAATCAGGGTGAGAATTTATGTACCCACGTGCGAGAGAATTCCCGCTTGATGCCTGGTGCATGTTGGGTAGAAATCTCCCAGTCACCTTTCTCGGTTAACGTTCAGCAAACGAAAATACAGGAGTCCATCCTAAATCCCATAATCCTCCTCTCCTTCAACTCCTCCTTTGCCAGTTCGCCCTCTTCTCTCGCATAGCAAGTCATAGCCCTGCCACCATCTTAGGTGTGAGACTGGCACAAAATGGCAGCTGAGAAAGGGGATAGCCAACGCGGCACCTTCCCCCATGTTGAGTTGGCCCAGCTCCTTCCTGCGCCGCTGATGGCTTCAACACAGTGTTAATTACTGCCAGCGTGTTAATTGTATAGACCGCCCCGAGAGACACGCGGGAGGGGGTTGAGATACGAGGGAAGCCGTGAATGTTTGCAAGCTGGCATTTTTAAGGGCAGCTGCGGTCCTTGCGGCGCTTTCTTTGTGCCCAAATCTTTATGCCACGATAGCACTGCGCACAGCAATGAGCCGCCATTTTGTGAACTTCCGAAAAGGCGCCATTTCGCCATCTGATGTTCTAAAACGAGGCTGATCGTTTTTAGGGATTTTAATTTGCTTACGGCTCATGAAACTGATATCCAGTCAGCATTTATGTTGAAATATCCAATCATTTAATTGTGTTACCACTTCAGACGCATATTCTGTCTGTGGAAGAACAGTAGCAAACCAATGAGACAGAAATCTCTTTTATAGGTACACTCTTTGACTGTGTTAAAGCCCCAAATTTCCGCCCCAGCTGTTTATGTTTGAAACAAAACTATGCCCATGGCTGTGGGGGAAAGGGTAGAGAACAGAGTTAGCCTAGGAGAGCTATTAGGGGAGAAGTAGGGAGGAGTGCCAGCCACTCCACAGTTAGGTGCTGGAGGGAAATATAGTGTCAGATTTTCAAACCAAAACGTTTTCTTGTTAAAAAACAGGAAATAAAATGGCACGGTCAAGTTTGAGTTAGAAGAATTAAATACAGTTAGGGTGAAGGGTTAAACTTTGAACAAAACCTGTGAGAGAAAACCACAGGTACAATGTATATGTGTAGCAGTTAAGGTTACGCTTTAGGTTTTTTACCCCCTTAATCGGCACACGGCCACGTGAGTTTAGTGCAGGGCAGCGAGACAGAGGGGAAAGTGGAGTGAGGGAGTGTGTGAATGAATGAATGAATGAATGAATGAATGAGGGAGAAATGATGAGAGTGGAGGAAGGAGGAGGAGGTGGGGGGGGGGGTCAGACAGACAGACAGTCAGGGACAGGGAGCCTGCGACAGTGAAGTCTCAATAGTGAGAGGCCTCCTTTGTGCCTCTGTGTGAGGTTTATTTTGGGGAGGGGAGGGGAGGGGGGGGTGAGGGATCCTACCCCGGGCCCTCAGACAAGCGGCACATTGTCTTCCCCAATGTGTGGCGGCACTTGTGGCGTAACGCCATTATTTAGGCCAGCGGAGGAACAGGGGTCTGGGGAGCGGCTTAACCAAAACGCCAATTAGAGCCGGATCACCCTGATTAATGGACAGGGGAGATTGGTAAACAATGCTTCCCATTGTTAATGGAACTACCCCCCCCCCCCCCCCCCACCAAACCCCTCAAACCCCCCAACCCCCACCCTCTTCTTTCACAAAGACACACTCCTGCTACCACCACCTCCAACACACGCATACACACACATTCACTTTGTTCTTACTAGCGCTCAGCCTTCCGTCGTTGCCATCCAGTTTTTAAAAACTTTTCATAGCTTTGCTGCTAGCTGGTTAGTAGCATCAATGGCTAACCACCGACCTAGCATATGGAATTGTTCATGTAGATAATTAAAAACAGATAATTAAAAACAGAAAATATGCCTCTAAAAGTTCTCTTCCTAATATACATAGTAATAGTTATATCTAAGTCACGTTTTAAATGTGATGTTTAATTGAGCGTCGTTAGCCTGACGTTAAGGGGTGGAATGTGGCGGTAAAACGGTCTTTGGGCTCATATGTTAATCACACAGAGAGTGAGGCTTGGCTCTGCATTTCAATATGTCTCACTTTATTGTTTTTTTTTTTAAGCATATGCACTGAATAATTAGCTCACCGTATACTCCAATCAGGGGCATGCCAATGTTGGGTTGCCATGGCAACCCCATCAGTTCACCCCATTCCCCTGGTCGTCGCAAACAGGACGGAGAAAAATAAAGCGTGGGAAACAGATTCAGCCGCTCAGACAATGACGGGGGA
>JAODLI010000003.1:4794-27622 GCA_027575585.1 Percopsis omiscomaycus | reverse complement strand
GTTAAGTCCCGTAGGCCTCGCGCAGTGTGTGATTTACGCAAATAAAGCCGTGCCACGCACGAGTAAAAGCTACCTTCTTGGGTGGACAGTGGTTTGTGCACCACACTGAGGCGGATGTATCTAGCTAAACTCTGCTAACTGTGCTCTTGTGTTATGTTCTCGACAGTGAGGAAAACCTGAAGTCCATCGTGCCAATATCCAAAGTGAAAAGCAAAGCATATCATTGGACCAACAGGATTCTTCACGAATACAAGGTACGGTCTCCTTTCCACAGGAATAGTGTTTCCAACGGAAATCTCCTCCTTCTCCTGCTCCTATCTCAATTCCCCCCCACCTCCCCCAACAGGCCCTCAGTACCAGCGAGGGGGTGAGCAAGGAGATGCACCACCTTCAGCGACTCTTTCTGCAAAACTGCTGGGACATCCCCACCTATGGAGCGGCCTTCTTCACGGGCCAGGTGTACACCAAGGCCAGCGCCAGCAACCACAAAGTCATCCGCGTGTTTGTAGGTGTCAACACTAAAGGCCTGCATCTCATGAACATGGAGACCAAGGTATCCCGCAAGTTTAAAGCTCACTCTCTATCCCTCCCCTTTAAAGGTACAGAGGGAGTATACCTTTTAAAGCTCTTTTTCATATGAATGTCTTTGGCTCCTTTTTATCCCGAAATGAAGCTTTACAAAAATGATTCGAGTTCACGAAAGTCTTTGCGGTTCATTTTTTGTAACGTAGTGTCTAGGTTTGACATGATATCAACGTCAAACAGTAGTTTTTATACACCAGAAAGGATAGACAGAACTCAGTGGAGTACCATTGGCCCATGAAGTCCATAGATGTTTGGTTTTAAGTGGGAAAACAAATGCGAAACTGTCAGTGATATCCAATTAATTCTCAGAAATGAAGCAGGGTGTCATTTATGCCTCTAGAGGGCATCTAGGGACAGGCTTCTAAGTAGGAATACTGTATTTGAGGCATTTGTCCATACATGCTTCTTCTTAATTAAAGGATAGAAATAACAGATGTAATTTTCCTACCTACTACAATTTACATCAAACATGAAATGAGGTCTCCTCTGGTATACTTCAAATGTGTTACCTTAGATAATAGGTATTCTTGTTTGCATTTCAGGTACTTCTCATCAGCTTAGAGTATGGTGCGTTCATGTGGCAGCTTGGACACGCTGACCAATACTTCCAAATCCACAGTGTTGAAAACAAGATGAACTTCATTGTGCACACAAAACAGGTAAACAGCCCTGGTGCCATTACAAAACCACACACGTGTAGCACCTTTGTAACTTCATTTATACAAATATTATCTCTTGTTATGGGATATATTCATGTTGATGTTTTTTTTCCCATCCATAAAGGCTGGCCTTATCGTTAAACTGTTAATGAAGCTGAGTGGACAGATGACTCAGAATGACAAAGGTTTATCTGAAAAGTATGCCTACGGCTGAACAACTATTGAAGACACATTGCTGCCTAATATTCCAATATGGATTACTTTTAGATGGTTATAGTAGACTACAGTAAATCTGTAATCAGAGGAAGGACTGCTATTCACCAAATGCATAATTTTATATAATACCTAGGCCCACAAAAATATCCTCCACATCTTTATATTGTATCATTTGATTTTTCTTATATTGTATTTTAAATATTGTGTAATTTTGATTATGTAAATATGTTTATTTAATGGTTCTTTTTAATAAAATTAATGCTGTATATAAATAAGCATCTACTGTTGACAATTTGTCCACCTGTTCTACAATTTTGAAGGTTAAAGTATTTCAAAATGCTAATTAAAAATGATATCAAAAATATTAGGACTTTAAGTGCATTTGAGGAATACACTTATGCATATTACAGTATACACCTTGTAACAAAAAAATTTCTGCACATATTAATGCAAATACCCTAAACTGGGTAACCATAAGGGCTTGATACATTGTTAAATATCAAATCTTGCAAAATAAATATGATCAAGTTATTCTTTTTGTTAAAGATTAGATGCCTTGCGTCTTTTAAAGGGTTTTAGGAATATCTCCCGATATTTAATATTCTATTAAAGACATTTTTCTATTTTGTTTGGTGTGTTGGTGGTTTAAATTATGGTTCAACTAAAGTAGGCTAGTAAAGTAGAATATGCCAAAGTCAGGTCCTATGAAATGTATTGAAAGTAGGTAAGTCAGAAAAAAGCTCCGTTGTTATGGTTCAAAATGCAATTCATAATATTCTTGTAACCGTCTTAACTAGGCTACTTTAATCAAAATTGTCCGTACTTTCTCTCTGTCCATGATGCTGTGATATGACAATGACATCATATAGCAAGACATGGCTTCAGGTAGCGGCGGCCAATCAAATTGTCGAACGGCGAAAGTTGTCTGATGGACACGCAGTAAACAGCCAATGAAATGCCTCAGTTCGTCAGGCGTGGGCAGGACTAGCGTTGACAGGTAGCGAAATTGAGGAGCTCCTGCAAACGGCCTCTCATTATTATGTATAATATCGGTTTTACGGTCTTTGCTACATTTGCGCGCATTGACATTGACTTTGAAGAAGTGAGTTCTTATGTTTAGTGAGAAAAATATATAGAGCATTCTGTATAGTAGTTTTAATATTCTAAAAGAGAATTCGTAGACCTTTTTACATAGGGAACAATTAAAGAAGAACAATGTCGATGCATATATATCAAATAAGTAGCAAGCTCCTGGGAGATACAGTGGAGAAAATTAGCGACAATGTGACGTCAGTAGTCCTGGCTGCTTCTGTGGTCACACTCACTTTGGGATATATGTATAAAGTAATGCTGAAACAATCCCACTCTGACAACGCACTGGTAAGTGAAATATGAATGTTTATCGATTTAAATAAAAATTGAATGTAAGCCATTTAGGACTATTGCATTATTTATATTTTTACTATTACATATTTATTAAAAAAAAAAAAATCTGCATAGTGGTATAATAGAATACTACTTGTCCTTTTTAGAAATATCCACCATACATCCCCTCCAGCATTCCATTCCTGGGACATGCCATTGCATTTGGAAAAAGCCCCATTGAATTTCTTGAAAACGCATATGAAAAGGTATGTGGAAATAGTGTTTTCTCTCATAGAAATACATGCCAAGATCAAGTCTGTGAAATAGTGGTTTTACATCCTTTTCTCTTGTTTCTTTGCTGTGCATTCACAGTACGGACCTGTATTTAGTTTTACAATGGTGGGGAAAACGTTTACGTATCTGCTGGGCAGCGAGGCCGCCACACTGATGTTCAACAGCAAGAATGAAGACCTCAATGCTGAAGATGTCTACTCTCGACTGACCACTCCAGTGTTTGGGAAGGGTGTTGCTTACGATGTACCCAACCCTGTAAGTCACTTGTAAGGGACAGAGAAAATGTTTAGTAAAACAATCATTGTTTTCATTGTTCAGAAAGCTGAAAAGGAAACTAGAAACTATGCTTGTTAGCTGCAATAAACCATTTTATATAATACCTTGGCAGGTCTTTTTGGAACAGAAGAAGCTATTGAAGACTGGACTGAACATTGCCCATTTCAAACAACATGTGAAGATCATTGAGGAAGAGACCATGGAATATTTTAAAAGATGGGGAGACAGTGGAGAAAAAAGTAAAAGTTTTTTTTTTTTAACATATCAATACCCTATGGATACAGCCATTAGAATTAGAATAATAATAGAAAAGCATGTGCAGCAACTATGAATAACTTATTATCAGAGGTCGTGGTTTAAAAGGTTTCAAAACCACTGGTGCCAAACTGGTAAAAAAGGTAGAAGGCACAATAAATAGAGGCATTACATTCTTTGAGCACATGTTTTCTCTGTGATGGTAACACCTCTGCCTAGCAATTACTGCTGATCCCATAATGTTAGAATGACGTTTTATTTTTCTATTCTTTTCGCACATATTCCCCTGTTGTTTGGATTGGTGCCAAACTGCTCATAATTTCAACAAAGCCTGCATGCATAGCGGGTAGCAGATCTGTGGCATTTATTCTGCATTGTGATCACCTTGAAACACACCTTGAAATACTTACCAATTTCCTCTGTTTCCAGACCTGTTTGAGGCCTTGTCTGAGCTGATCATCCTGACAGCCAGCAGCTGTCTGCATGGCAGGGAGATCCGGGGCATGCTGAATGAGAGGGTCGCCCAGCTCTACGCTGATCTGGACGGAGGATTCAGCCACGCCGCCTGGCTCTTGCCTGGCTGGTTGCCTCTGCCCAGCTTCAGGTAGGATAAGAAGACTCTTGACATACCTGGGTTACACCCAAAACAAGATTTTTTTCAATATTAAACTTCCACTTGTCCAAATACAGAGGATCTTTAAATGTGAAATACTTACTAAGATACAAAATAATTTAGTACAACAACTTTCTACGGATACAAAAGATTGGGCCAGTAGTTACAATTAGGTCATTTAGCAGACGCTTTTATCCAAAGAGACTTACAAATACATGGTGTTATTACATGGAGCAGATAGGGGTTAGGCATCTTGCTCAAGGATGCTTATAGGTAGGCCACCTCTGGGGCTCGACCCCACAACCTTCCGGTTGGGAGTCCAACACCTAGACCACTAGACTATCCTGCCCAGTAGTTAAAATGGGGAAAGTACTCCTTTAAAGTTACATTCCTTGATTATTGTCCATTTACCTTTAACTCTTTGATTCTGAACAGGCGGAGGGACCAAGCGCACAAAGAGATCAAGAATATCTTCTACAATGTGATTCAGAAGCGCAGAAGCTCTGGGGAGAAAGTGGATGATATTCTGCAGACACTCATTGATTCCAAATACAAGTAAGAGGTCAGACTCAAAAGAACCAATCATGAAGAAGGTATCAGTTGGCCCGCCCTAACACGTGCAACAAAACTGACATAGTGGCATTATCTCTAAACAGCTATATTATATTACCATATTAATATTATATTTACACTTGTTTGACATCAGTCGATATAGCTGCCACATCCTGAATAGCCAAATAAAATACACAACTAGATATTAATGATGAATTAATGAATATTTTTTTAATACTATCTGTATGAGGCTACAATTTAAATTGTTTTAGGCTTTAAGTTCTCTTAAAATAGCACTTAACTTAACAGTTAAGCCCAGATCAGTTACGGGCACATCACATTTTGAGCCAGAGGGAAAACCGAACATAATGAAATATATCTCCCATTTCTTCTGCAGAGACGGACGGCCCCTGAACGACGACGAGATCGCAGGCATGCTGATCGGCCTTCTGCTGGCTGGCCAGCACACCTCTTCCACTACCAGTGCCTGGATGGGCTTCTTTCTGGCCAGGGATAAAGCCCTACAGGGGCGCTGCTACGCAGAGCAGAAGGCTGTGTGTGGAGAAGACCTGCCGCCACTGGACTTAGACCAGGTAACACTGATTTAGTCCCATTACCTCAATTCTCTCCTATAACATATACAACACAAATTACAATAAAAAGAAAAGACACTTCTTCACATTGTAGACAAACAAAACACAAAAACAAAGTGATAAAAACAACAAGCACTCATAATTGTGATACGAGTGCTTGTACTGGTGTTCCCCTCAGCTGAAGGACCTCAGCTTGTTGGAGCGCTGTCTGAAGGAGACCTTGCGGCTTCGCCCCCCTATTATGACCATGATGAGGATGGCCCGCTCTCCTCAGGTAACGACAGAGGTTCTCGGAGAGGAACTTGTTAATCTGCTTTACGTAACACAATAGATTATAAATCAAAATATAGATAAAAAAAGGTAGAAGGCACAGTAAATGGAGACATTACATTCTTTCTTTCTTTGAGCACGTTTTCTCTGTGGTGGTAACACCTCTGCATGGCAATTAGAGGGCACTGCTGATGTACCAGTCCTATGTTAGAATGACGTTTTATTTTTCCATTTTTGATTATGTGTATGCTCAAATGCCACTGTGGTTTGTAGCCAGCAGGGGGCCCTCAAATCTTACAAATATGCCACACACATGTTCATTGGTAAATCAAGCCAGTGTCCATCTTCATGCCTTATTTTATCAGACTAAGTAAGATGGTTTGTTCATCTAGCTAATATTCCCGTCTTTGAGGTGGCATGTCAAAAATACCTCTGTAACACCCTATTATTTGACCTGGCCTTGCTACATCAGACGGCAGCAGGGTACACCATCCCCACAGGCCACCAGGTCTGCGTGTCGCCTACAGTCAACCATCGTCTGTCAGACACCTGGACAGAGAGGATGGAGTTCAACCCAGACCGCTATCTGTACGACAACCCTGCTGCAGGGGAGAAATTCGCCTATGTGCCCTTTGGAGCCGGTAAGAAAACCAGAAGTAGAAAGAAAAAAAGAAAGACCCTTAAAGACAAAAACTGAGTAATTTTTTTACTATATATATATATTTTTTTATTTGTATGAGTGATTCAGTTATTTACGGATATAAATAAAAAATAAACAATATATTCTCATATGCCTATTCACATATGGTCCATTCTCAATAGGTCGTCACCGTTGCATCGGGGAGAACTTTGCTTACGTCCAGATCAAGACTATCTGGTCCACGATGCTGCGCTTGTATGACTTTGACCTGGTGGAAGGATACTTCCCCTCAGTCAACTACACTACTATGATACACACCCCACACAGCCCTGTCATCAGATACAAGAGGAGGACACACTGACCATCTTAAGGAAAACACTTAAGACATCAATTTGGGATTGGAGTTTAAGAGAATTGGAATGAATGTGTAGTATTCTTTCCAGGTTTCGACTTTTTGTGTCCTCCTTATAATCCAGTCAGGATTTTATGATAATAAACATTGTGGTAACAAGCCAACGTAAAACAGTCTACAAAAATGTGTTTCCATAGAAAAAGACCCATATCATTCCATTTTCCAACTGTCATTTAGAACAGATTTTACATGACTGACTTTTTTTTTTTCCCCAGAGGAATTCTGTCTAAATAAAATAAAAAATGTTACAGATTTCAAAATTAGTCCAGCCGCTTTCAGTTTAGACAACACATCTAGAAAATTTATAATTTTATGATTGAGGCTCTTTACTAATGACTGATGTTGACTAGCAGCAATAGCAGAGGTTGTTTCAATGCTACCATGTATATTCACAATGTGAATCCTTAATCAAAAATCTTACATTGGTTATATCAAGTTTTTACTATGCCCAGTCGTAAGCATCGAACATTGCTTTGCTAGTTGTTTTCCCGGTCATATTGTTTCGTCCTCAAGTTGCAAAACCAAAGCAAAATAGCACTTACTGTGGTTCACTTTAAATTGTTCTTGTTTTTGTCCAGTGCTATAAATCTAAACCTGTAAACCTTTCCACCCGTTTTGCCTTACCATGTTTTCATTTTAAAAAGAAAAAAAGAGAAAAGAATAAATAGCAAATTCATTTTAAATGAATTGAAACAAGGTTGTCTGGCTATTGTGTTATTCTGAGTAAAATGAAAATACACTCAATCTTTCAAATATTAGTCTTTATTTTCTTTTTTGACAAAATACCCAGAAAATTCAAAGCTCCTACCCTTTACAAAAATACGTTCTCTACAAATGTCCTTTGTAGTCTGTCCGAGAAACCGGCCTAAACAAAACACAGTGTAGTGTATAATATCCAGTAGCAGCCTCCTTAACAATAAATCCAAACATTCTCTACATAAACTTGCACCCATACAACAACGACAATATACAATATAAATTAATCAAAGGGTTTTAAATTAGCAATGAACAAATATACACAATTGTAATTTATCCACAACAAAGAGGTCATACAAACATAGCTGTTTTCAAGTGCTGGCGACAAAGAAAGCTGATTGATTACAAGATGTCGTACGCTAGAGAAAAAAAAGAAAAGGGTTTTGGTCCACATATAATATACGATCCACACTATAATTATATAAAACAGCAGAGCAGGAAAAGGCAACAAAGTTTCTTCAAGCCAGTTCCAAAGTAACATCTCAACATTTATCTTCTCAAGCCAAAGTGCAATTGAGCGTGTGAAGAGGAACCTGGAACAGAACCAAGAAAAAGGTTGGATATCTTTTTGAAAAAATGTAGGAATTTAGCCATTGGATAAGGTCATTAGCTTCATTGAACGATAGTCCGCAGATCAGTAATTCACAGTTGAAATACAACGATTACTCTGTATGAGAGTGTGTGTGTGGGATACCTGATGTCACATTTCCCAGCCTCCTTTGCAGGGCCTCAAGTCTAGAGATGTAGTCAGTGAGTGCTCGGTCGGGATCATAGTTCTGGAGGTGGGAACAGGTCAGAGCCCCAGGGTCCGCAGACATGTGGAACCTGAACACAGTTAGTCAGATAGATTGAAACAATCTTTTCTATAAATCAAGTTTAATCAAGTATTATTGACTAGTTCATTGAAGTGGTTCATGGAACGCAACCCTGTGCGCTCATACATATCACGCATGTGCGGCGAGCTTTACCTGTGGTGCGTCGAAGAGACACCAGACCTGGGAGACTCACGTCCGCTACGACCTCGGCTGCTGCAGACCCCTCCCCCGGCTGAACCTCCCCCTCTCTCCTTGTACGCCTCCGGGTGGAGAAAGGATGAGTCTTTCCCATCTGCACCTGAGTACGTTTCGAGAACCCCCGTTAGCTGTTGTTTGATCGCTGATTTCAGAGGAGAAGACACTTTTTTTGGGTGTTTAGGACATCTTATACCTATTGTTTGTCCTACGCCGTTCTTGTTGATGGGGCTTGAGGCTATCGAGGCCATCCCTGTTGCTTTGTGCCACCGCTTGACTAGAAAGCGCATTCTGAAGGACAGGGAAAGCAATTACTTTAGTCAAGGCTGGATCACACAGCCAACACAGAAGCATGGAAATGACTTGGAGGGAAAAAATATCTATCCGCTGTGTCACTCTTCTGAAATTCCAAACTCATTTCTGTTTGAAAGGTTGAAAACATAAGTATTCAGTGCCCATGAACTGCCCACTTACTTCTGCAATGATGCAGAGATCGCTAAACAATATTTTCAACCTTGCAATTAGTAGGAATAATAACAATTTTATAATAATAACATAAATCATTTTTGCTTTAAAGTCAGTTCATTATTTACAAGAAAAAAAAACACATTGTAAGCTAAGGTTGAGGCATGTTAAGAACCGCAGAAGCCGCGGTTCCTGTCTTCTACCTGGAGAGGGCGATAGAGACTCTGACAGCGGTGCGGAAGCGCGTCAGCCCGTGGCGCCGCTGGCTCATGGAGTCCAGGCTGGAGGGCGAGGGCCGCCCACCCATCCTGGAGATGAGGGACAGCGTGGCCTCCTCGCACTCCTGGAAGCCGCCCAGCAGTAACAGCAGATACTTCTTCTGGTAGATCAGTGCCTTGCGGAAGCTCTCGGCCCGCAGGTACTTCCCATACATCCTCTATGGGGGGGCAGAAACATCATTGACAATGTTGTTCTCAAGCAGCTGAAACCCAGCCATTCTAGTACTGTGTGTGAGAGCTGACCTTCAGAGCGGCGTTGTCGGCCTCCGGGCCGCTGATGTCTCGCAGGGTGTCCGTCCGGATCTCTGCCCTGAGGCGGGCGGCCTGGGCCTGGGCCGTGAGCAGAGCTTTCTCCAGGCGCGCCCTCTCTCTGCCCCACGCCTCCCGCTCCTGGGAGAGGAGGAGGCTGGCCGAGTCCTTGTTTGCTCCTCGCCTGTTGCTGGTCTACGGGGGGGGAACGTCACATTAAGCTGCCATTTTAGATCAGTGGGTCTCAAACTTTAAACCGATATTAACGTTGTCTGTATTGTTAAACATGCACCAAAATGTAAACACACTGTTCATTACCATTAGAAAACCCAGCTCTAAAACATATGGGTGAGACCTCTTCTCAGGACTGCGAGAGCGTGTTTAGACCCAGCTTGATTGACATCTCCCTGACTTTACCATGTCAGTTTTGTTGCACCTGGTAGAGCAAGAAAACTGACACCTTGTTTACGACTGGTCCTTTTGAGTATACGGAGTCAGCAACATTCCGTCTTAGCTCCGCCCATTTTCAACCCATACAGAAAAAGACATAAATGTACTGTAAATGATTGTTTATTCCAAAAAAAGTGCTATTATGTATCGATCTCTATGGGACTAGCCCCTGATCTCAGACCGGTGGTATCCTGGCAGATTCCGATTACTGTCTTTTCAAAAGCCTGACCGGACAGTTCCAGTCCGATTCTGGTTTTCACAATCTTTCACAAGCTTTCACAATTTATTTGACGGCTCTAGGTAATTTAGATGCAGAGTTAGTTTTAAATGTACTCAGTCATTTTTTACGGTCCTTTAGTCGCCAGCGCTCGCATTCGTCGCCTTTTTACACTTTTACAAGGCAGTGTCCGTTCAACAGGATGGATTGATAAAAAATAAGCCATGTAGCTTACTCTTTTTAGTGAGATTAACAATATTATGCCACCAGATTTGCTCTCAGTGTTTGAATGTCTAAAGAACTTCCTAACGTCTTCCTCTGACACACATCTGCTTTAGTATAACCTTCATCCATGACATAATACCGTGCTTGTGGATACATGACTCTGGTGACAAGCTTCATCAAAACGTCACACCCCTGTTCCGCCATGCCAGCTGTACCATTTTGTAACAGACATTGTTCAGGCTCTGTGACCACCTCCACTGCTGGCTCAGAGGCGCAACAACAACAACAACATTATTCCGCTTCCGTAACGACGAGGCGGAATGAAGGCACAATATTCCTGTATTGGAAACGCTGTGTAAAAATGGCATCTCCGCTGCAGTTCCTATGCGATTAGCTTTTCCTTTGCAGACATTACAGATTGTGTGCATGGAGCATATAGGCCTACACTTCCGGAACACACATGGGCCCATATGAACAAAAAAAAACGCCCGGTTGCCGATCGTGAGTTGGGAGCAAACGGGGCCCGATTCTGACTGACGGCCGGGGGACCGGCGCATCTCTACTCACACTCATGCCCGCCCAGTCGGCTGACCCCAGGCCAGCGTGGCGGTAGCGCCGCAGCTCCTCCTCCAGGCGGAGGGTTTGGTTCCTCAGGTCGTTCTTCTCCTCAGTCAGGCGGCTCACGAAGCCAGTCAGCTCAGCGTTCTGCCTCAGCAGCCTCTCTGTCAGCGTGTTGGAAGCACTGGAGGAGCCTCCCGCCAGCAGGGCGGCACTCTGTTGGAAAACAGAGGATTGGCCATCAGAACCCCAGAATGAATCAAAGAATCTCAATGCATCTAACGCATGCTAATCAATGTGAATATGTTTATCAACATATCAATGCCTACGTCTGGACAATAATTCAACCATTCAAAGAGGACAGATCAATACCATTGGTATCAGGGAAGTTGTAATCAAAAAATGTAACTGAAGCTTTTTTATTTTAATTGTTTTTACCTCAGGTACAGGTAGTCCTGGGGACTGCTGTAACAAAGTGATGACCTCATCAATGTTGGACTGCACCCAAGACAGCTCCTCACTGTCCACGTCAGTTGTCAGTCTGCATTAACACGCACAGAACACACAGGGGCTATCACTGAGATTCTAAAAGCTAAAGTAGCCAGTAATACCCCCAGAAACAACAGTATATTACACCATTTTATGGCTTCCAGAGTGATTAAAAAAGATACATGCTGCTACAGCAGTTGGTAGCAAATGTCTAGGTAAAAGGCCAATAATTCTAAATGCCAATACGTTGCTCTATAAAACAGACACTCCTCATCCTTGAATCCTTGTGGTGGCAACCCCTCTCTCACACCCTTCTCTACCCCTCCCCCTTGCAGCTGTCCAAACTTTTGTGGACAGTTGCATTAAAAACAAAAAAACAGTAGCCAGGGGTAGAATTTAAGAGAACTGGAGGTGCTACAACACAATCGAGAAATGTACCTTTTATATATAATCTTACAAACTAGGATAAAATAATAATAAAAACATAATTTTAACTAACATTGAGAACCACTCAATGGTTTCTGTATAGAAACATGCAGCAGTGGTTATTGTGGCTATTGAATTATTGCTTCTAAAAAGCCAAAATACTCCACAAACCCAAACCCACCTGTTAGCAGTCTTGCTAGCCATGGCTCGGATCTTGGAGGCTATGAGGTGCAGCTTTCCCAGGACCATGTCCGTGCTGCCCCAGGGACCCTGGTGTGTACCACTAGTGATTCCTGTCCCGGTCCCCTCCTGGGGAAGGGCTGTCGGAGCATCAGTGCTCTTCTGCTGGAACACCCAGTCTTTGGTGCGCTCAATGGAGCCGCTGTGCAAGAGGGCCTGCTGTTGAGGCAGACACAAAATACAGTACATCAGATTACAGATATCAGGAAGACTGTGTTATATATGAACACATCTGACGGCTGAGAAAATAAATTACGTCTACTGTATTAGGGCTATTAAAACTGGTTCATCTACTACAAGCAACGGCTCTACAACGTTGACAATCCTTACGTCTCCATGTTGGTCAGGAATCCTCAACTGTTTACAAGCTACAAAAACAGTGATTAGAGATGCTCACACTGTGTCCATCCGCCAGCAGCGCTCCCCTCTCTGAGCCCCGCAGCTGGGTCATGTGAGCCCCTCTCTCCTCCAGCCTCTCCTTGTCCTCCTCCAGGCTCCTCCTCCTCTCCGCCTCTGTCTGCAGCTGCAACCGAGCCTCGGACATCTGGGCCTCCAGGCCCTCCAGCTTGGCCCGGGCCTCCCGCAGCGCCTCCTGGTCTCGCCTCGACCTTTGACCCGAGAGAGTCAGCTCCTCTTCTCGTCTGACGGCCTCCAGCTTGCAGGACTCCAGCTCGCCCAGGAGATGCACCACCTACGGTGGGGAGGGGGTCAGGGGTGAGATGGAAACGGCCACCGGGTCTTTGATGTACATAGAAGGCAACTAATGAAACGTATGGTTTTATGGGTTAGGGTTACATGCTATTCTGAGTTCATGTTTACTGCTCTGTACCAGTGTATGACAGGTATCACACTGCTCATACCTGGGCATGTTTGTCGTCCAGCTCCCTCTGCAGCTTTTGCAGTACAGCCTCCTCTCCCTCCTCTTCCTCCTCTTCCTCCTCCAGGCCGGCCCTGGTCCCCTCTACCTCCGCCGCGTCGGAGGAGGGGCCGCGATCTGAGGGGCCGCGATCTGAGGGGCCGCCGGTCCTGAGGTCCCTCGCTCTGCCCAGGGCGTTGCTCATCTCCTGGGCCTTGGCGCGCTCCGTCTCCAGCTGGACCTGGAGCTCCTGGAGGTGCCGGCGGAGGCTCAGGCGCTCCTGCTCGGCCTGCTGGGCGAGCTGGGATGAGGCCTGGCGCTCCTGCTCCAGGGTGGAGGTCAGCTGGCTGAGCTGACTCTGCTGCTCCCCCAGAGACAGCTGGAGGTCCTTAAGGAGCACGTTTGAAGTAACCGGTTGGGACGAAAAGAGGAGAAAACAAACTTTAAAACACAAAAATAAACCCTATTGACCCTAGTATTAAACTGACGTGATACTGTATTTTAGAAAACTCCCGACTGTATGGTTTACCTTGACAGGATGAAATATTTAAAATATTTAAATATAATATACAAAAAAGAAAAAAAAAAAGAACTATTACCTTTATTTATCGAATTTTATTTACCAAATTCTTCAATCAAAAACTTTTTTCAACCTCCATTTGGTTCTATTGTAGCAACGGTGGATCTATCGCTGGAAAAGTCAGACTTATAAGTCCGATATCACTTTCAATTTGAGGTACATCCCCACAGGATTTAATAAGCCTAATGTTGCGATGGCGACACCTACCTCCAGCTCTTCTCGCTTGCTCTCCTCATCCCTGCCACTTCTGCACTTCTGCTTCTCCACGGCCCACTGCAGCTCACGGCTTCGCTGCCTCTCCTCTGACAGTTGGTCGGTTAGCGTGTTCACCTCCGCGGCCTTCTGGGATACCGCCACCCTGTCCGTGAGAACCAGAACGTTTGTTTTTCTCTCACTTGTCTTTCACAAGCAAGCAGCCAGAGAAAATGTGACTTAATGGCTTGGACGCCATTTAGAGTCTTCAGGAAAGAAACACTCCATAATGTGTCATTCTACTGGCTCTAATAGAGCGGACTAAGGTTGTGCGTGTGTGTGTAGCCAGGCGTTACCGCAGTGTGTCCAGCTCTTGGAGGTGTTTGTGTTGGGCCGCGAGCCTCGTCTCCAACTCCAGCTTGGTCTGGGCCAGTTCCCCCTTCAGCTCCTCCTGGAGCAGTCGCTCCGCTTCCGATGCTCCGGCGTCAGGGTCTCCTCTCTCGTTTGGGGCCTCAGCACCGTGGTCAGTGAGAGACGGCAGGGCCGGCTGGAGCCCTGAGGGACCGCAGGTAGAGAACCATTACTTACACTTACACTGATCTGGTCATCTGGATTTAAAGCAGTGGCTTTCAATTTTTAACTAATATTTTGTTAAAACCATTATTTATTTAATATATCCTTTATCCTTTTTTAAATCGAGTTGAATCTATTGAATCAAATCCATATCGATAGAGTTAATGGTTGAATATACATTACAGTATATATTTTTATGTAGTTATCACTGTTGCTAAGTGGTTCACAGCTAGGTTGGGGCTACTAGTGATGTATTCTTCTATAACGTCACCAATAGAACCGCTGAGGCTGAGAACAGACCGACAGCAAGAGAAGCCCAAAATACACCGAGCTGACAGCCGGCTGGAAACAAGGGGGTTTCAGATTACGTCTGATGGGCAGGCATGCGTTCAGACTATTTCCAATGCTAAAAAATGAGCCAATCAGAGCACGGTGGGGTCTTGAACCACTCGAAGGTGGGGGGAGCAGTGGGCTCGTTATTGGCTTGTTGACAGAGAGGTTGCGAACCTTGGTGGACTTGCTCCAGCTGTCTCCGCAGCTGAAGGATCTCCGAGATGAGACTGGACCTGTCTGCAGAGTGCAGCGCGCCCATGGCTTCTCTGTGCTGCGCGTCCTGCAGGAGGAGTCACACCCATGACCATAGAATCACATTCAAACGGAAGCCTTATATTACCCAGAGTGCACCACAGCACACCTGTTCAGCCAGCCTGTGCTCCAGCTGGTTCAGGTGGATGATGGCGTCGCTGGTGTCCAGCAGGTCGAGCTGGGTGTAGAGGGCCCTCTTCAACGCGCTCCGCTCCCTCACAAACACCTGCTGGACGGCACCCAGGAGCTCCGTGCGCCAGTCCACGCTGTCCGAGGCCTGGCGGAGGCAACACACACACACACACACACACACACACACACATAAGCAAAAGACACAACGTGGCTCTAAACACCCAATACATGGTTGTTCTGTGTAAGACTGTGTTCTGACCTGCGTGTCCCTGTGTACCTGCATCTCCGTGATGAGGCCCTTGAGGGACTCCACGGTGGCCAGCAGGGCCTGCCTCTCCTTGGCCCAGCCCTGGGCGTGGAGATGGCCTCCAGGGTCGCCCTCGCTCAGGGGAAGCTCCGACAGGGAGAGGACCTGCATGCCCTCCTGGTGGACCTCACGCAGCAGTGTCTACAGAGGCCCAGCCATGGTTAATATATATATGTAAAGTAAACATGACTCACAAGACAACTAAAACTGATACATTATAGTATCATAGTAGTAGTATAGTATACACTATATGTATATTTAATCATACATACAAAAATAGAATAAAGACATTCATTAACCCTCACCCAAACACACTAAATATAGCAAAACAAGGAAAGCAAGCTTGATACACCCAAATCACTGTGTGGCTGTCGGGGGAGGGGTAGAGAATAGTGTAAGCCTAGGATAGCTGTCAGGGGAAGAGTAGAGAGGAATACAAGCACTCAGGTGTGGGAGGGTGCTTTTGGAATTAAAAAAACAAAACAAATGTTTTTGTAGAGCTGGTTTGAAACAGAAGGGTAATTCTGAACACAAATTGAGGAGCATTCCTTAAAATGTAGTGCCCTTTGGAGACCTTGGAACAGAACGCATGCACGCGGCTGGTTTTAGTTTATTTTGGGTCCCAAGGTTTATTAGTGTAAGCTGCTAGTTATTTTGCATCTCTGTGTGATAGACATGAGTTGTACCTTGATTCGGTCCGGCAGGGGGTCGTCAGTTTCTCTCCTGGCTCCCTCAGGAGTACTCCTGAACTCCTGCTGGAGGTTGGGGAGGTCGTAGCCAGTCCGTTGACTGTAGTCTGAACTGCTGTCTGCACACACACAAACACACAAGCACTCTTTAACGCGGGAAAGCGGCAATGACACACGCACATAAAGGCTGAAAGGTGAAAAGCTAAAAGGCTCGTGAACTTGACATTTTGAATGTGTGTGACACAAATAGCATCTTACCACTCGTGTAGCCATCTTTGAACTGGGACGACATTGGGCGCTCTATTCTTGACGAGGGTGCCTGGGAGAGATCAAATGGAGCTTATTTCCCATTTCACATGGTGGTAACCACTGGATTTATGGATATATAATATGATTCCCACCTCACTGGAACGCAGCTTGTCGATGACAGCCTTCAGGGCCTTGCACTCGTCCTCCAGACTCTGGGTGTCTCGGCGCAGGGCGTCGCTCTCGGAGATGTGCCGTGCCTCCATGTCCATGATCTCCGCCGCGTGGAGCTCCTGCATCTGGACAATTTTCTCCTGGAACTCTCCGATGACCTCCTCCACCTCTTCCTTGGCTACAGCAGACACAGGGGGAGGGGATTTGGGTTGGTACATGAATATGCATTACAGATGATCAAACTGGATTACAAAACTATAGAAACAAAAGATTATTTTCTTTTTCGTTTTAAAGATTTCTCTCAAGAGAATCCCGGCCTGCATCACTCTAGAGGAGCACTGACCTAGGTCATGGTCAGAAGGCCCAAGGGCTTCAGTTTGGGTGGAGCAGTCCGTCAGAGCTACGTGGTGCTGCCAAGGATCGCCGGCAGGCAGAGGACTCTGAGTTGTCTCTGAGGATTGGCCGGTGGCAGCAGAGCCCTTCCTGGAGAGAGGCGGTCTGTCTTTGGTGTTTCCTCCCTTCCCGGACGGCGTTTTCCCTCCTTTTCTTTTGGGCTGGGCTGTGGAGGAAGAGGAGGAGGAGGAGGGCGGCGGCGGATGAGGGGACGGGGAAGGAGACGGAGAGGGGGAGTCCGTTGCCTTGACCAGGGCTGCCTGGACCTGGTGGAGCTCCTCTGTGAGCTGGGCGATGGAGAGGTCGCGGACCTGGAGCTGGTCCTGGAGCTTCTCGGTGCGCTCCCTGTGGCTGCTCAGCTCCTCTTTGGTGGCGGACGCCTCCTGCCGAACCTCCTGGAGATCTTGGAGGAGCTGTGCGACACTGGCTCCTTCCCCCTCTGCAGTTAGCTGGTAGAGGGAAGGACGCGAGTCAGTGACGTACTGTACAGGGAGAAATCCCTATCCGTGTGCTTGGATGCTTGGATTACAAAATGCTTTCTACTTACTCTGAAGAGTTCCCCTTTAAGATGAGCGATGGTCATTTCCCGCTCCTTAAAAAACAATTGTATATACATGAGTAAATATAAATAATATAAGCTACTAAAACAAGAAGGGGAAATAGACTTTGAATCTCATCTCTTGAAGCCCAGGCTCTATCTCTAGAAAAAGTCTAAAACTCACAGAAGGACTCATTAGTTTATTACATTACATTACAGTTGTCCTGGCTAGGACCACTGTTCATGGTCTGTACCTGGAGGACGTCCTGTAGCTTGTCGTAGCTCTCCCTGAAGCTGCTCAGCTCCTGTTGGCTTGCGACAGCCACACTTTGGACCTCCACAAGTTCCTGCTGAAGCGCCGATAGCTTGGCCTCTTCACTGACTCTTGAAGGCATCTGGAGTGAGGGGGTTTACAACATTACTATATTGGAATGCCTGGTTCCAATGTATTCAGTGCTAATGAGGGAAGAAGTCAAATAGAACTTGGGTATTTACCTTTTCAAGTTGATCTTTGAGAGCATCTACTGCATCTTCTTTTTTCTATAATTACAATAAAAGTTACTACACATGAAAGAACATTACATTACAGAATTGCAACACTAATGCACCAGTGATTCGCACATTAAAAAGCCTCGATACCTTTAGCTCCTCTTGCAGTCTACTGCAGCTCTCCTCGTAGCTGTGTAGCTGCTCTTTGGTGGATGAGGCTTCATCTCTGGCCTCCTGCAGCTCCTGAAGAAGCTCTGACACAGTCACCTGGCCACGGTCTGAGGAGGGCTGGTTAAAATGGCACAAAGAGTCAACATGATCAGGCCAGTATCCGGCAACACAAAACACTGCACAGTGACTCTTCACATGATAACCTTTCAATCAGGGTACAAGGTGTAGTCAGCTACACCTCTTATCCTTTTTGGGATATATTTAAAGTATTTGTTACAGTGCTCATGGTGATACCACCAGTTTGTGACAAATTGTAATGTAATTTATACAAGTTAAGCCAAGTCTGGCCACACGGTCTGATTGGTTGAAATGCATTCTGTCTGTTGCTATTGCTAACACTAGTCCTGCCTGTATACACTTTTTAACACTATTATTTGCTTAAATATCAAAACTACTTGAAGTGAAACTACATATTTCCGTTAAAGAAAAGTATAACCTAGTTAAAACAATGTTTGGGCGTTCTTTTTATTTTGTAAACCAGTTATAAAAAGCTATGCTATGATACCATAAGCAAAAATTAAAACACTCCGAACTGGGAATTTAAACACCTGAAAATATACACCTTGAACTCTTACCTCCAGTGAAAGCGTTGGTTTCAGCTGTGCACTGGTCTTGGTCTTCATCTGGTTGAGCAGATCCATGAGCACAGCCAGCCGCCTTTCGTATTCCAGAACCTCCTCCTCAGAGCTGGACAGCAGCTGTTTCTGGAGCTCCTGGTCTTTCTGCATGCCGCTGAGACCCACCTCCAGCTCACGGAGTTTCTCTGTCAGATGGATGACCTTACCTGTGGGGCCTTGTCTCGCTTGACTCATCCCTCTGAAATCCATTCGTGGAATACCCAGGTCACCAAAGTCATAGATTTGTGTCCTGGGGTCCTGGTTTCTGGGTTCCTGGTCTGGTTCTTTAGTTCTGAAGTCCTCACACTCCTGTGACTCTGACTGGAGGGCTTCCAGTTGGGCTTGGCTGACCAGCGCTGCAGCCACCGTATCCCGTAGTTTATCCTCCAGACTGGAGACCTTCTGATGGAGGACGTCTGCATCACTTTGGGCTCGCTCCACAAGGAGGCGACAGTGAGCTAGCTCGCTGTCCTTCTCGTCAACCAAGTCCTCGAGTTCTTGGATGCGGCGCCCCAACTCCTCCACCCTGAAGGTGGCGCTCTGCTCTAGTGCGTGCACCTGGGCCTGCATGACAACGAGGCCTGCCGTTTTCTCCCGCAGAGCCTCCTCGAGTTCCGCCTCCGCACTCTCCAGCTGCTCCGTCTCAGCTAACGCTATGGCGTTCTCTTTCAGCCGCCGGTATGTCTCCAACAGCTTGCTGTGTTCTGCTTTGAGCCCGTCAAGTTCTTTGGTAGCCAGGTCCATTCTCTGCTTCACTTCCTGGTGTTCCTCTTCACTCGGCCCCGCCGCTTTTCTCTCCAGCAGGGCCTTGCCCTCCTCGTCTTCTTCCAAGGCCGGCTTCTGCTCAATGTTTGCCAGTTCCTGCTGCAATTTGTCAATGACGGCGTTGAGCTGGTCCAGCTCCTCCTCGCTGTTCCTCTTGAGGCGCTCCTGCTCGCTCCGCATGCACTCCACCTGGGACTCCAGCTCCCGTATGACTTCATCCTGCTCGCCCATTTCCTAAAGAGCAGGAATTAGACTGTCTCAGCAGAGAACCATGGTTGACTAATCCAGCGCCATCCCATGCGGTTGGACAAACCTCTGAGACCCAGTTGTGCTTTGTTTCTTCAGTCAATGTCCTATCATTATCTGTCTCTTTTAGGAGGTCGAATTAAATGACAACTTTGTCATTTTACTCTGCACATTGCACAATGTATAGGGCCTCATAGGTTTATCAAGTCACCTCACAAAAGCACGACATCACCACACAACATCACAGGGCACCGGGAAAGGAAACGATAAAAAAAAATAAACAAATGTGCCTTACCAAACACAAGATGTTTGAGAAGCCACAGAACACACAATCCACTACCACGGAGGTATGCGTATGCGTAAACAGACGGGGTCCATTTCGTATGCGCATATTGCGTTACCTTGTTATCAGAGGCTGTTTCCATGTGTTGAAGCTTAATGATCTGTTCATTAAGAAGTTCTATTTCCCTGTCCTTCGCCTCCAAAACCTTCAAAAGTCAGAGATTATTCTGTGATGGCTATAAGCAAACGGTTCACTCGTAATGAGAGGTCTCAGACTCCTGGCCATTATGTTCAGAATCCAGGTATTTAAAAAAAAAAGAAGATTGTCAGCCGCTATTCAGATGGTGTAACAAAGAAAAGGCCTTTCTTATGGCACAGAGGGAGGGAAAAAGTGAAATTAACCAACTGATACTCGATTCCATTGAGAAAATATATTCATTTAAATTCCTTTAAAATAATTGAGTAGGGCAACAAAAGCAACCTCTTTTTTTCTGCTGTCTCTGCTTCACAGGACACACAGCAGGTTACACAGCAGATTACACAGCAGGATGAGATGCAATGGTTTCATGGTCCTGCTCAACATTTGGTATACTTGTTACTAACTAATACTAACATTTCTGGATTTCAAATCACAGTGGTAATATAACATGGATGTGGTATCCAAAAAAACAAGCTTTTTAATTGCTCGTTTAAAGATACACATATCAACTGTTTTATGCCCCTGGAACCCCAAATTTCAGCCCCAACTCGCAGTTGATGTTTGAAACGCAACTGTCCACAAAAGTGCAAGCTTTGGTATGGGGAGGAGTAGAGAATGGTGTGATCCCATATGAGATGTAGGGGAGGGGTAGAGAGGTGTGTCCGTTTTTGTAACGCTGGTCGCAGCCATAAGGGGAATTCCAGACACAAATCAAGAAGTGTACCTTTAAATGAATCCCCCAATGTTACACTAGTAAGCAGGAGATTATCTACTATTCATTCATAGACACATACAGTATACTACTACTATTAAGCTACAGTATGTTAAACATGTTACATAACATAATGGAATAGTAATAATAACCCCACTATATAGAGAAACCACTATATAAAGCCACAGGGAGGAGGGCTCTATAGCAGTGCTTACCAGTAGCATGCTGTCCCTGGTGTCCAGATACTGCTGCTGGCTGCTGATCTCCTTCCTCTGGATCTCCAGCTGCATCTGGAGCTGCTGCACCTCCTCGCTCTTGTTCCCCAGCTCCTCTCTGAACTGCTCCAGCTGCTCCTCCAGGTAGCTGATCTGGTCGGGGAGCAGGATTTACCATCACACTACACCACCCACTCTGTTTTTATAGTCCCCTAAAGAGCCCTAATCATCAATGATTCCAAACCATGTGGAATGGACTTAGCATCTGTACAAATTAGGATTCTCTCAGTTTCTCACATTTATTTTGAGGTGTTAGTAATCATTTTTAAATATTTTTGTTTGGTATTATTTTTTGTCATCAACAAGAATCAATAAAGGAGTGAAAATGCTCCCTAATGAAAATAAAATTGTCAAATTAAAGCTAAGCAACCAATTACTGTGTATTCATTGTGTGGGTGAAGAGCATCTTAGAGAAAGGTGCAGGCACACTTTTGTTTTGAATGTTTACTAGTGGGTACAGAGTGTTGTTGACAAACTGAACATACTACCTCTTTCTCTTTCCTGTCCAAGGCTTCTCTCTCGGTCTGTAGCTGAGCTTCCAGTGTGGAGTGATTGGCTTCGCTGACGGACGCATGCTGCTTCTTTTCTTCAACCTGAAACACACACAGTAAACAAGAGAAACAGCTGTAAGACACAGTTAGCTACTCAGCCTACACACCGCCAAGATAATGGCTTTTGCAAATAAATTAGGCACATTATATTTTTTTTTATAAAAAAGGGACATTACTCGATTTGTGGCTGGTTAAAACCAGCATTAAAGCCTCCCACACTGTTGTGGACAATTGTGCTTCAAACACATCCAATAAGCTGGGCATACGGGGATACGGGGGCGCTATAACACAATCTACACAGACAATAATGTAGCGTAGCGTGCCGCCGTGACTTATTGTTATGCAGCGAACGGGACTAACGGTCAAACCATTAGTCCCGTTCGCTGCGATGAAACGACAAGGATCTCCACGCTGCCCTCTTCCTTCTTTCCTTTCCTTCAGCCGTGAGTGTGTCCTGCTGCTACGCCTAGCTCAGCGTCAACACCAAGAGAGAGCAGTCCCGCCCCCGCACATTGTCGCCCCGCTGCCTCCGCATTGTAATCCCCCTCTCATTCATCTTCTGTCATTCAGCTGCTGTCACCTCTGCCACATTCCCTCACACACACACACACACACATACACACACACGCATAGGCGAGTTGTCTGCCATGCTCTGCAGCTATTGTTCCCCGGCTCCATTTTTCCCCATCCCTTTTCTCTCCGCTTTGAAGCAGGTTTTCCACCGCCCCACCTCTCTCTTCTCCTCTGCCCTCCTCCAACCCACCTCCTCCAGGGACTCCGTGCTGGCCAGCAGGGCCTGCTCCAGCTCGCGGACGCGGCTCTCCAGCTTGTCAATCTCCTCGTCGCGCTCGGCCAGCTCGCGCCGCAGCTGCTCCGAGCCCAGCAGCAGCTCACTGCACCAATCCGCCTTCTCCTTGAGCTGGGAGGTCAGCAGCACCACCTGCCACAGAGGAGGAGGAAGAGGAGAGCTTAGTGCGAGCGGTGCCCGGGCCCCCTCCTCTCGCTACGGCGTAGCCGGTGGAATGTGCGGCTAGCCGGGAGGTCAGCTGATCCACCTGAGAAAAGCGGGGGGCTGGGATTTGGGTGGGGGAAGACGGACGGGG
>JAODLI010000002.1:5069843-5083440 GCA_027575585.1 Percopsis omiscomaycus | reverse complement strand
ACACACACACACACACACACACACACACACACACACACACACACACACACACACACACACACACACAGATTTACACAAAATACATACGAAGCACACACATATGCATGACCACACACATTTAAAATTCAACTAAATAGACTGTTGACAGTCTAGATTCAGATCATTAAAGCATCTCCATATCTGGGCCAACATTTATTAAGATTTTTTGACGGGTGAAAGTCTGAATTATTCATTTTTTGTTGGGGGCACATTATTTATTTATTAATCAGCGTTAAACTTGGAATCAGATCAAATTATCCATCCATTCCAAACACCTTGTCTCCTTTTCGCATGGGCCTCTCATGTCATCGGGAGATCTGAACATTTTTATATGTCCACGTTCAGGACGGTTGCCATTGATTTGTGCAAATGGTATTTCCCCAAAATATCACCACCCATTACTGCATATGAATTATAGATGATAAATCTGCTGTCGGGAATGAAAGACAAAGTCGTTTTCTTGAATCACTGTGTGACTCGCTGACAGGAAGTCCCACCCAGACACACCCAGTTTGACCAGAGATTAACTAAAATTAGCACACAAAAGGGTATATTTAGGCATTTAGTTTTATTAGTTATTATTATAAATGTGAGTTTATTTGTTCTGATTTTAGCAAACCATTCAAGGGAATGTAGCTGAAAAATATTAATTACCTTGTTGGCGAAACCATCTGAAAGACTTGCATCATGCTAACAACAAGCTAGCCCTCAGCAATATCCTGCATAATTTAACAGAATATAAAACTTTTTTCTCTAATGTGTAAACATCTTTGTAATAAGTATTTCATATGATGCAGTGATAGCACAAATAGATTCTGTTAAAAAAAGGTTATTAGTCTTGTTAATGTTGTATACACTTCTACACACAATATCATAAGGCTGAAAATTTGTTTGAGTAATATAATCATGAATTATGTTTATATATTATTATCTGTGGGTTATATTATGTTTTCTTTTTGGCGATTATGTCTACGTGAGTAATATTTATTTATCATTTATTATTTGTTGGTTTTTATGTCACCTAAATCTTCCCTACTGCACTTTCACAAGATAGATGTTTTCTCTGTCTGTGTCTTTCTGTCTATATGTCTCACATAATGTGACCTAATGTAGCTAATGGAGATTCACCTAGCAAAACACCAGGGGGGAGACCCTTCTGCTTGGGGCAGTCTACCATCATTGTGTGGAGGTCATCTTAAAACCCCAGAAACTCTTGTGTAAAGGTTCTCGGGGGCACCATAGTGTTTTTGTGAAAATGTAAGGAGGCTGATACTGTATAAGGTCTTGGCTATTGTTGCACTAAATAGCCACTGACAAGGAACACATTGTCTTGAATAGAGAATTTTACAGTTTCTCTGGAACGTAAACATGTCGTAGATTGTTTCAGCTTTCGCAAATATGTGTGTGACATCGGCCCAGTATCGTCTTGCAAATTGGAACAGATGGACTTGTCCCATTAGCTATGTATTATCTGGTTTAATGTCCATTGTTTTTCCTGAAAATAAACACGTTTCCGCCCTTTGGGAATGAAAGTTAAAACAACACAAACGACACAACGCAATTGTCTTCAATAGTGCTTTAACCTTTTGTTTTTGTTGAGACCAATTAGCTATGCTTCTGACTGAAGGTTCTGCACAACAACATGCTTCCATCTACTGTATACTCTGGATACCGTATATGTCGTACACTGAGCCTACACTCCTAAACTCAGAACATAATGAAATTTGAGAGGGGGGGAGAAGTGCAGACCACAAGAGCATAAAACAGATATTGCTGTACAGACACACACAGAGAAACATCTTATGAACAGACTTACCATGATTTAACATGGCATTTTGAACCCAAGTGTAGATATTATTTGTGTGTTTACAGAGCAGATGCTTTTATTCTTGTAATCAGAATAACTTTCTCCTTGATATTTCTGAACAAATATTTATAAATGAACCTGTTACATGTGCAAAATTGAAGATAGAGGCATTACACAGCCTGTCTAAATGAACATTCTCTTCGGGTGTTAACTGTATATTCGAGACATAATGTTAGGGTGGTATTTTTTTAGTTAGGTATGACTAGTTAGGTATTCTGACAACATTCACAGATGCTTTCTATCGCTGCACATGTCACAATAGCAATATGTAAATGAGTCGAGACTGTGTGGTTTAGTGTTGGCTGCGTCAGCTCTGATGAGGTTTCTTCAAGTGCTTCTAAGATGCTCTTTGCAGTAAATAACCACTGTAACATGGTTATTTGAGTTGTCGCCTTCCTGTCAGCTGGAACCAGTCTTGCTCTTCTCCTCTGACCTCTCTCATGAACACAGTTTTCACCCATAGAACTGCCACTCACTGGATTTTTTTCGTTTTTTGAACCAATGGACTCTTCCCGGGAGATCAGCAGTTTGTGAGATACTCAAACCACCACCAATCATTCTACGGTCAAAGTCACTTACATTTCTTCCCCATTGACATGTCTGGTCTGAACAGCAACTGAACCTCTTCCCCATGTCTGCATGCTGTTATGCCTTGAATTGCTGCCGCAGGATTGGCTGATTATTTGCAGTAACGAGCAGGTGTACAGGTGTACCTAATAAAGTATATAAACAATAAACACCATTAAAGAATGAAAGGTACCGCTTCCTTATGGTAGTGTGATTACCTTGGTGCACATACTGTGTGTGTGTGTGTGTGTGTATGTGTGAGTGTGTGTGTGAGTGTGTGTGTGTGAACGACGTAGTAGCTGTACTGTACACATGGCTACCAGACCAGTGTGTGTTTTTCCGGCTACACATAAACACACACACACACACACACACACACACACACAACACAGCAGCATAATCCCTCCACTACGCTGCACCTCTCAGTGAGACGTTAATTTCATCCCTCATATTAATCCCACGTTAACCTCCCTCTCTGGGCGGGATGGGAGCTGATCCGACGCCCGACCAGGTTGTTTGTCTTGGCCCGAGAGACGAGAACCCAGCCGTCTCTTTACAGATCTCTCCGGGAGAGAGACAGGGCCGCAGATGAGGTGAGACAGCCATAATCACTGGAACCATCTGGACTGGTGTACGGTAACACACACTGGGATAGAGAGAGAGAGACTGTGTGTGTGTGTGTGTGTAATTGTGTGTGTTTTGGTCGGGGTTAACTTTAGAGAGGTGAATTTAAGAAAACGGAGGATCTCGATAATGTGTTCATGTCACTGTAACACAAAGTTTTGGAACCATGACCCCCAAAAACAGGTGGTGTGTGTGTGCATGCATAAGGCAAGCAATGATCTCATAAAAGCAAAACTATACAGTATAAACATAATGGATGAATATATGCACATTACGTACATGCAAAAGAAATATTGTGAGTAAAAAATATATATTTCACGTGTAACTACCCAACTAAAAGCACTGTAACTGACTGTATAAAAGATGGCCATATAGTGTGTGTGGCAATGGTGTCTGAAATGTTTAAACCAGGAGAGTGCCTCTTCCTTACGTATTGGAGCTGAATTGGCTGTTAACATTCTCGTAATTGGTTGACTGCATCATGTGATATTCTTTAAGCCTTAATTTCTAAAATGTCCACCATCACACTTTTTAGAATAAGTTTAATAAGTTATTGAGATTTTAACTTCTTGGTTAAAATCCTGGCCTGGTGGCCTGTAGAAGTGCTGCATCTTAAGCATTTCTGCATGGCTTCAACAATCAGGAGTGAAGGATGCAGATTGGTCCAGTTTAACAGTTTGAGAACCATTGATCTACTCTTAACAGGGAATCAAGCAGGAACTATCCAGCAGGAAATGTTTTCAACCCACACACGTTTGTGGGCATGTGTGTGAGAGAGAGAATCACTTCTCTCTCTCTCTCTTTTCTTGCCTTAACTTCAAAGAGGTTAAACTGGTCTGACTGAAAGGCTACTGGTTCCACTGAGCTCCAATCCCAAACCCAGCAGGAGGTCTGGGATACGACCCTCCTCTGGCCAATTAAACACTCTCACCAAACCAGTTGTTAATTGCGGCGGTAAAACGGCGTAAAGCATGGCAGATAATCGCTAAGTAGGTGAAACCACAGCTGACTCCTAACTGGAGAAATTAGAGAGGTCATTTAATGTTCATATGATGGAGAGGGAGTTCAGCACTGCCATTATTCATTATTTCATTATATATTTATTCTAATAAAACAGGTTAAATAATATCACTTAACAACATCCCTTCTTTTCAGTACTAATCAAATTTTTTTCTTAAAAGGACATTTTATTTGTTTCTGAAGTTACCTGCCTTGTTGAAGTCAGCATTAAAAAGCATAAAAAAATGCAATGGAATTTGGGCTTCTGGGGAACTATAACACAAAGTGGACCTTTAAAATTACATTAAAATTACGTTTTTTTCCTAAAATGGTATATTCTAGAAACGTCTTGAATTGTATTGAACTGCATTGGAGAAGTGCTACTGGCGGAAATGTAAAATCTTTTAAGAAGAAAGAAACAAAGATAACATGATATAAAGACATGTGTTGTGCAGGTTGCCAAGGTAACCAGGAATCTCGGGTTCCCCTTGGTGAAGTGTCATCAATGTGTTACCAGGAAGTTTACACCTACTAAAACAAGCCAATAATAAACTAGAAACAAATATACAAAGTATAAAAAATTCACAACAGTTAGAATTGACTCCAACATGTATACTTTGGAAACATGTCTAATTCATGTAAATATTTTACATGAATTAGACTGATATTATGACTGATATTTACTAGTGTTTCAATTTTACATCTCCACCAGGAAATTGTGAGAAGTGGGGGATGGAGAGAGAGAGAGAGAGAGAGAGAGAGAGAGAGAGAGAGAGAGAGAGAATAGAACGGGCTGGGCTGGGCAGGTGAGAGGGAAACAGAGAGAGAGAGAGAAAGGTGTAATGGTAGGATTTGGAGCGTGGGTGGTTCTCTGTGAATGTGTGTGTGTGTGTGTGTGTGTGTGTGATGAGGTATCCATGTTTCTGTTCATTCAGGAAGAATTTTACTGGCGCTCAGCAGGAGGCAGCCAGCTGTAAAAACACTGTTAACAGCCTCTAGTACTTATTTCACCCATAGTTGGAGTTTACTTATAGAAGGGAAAAAAGAAATTAATGGACTGGGCTTTTCCGTATTGTTCCTCCATGAGCCGGGACTCCAAACTTCTCCATATGTGCCAGGGAACGCCGGCCAAGTTCTGCTGTGAAACTCCACCTTAAACTTCCACTGCGCTGGCGCTCTGCTCCGCATAGTGGGATTAACCTGCTCGGCCTCTGACCTCAGGATCAGACCTGACAACACCCAACCCCCCCTTCACAGTTATTCATGTGGACCTTTTTGGACCAAAGGATGATTGAGTTCCCTTTGCTTGTTATGGACTGTCAGCTGTGTGTGGGGCACACACAGAGGTGTCTCCAGCCTAAATGGTGCCCTAGGCAAACCCCCTCCTCCCCCACACCGCCCCCACGATAGCAGCCTACACAATATAGACTTTCTGCCTGAAAAAGGTACTGTACTGATCCCCAACATGCTTATTAAGTATATTATTTCATTCTTACAAATGATTAGGACTAATTGAGTTAAAAAAAATTGCAGGGTCAGAACTAGCGCCCTCCACTAGATGGTTGTGCTGAGTACTCCTGTATTGACTTTCTAATGGAGGGATTTCTGTAAAGATTGATTGCAAAGTTGATTAGCAGCATTAATCCAGGGAATGTATTGTCCATTGGCAAATGTTTGAACTTTATATAACATTATAAACTAAATCAGGTTATTTTTTAAGACAGAGGTTCTCTACAGTATGCATGTGTTGACCTGGTCTCCATGACAAAAGACATTGAAAAGACTTTCCAGATCACACCCACGCATGCACACGCACTCACGCACACACGCACACACACACGCACACACACACGCACACACACACGCACACACAGACCTCTCCAGAAGGAAACGGGTAATCAGTTTAAATGTCTCTGTGAGACCACATGTTGCGAGAATCTGTGTGTGCGCGTGTGCACGCTCAGTACATGCTACATGCCGTGTACTGTATGTGTGTGTGTGCGTGCATTTTTATGTGTGTGACTGTGCTGTACATGTGTATATAGTGTGCATGTGTAAGTGAATGCATGCATGCATGTATACGCTTGTGTGTGTACGCGTGCATGTGCACAATGTGCATGACATCGTGTGTGTGTGCGTGCGTGTGCAAAACATTTTCTCTAGAAAGTTCCGAACCAGGTCTGGAAATAGTTATATGACCTCCCTGCTGTCGTAGCCTCATTCAAACACGTCATTAAAATCATTCAACTTTTGTAACATATGCTTCCGACATCTCTCAAATGAGAAAAAAATACCCCTAATACCGGGATATTTTCCTGATGCCGGTTTGACAGCTTATCCAGGAACGTGTTATTGCAAAATAAAAGCGCAACCAATTAGATGTGGACAAACTTCTGACCTGGAGCGAGCTGCTAAGCTCTCCCGATCCTCACTCCGCAGAGAGGATCAGCTGAGATGAGCTGATCTACTGCGCTGTATATCTAGGTACTGTATTAAACCAGAGCCTTTGCACAGTTTCTCTTGCAGTGTCCTTGCTGGGATCTGAGCTCGTCGGAGACGGGGCTTTTCCGTTGGCCTAGACTGACTCATACAAGGTTTCGGTGGTGAATTGGGGGAGGGGGCGGTAAGCATGTTGACAGAACGCTGCCCCATCTGGAATACATTATAATATCCATCTTCTCTGGGCCCCAGCAGCAAGGTGTGGCGTACAATGTACATTCACAGAATCGATACGGTCAAATTCCTCCGGCAGCCCGGGTCCATAAGTCATGCAGGTTTCTTAAATAGGACCTGATCCAAGCTGTTCCTACCAAACGCACTCATGCAGGGAGAGTTCTACACCAGGGGTTCTGTACATTTTTGACCTGTGACCTCCAAAAACAAGTGGCTCGTAGCTCAATATTTGTAACCCCTTGTTTTAAAGGGCCACTCCTCGATTTGAGTCTGAAATGAACCTTGTGACAGCCTTGTGGCAGTGGGTACAAAAATATTGTTTTGGTTGGAAGCGATCAGTGCATTACCCTCCTGCACTTTAGCGTTCCTCTCTACTATGGCTCTCATACAGTAGGCTCACACCGCTCTCTACCCGTCCTTCTATACAGCCACCGAGTAGTAGAAAGTTGTGTTTTAAACATAAACAGTGAGCTGGTGTTACGAGATTGGGATTTGTGGGCGCTATAACACAATTCTTGACCCTATAGCATAATATAATATCTTAAAAATACATGAACTATAAATACACATGAAAACATAATGTATGCACACCATTGAAGATAATACATGAGACTAGAATAGCAACAAATAACAATATCATTTGAAAATCGGGTCTTTAGACCACACATCGGGTCTTTAGACCACACTCCAGCCAGTGAAGCCCTGATATGTGGCCCTGTGCATTTCTGTCCCGCTGCTAAATCACTCGGCCATCGCGGTCCAGGAACGATCAACCTTTTCCGGGCTTCTAGTTACAAGATCCTGGCGACCACAGGTCAGAGTGGAGACGTGGGATTAGCCTGGCTCTGGCCTGCCATTTGCATTCCAAATAATGTGGGAATGATGGCAGTGATGGAATTCCCTCCTGCCAGACGGAAATC
Organism: Percopsis omiscomaycus; assembly: GCA_027575585.1. Classification (NCBI taxonomy): domain Eukaryota; kingdom Metazoa; phylum Chordata; class Actinopteri; order Percopsiformes; family Percopsidae; genus Percopsis; species Percopsis omiscomaycus. Next base: position 5,075,751 of record JAODLI010000002.1, on the reverse strand, counting down.
CTGGGAGAGAACAAGGGACAGAATGGCTGTCAGTGTTCAAGGCTCTGCAGAGCCTGACATTCTCTGGTACGATGTTAAAGTGTCAGTGGATGCAACTAAATCCTCCTTTATGTAGCGCTGTTTGTGTTTTGATGAAGGCACATATACACAGTATCTGTGAATGTTGATGTTGTTTCCATGGTGAGGTGTTTAAAAACCTCAGTGACTAATAGCAATGCAGGCCTCAGCAATAATAGACAATTGATGGCGGTCTGCATGTTTGGGGTTTAAAAGGATTTCAGTACATTGAGGACTGACATCAATATGTTGTATAATCCATTAGTATTGTTAGCTAGCCAACGCTTTCACATGATGCTGCTTTGCAATGATTTATAATTGATGTTCTGAAGTAAACAAACAGCATTCTGATCTAAAATTAACACACATCCACTCAGTGGCTTTATGCTTGTCAAAGAATAACTCATAGTAATTCTATTGTAAACATCTACAGTAGCTGGAGGTAAGGTCGTGGGTTCGAGCCCCAGAGTTGTAATTGTATGTATTGTATTGTATTGTATTGTATTGTATCTAATGTAATTGTAAGTTGCTTAGGATAAAAGCATCTGCTAAATGAACTAATTGTATATACTGGACTAAACGGACCTCATCTCTGTGTTTCTTACCTGGTGTTGTGATAGGCCTTTGGTGATTTGCAGTAAGGTTCTCCTATTGACTCCAGCCAGTGTAGGTCCCTTGGATGAAACTGTGTGACCTCTGGTCGGAAGTCTTGAAATCCTTGAAGTTTGACCAGATCAGTGTCCTATACAAACACACCACTTAAAGCAGGAAGTGTGAGGCGATAAGCCAGACCTCTGCAGTAGGAAACATGAAAGTCCTGCTAACAGTAACAGGGAAAGCATGTGTGTGATCTCTCTGTGTGTTCACTGCTTATCATACGCTTGGCGTCAGCATATAGAAACACTACACACAGAAAGGCTCTGATTAGCATGAAAGCTAATCGGCTTTGGCCACTAAGAGCTGTGCTCTGTGATTAAATCGTGAAGATGTCTTCTGTCTCTGTCTGGCTAGAGGGACATTCTCTGTCTGTAGCAGACAAGATAAGTCTCTCACATAGCTCTGAGAGACAATTAGTCTCTTTAAAAACACTGGAGGATGGCTTTTTATCCTGCAAGACGGTTTGGAAATACATGTTTACTGTGCATTATAACGGTTCATGTTGTTTAGGACTTTTGCTATAAGTTAAAGTAGGTTTAAAGTTGTACTGTAATACTTGAAATGAATAAACTGAATTCTAGTCCTTCACTGTTTGAAGTCAAACCCTAACTTAAATATGTATGATTCCATAGATAATTTAGTAGAAATCACACATTTTTCCACCAAGTTAATACATTTCTTCTTAGGTCACAAGTCATGCTGCTATAACCTCTGACCCCGACCTGCAGCTCATATCGCAGTCTTGTAAGGGTCTTATCCTAATGTTACCCATAATTCCCTCTGGGCGGGTGCCTAAACGTCTCTCATGTCGATTTAAAATGAAGCAGTTTTATGCATGCTGCCCTCCATTAATTTTCCTACACGCTCTCTTCCTTTTGCGTGACCAGGGCAGGAAATCCTGCCAGGAGTTCCCAGGACGGTAGTCCTCAAAAACCGGACCTTAAGTCCACAGGACGCCATTTTACATAGTAGTCATGAGTGATGTGAGCATTCATTTTGGTCAGACTATATTACATGCTTGGCTCTACCAACATTTTCTCATATTTACACATTTATTAGAGGAAAAAGTATGAAACCAAGTAGGGCAATGCCACTACTATGCCAGTTATACTCAGAACCTCCTGTAGTTATACTGACTTTATCTGTAGGCTACTCTTGTCAACGAGTAGCCTACAGTCAAAGCAGTCACATTTTCAGGTTTTGTGAAATCAAAAACGGACAGTAAGAAAATATATCCATCCATGATGAAACTGTGGTGAAATAAAACAACTTTTCCCTCTGTTGTCCCTGAATATTAAAAAAATAGAAATGATTGAATTCTCCACCACAAAGTGTTTCAGACTGGACCAGGCAGTTCTCAAGTTGAGGTTCTGCATTGGACCACAAGGTCACACGGAAGGTCATAAAACTCCTCAGACCTCTGTTAGAATGTGCAGTCTAGGAGGTAGAATTTAATGGGTTATGATTCCATTTGGCGGATATGATTATTACCTGGATTTCCTCCAAGAGAAAGGCGAAGCAGCAAAGAGTGGTAGCGCTTTCTTGACGCTCCACAGAAGCCAAAGTTTGATGGTTACTAATTGATCCGTCCCAGTTCAGCACAGGACTATGAGAGTGCCTTACCTTGGGCCAATTTAGCTGTTCCACTGGCTGCGTTTTAATTGAGTCCACATTAAAATTTACTTATAAAATAATAATGGGCTCCCATGCAAATGAGCCCATCCTGATATTACCCTGGCTAAATTTGCATATCCACAAGCAGACTGGGAGTTCAGAAATCAATATAGATGATTAATAATATATGGGCTAGAGGAATAATTAAATTCATTTGATGCAGGGACTCAGTCAGCCTTAGCAAACCAGAGGTGCAATTTTTCCACAATCTAATTTAATACAAGTTGCCTGGATTGCAGTTTCAATTACAGGGATTGAAATAATAATATGTGTTTAAAAAAAATTACACTTTCAAATATATGTTATTTCATTTCATTTCATTGAATGCATTAAGGAATTAATTCCCTTTCTGCCTACATTAACATATTGCAACACATTTCTAAATTAAAATGGTCTTTAATTTATTGCATAACCACCAGAATATACATTTCTTCACTGCTCAACACACTGAGAGACAGCGGCTCAAGTATTTTGACACTTCTCAGCAGATATTTTAAACATTAAAATACAATGCAAGTTTTTACAGTTGTCATTTGGTATAAAAGCAAGACATAATGTGAACTAAATGTTACATTATAGCTGCTCAGTGTTAATTACTTTTGATCAAATAATTTGATCGCACTGACTAATTGTGCTCTGTAGTAATCAGGTGTATTATTACAAATATGAATTTAAACATATAGTACATATGTCATTATACACACATAAACATCCGATTAAAGATTTTAAGTTGCAAAGTACTCATATCTGTCAACAAGATAAGAAAAAACATTAAATATGATTCATCATTGAATATCCTTAGAGAGGAGACACATCTCTTATAGATCTGGGTAAATGTTCAAAATGACATTAGCGTCTTGCAAAATAATTAATGCAAACTGTAAAATGCTATAAACAAACTGTTGTGCATTTTATGAACATTACGGAAGATTAAACACTCTGGGGAACTTACACACACTGACACACACACACACACAGTCAGGAGTGAATCATGTGTTTGTTTTATCTTTAATGTGGATAATGTGTTAAGATTTTGCTTTTAGTGGAACACATATATTTCTAAAATTGGAACAGTGATACTGTATCCTATGTGCATATACACTGTGTCAAAGACTAAAAAACAACGGGACACATTGTCTGTTTTTGATGCAGCAGCTTGTCCCATGCACAACTTTATATTATGATTCCTGTACTGATCGGTTGAAACTATATTCGTTTTGCCGGGCTGCTTCATGGCTTATATTAGAACAGCGTTTGTGTCTCACATTTTTGAATTGAATGCCATGTGGCCATGTGTAAATGTAACCTTTAACCTCGGCCTGTTTCCATCTAAACACGTCGTTCTGTGTCACATGTTTACATGTTCATGTCATGTGAAAAATGTGTTCAGCGTCTATTCAGGGTCAGGTGAAGGCAATGTGCTTTAATCTCCAGCTCCCACCCAAACAGCCAACCTTTACATCTTTCCCATAATGCACCACCTGTACGGCTACTGTTTGTGCTCATTAACATTCCGCTTGCATAATAAATGAACGGCATTCATTTGCAGCTCCTTGGTGGCTTCGGGGTCAGGTTGGACCGCTGAGATGAGATTATGGGCCCTACTTTCTGACATCCTGCTACAACCTGGGCACTGCCAAGGCATTGTCAACAAAGCCCAGAACCCAGTCTTGCCCATAATGAATGCACTCCAATATGTAATGACTGAGTAATCACATTATTTGCAGGCTCCACGTTATTCCAACGGAGCGGTCTGCATCTGTGCTCCTTTAGTAATTGCCAGGCCGGGGAGGCGAAGAAGGATTTGCATCAGCACTGGGGAGTTGCATTGCAAATGATTATGCTGAATTGTTTTTGCAACTGGAATGTCCAATCCAATAAAGTTAATGATCTTGAAAGACATGGGGTGAAAGCAAGCAAGAGAGAAAGAGAATCGATTAAAATGCAGATGTTCGCCAGCCGATGGATGCTGGGATAGTGGAGGAATGGAAGACGTGATTAGGCTTCCGAACTTTTTAGGAAGTCCGAGGCCCATATCGCAATCATCCGTGTCTATCTGGCGACGGGCCCTGAACAGGTTATTTTACTTGATGGGAAGCATCATTATGCAGTGCTTTGTAGCCTATTAACAGTTTTTTTCTCATCAATCTTAATTTCAAAACATCCTGTTTATCACAGCCCCTAACGTGCACGTGGAGTTTCTTGTCTTGCAATCTGCATGCAACAAATATTAGCACCGCAATAGTGCTCCAGAATTTACGAGGACATTATCACTTAAGTATTGTGTGGGACTTCAGCATGCGTATGGAGATACATTAGGACCAGCGTATGGTAGATCACACCGATGCTCTGCAGACCTAATGCTCCCGTGAATTCGCCCATAACGGCCACATAAATAACACTTGCACTTTTGTTTTCATGTTTAATTACGCTAGCTCTGTGATTACCTGGTAAAACAAATTATGTGTTTGGTTGGCAGCAGATAAATCTTGGTCTCAATTTGCTGTAATGACCCGTGTAATTTTTAAGCAGTGTCTACATTCTGGCTCTTTTAACATGTATCATTAGTGGGGTGGTATATTAGATATACATTCTGTGGCTTAATTTGGTCTCCTAGGAGCACTTGTAATGTTGCAGCTGCTGGGAGCAGGACACCTTTAATTTATTTATTTTAAATGTTGAGAATAATTGAGTTCTTGAGCGATGTGAAGCCGCGCTGACGCTCGCCTCTTCTGAAAAATGCATTAATTCCGTTCCGCAAATCTGTTGCGAAAATTAATGCTAGGACGCTTTTAATGAGTTAAAGGAGGTAGAGGGGTAAAAAAACGGAAGTGGGACTTTTTGGTGTTCCTGTTCCGTGTTCTGCGCAGCCACTTCAGATGTGACAATGCAGACACTAGTGGTGGAGGCGACAGCGTTATTTATCTGGCTCTGAAGGGCTGTTTGTTAGCGCAACGCCCAGCAGCTGCAGGTGATGAGAGGAGTCGTTTGTTCCCGTGTCAGGAACGTGTCATAATGTGCTTCCGGAGATAGAGCGTCATAATGCTGATGTTATTCCTCAATAATAAATGGTCAATAAAAGTATGGGGCCAGGTGTGGGATTGTGTTGGCTCTGCCGAAAGTTGAGGAAGGAACACAACAGCTGTTGGGTAAAAATAGAAAAACACAAAACTGCATTATCAAGACGTTTGAAGGTTTGAGATAAGGCGTTGAAACGAATCCTTACTCAACGCTACCATCAAAAACCTTCAAAAAATGTGTTTGCCTGATCGAGATAATACAATGATTCAGCCAATAGTGCCCATTTCCATGTAATTATTCAGTGTGTGTTTTCGCGTTTATTTGCTTGTTTCTTTATTATTCCTATATTCTTATTAAATTATAATTTTGGATGTTATATGTTTATGGCCAGCTTCGTTGGAGGTATAGCTTCTACTGAACGCCAACAGTTTTTATTTCTAAAATCAACTGTTAGGGTTTCAATGTCTTGTGTTGGACTTCCTGCTGTACGGCTTCAGTA
>JAODLI010000002.1:5056217-5069743 GCA_027575585.1 Percopsis omiscomaycus | reverse complement strand
TGTGTGTGTGTGTGTGTGTGTGTGTGTGTGTGTGTGTGTGTGTGTGTGTGTAAGTGAACATTAACTAAGTCACTGGAAGAGTGTTATTAATCCCTACAGATATCCCACTTTCTAACCTGCCTTCTTTAATCAACCCAATATAACCTGTAACACTATTCTACCGGGCAGCTCCCAGTAGAACCAGTAGAAGACTGTGCTTGTACTGGGCAGCTCCCAGAATAACCAGTATGAGAGAGGGGGGGGGGGTACCTGGTTGTTATGAGGCATTCCGTAAAGGGCCTCCACCAGATCTGCTGCTCTCTTCAGTAGAACCTCCTAGAACACAAATCACAATAAACAAATCACAATAAACACTCATCCTAATCAGCAACTTTCATTCACAAAAGGAACCTTTGTGAACATCCATTACAAAGTTTTTAAAAGTCAGAGTTTGTTTCACCAAATACATTTGGACATGCAAGGAATTTAACTTTCAGAAGCTTTATTTAACCTGGAAAGTCACTTAAGAACAATATTCTTATTTGAAGAATGACCTGGCAAGAGGTAGTGCCTCTTGGGTTGGGGGGTTGGTTAAGACTAAACAAAATGTTATTATCCTGCACACATTTTTATTGTTATGATCATAACACAAAGTAAAGTTTAACTGCTCTTAGAAATGTTACACCTCCTCAGCGCTACATAACCTAACCATAAACAATAAACCGTTTTACACTGTGAAGTGGTGAAATCTCTCATCTAGAAGTGAGTTATGATTATGGATGTTATAGATTATGGAGGTTGGAACATTCAAATTATAATCAGTTTTACAGAGAAGCCAGCTCAGCTAACGTCTGCTAAACAAGCTGTCTCCATTTCATTAACACACGCACACGCACACACATACACACACACACAACACGCACACCATTGTGATCAGGTTCTCTCGAGGGGGGTCTTGGCTCAAAATGGCCGCCGACCGTGATAGAGAAAGAGAACAGAAAAAGATGGATGGAGGGATGACATAGCTGGAGGAGAGGGAAAGAGGGCCACATTAATACCCAGAACCCATCCTCTCTCTCTCTCTCTTTCTCTCTCTCTCCTGCCCCAGGCTCATTTCCCATCAGCCCACAGGAGGAAGTGTCCAATATCTCTCCAGCAGCCCAGCGGGTCGCCGTGGCAATGGCTCTTAATAATAATAACAGGCCTGATAAATAGATAAGTGGTCTTACACACACACACACACACACATACACTCTGAGGAGGTGACAGGCGGTGTTGTGGAGTCCTCTGGTGGAGCTCCCTTGGGTATTACACTGTATACTACTGTAATAGGTGAATTAGTACTGTATACAGGACTACTGTAGTTCTAACACTGTCTCTCTGTTCCGGTATTATTCCATTAAAATTATCATACCATACCATACATATTGCATCAATCAATATTATTATTATTAATAATACTATTATAATACTATATTATGTTATGTCAGTATTCATCACATATTATACTTAGTTTAACCAGGCCAGTCACTTACAATATTCTTAATTTGCAATAGAAGGTATGTATTATTAAAACGATATATAGTCCATTATTATATTATATACACTATTCTGCCCATCTGTCTAATTGGTTTACTGCTCCGTATTATCAGCAGCTGTATTTATACGATATACTGTATATATAGTAGTACTGTGTCAATATAGTATATACACTATTACTGTAGTATAAATACTACCACTACCAGATGCAGTAGAAACACACAAAGGAGGATTTCTGGCACTTTATAGTACACATAAACATCAAATCCCATGACAAGCTGTGACCTTAGAGGATCCACTGAACACACACATGCACACACACACACGCACACGCGCACATGCACACACACACACGCACACACACACACACACACACACACACACACGTAACATGACACACACGTAATATGCATGAACACATGCATATAAATACCCCCTTACCAGTGTAAAGCCAAGCATTATGTCAAAGTTTGTATATCCAACAATGTAAGACACACACACACACACCCATACGCCAAATTATCACCTGTCAATCATCAGACCCCCAACACCCTCCCAGCCTCCGTCTATTGTAGAGCAATCTGTCAGCCTGGCACTGCCAACTGGCCGTGTGTGTGCGCACGTGTGTGTGTCTGTATTTTGTGTGGTAAATTGTTTGTGTGTGAGCATTGCCTGCAGTGTGTTTGTGACACAGTGCATTCTGTGTGCACTTTGCAAATATGTCTGTGTGTGTGTGCGTGTGTGTGTGTGTGTGTGTGTGTGTGTGTGTGTGTCTACTGGCTTCATTAATCTCCATTAGAGAACAGAAGTTAGTTAATGTCTGGTCCAGCCTGCTACAACACACGCGCACCATATACGCACATGCATGCATCAGGCATCGTACTCTCTCTCTCTCTAGTGTGTGTGTGTGAATGTGCGTATTTGTGTGTTTCATTAGGCCCTGACAGGCACAAAAGCCCCTCAACTTAACGACACCTCTGAGGCCTTGCTGCTAGAGAGAGAGAGAGAGTGTGTGTGTGTGTGTGTGTGTGTGTGTGTGCGGGTAAATTCTTGGCTTCTGTCTGATCAGTTAATCAGCTGAACCAGCCCAGCACAATGTTAGTACAACTAGTACCTTAATACTACAGTATGTGTGTCTTTAAGTACAGTGAGTATCACCTGTGTGAGTATGCTAGATTCTTGTACATGCACACACACACACACACAGACAGAGTGTCTGATCAATACATTAATACAGCGACTGGCTGCGATCATCATCTGTTATCACAGCCGTCCTTCTGAAGAGAGGAGGTCTGCTGTGATACACAGGGAGAGAGAGAGAGAGAGAGAGAGAGAGAGAGAGAGAGAGAGAGAGAGAGAGAGAGAGAGAGAGAGTCTCTCTAGGTATTTCCTCTCGGGATCAGGAAGATGGATGGGTTTGAACGGAGGGCTGAAAGCCGGAAGGATGGAGGGATAGAACAATGTCTAGATGGAGGGATAAGGAGGAGAGATGAAAGGATAAGGAGGAGAGAGATAGAGGGATAAGGAGGAGAGAGAGCGATAGATGGCTAAAGATTGCTCTGTGAGAGAGGCAGCGCTTCACCTGGTGATTTATTAAAAATGTAAAGGATACAATGTCTACCTGCATAGTGCTGCTTTGAGGATTTTAGTGAATTATTTTATTTATAAAAGAATATATTTCTTTTGATTATTTATTCTCCCATTTTGTGAGATGTATGTTTACTACAGTAGTTACTATATTACTGTATTACTACTATTATCATTTTTCTCAAAAACTATTTCAGTCCAGACACTCTGTGTGTGTCTGTGTGTGTGTGTGTGTTCATGATAACAGATTATCTCAGGAAGACTCGTCTGGCGGTAAGCAGTGCATTGTGGGCCATGAGCTGCACTGTGATATTTATCATTCTGTGATCTCCATTACCCTTCTAAACACACACACACACACACACTGTCTTTAACATTATGAAAGAGTGAAGTGTGTGCTGATGCCATGTTCACTGTGTGCGTGTGTGTGTGACAGAGAAAGAGATAGTCAGTCTCTTTAGGGGGCAGTTCTGTGTGTGTGTGTGTGTGTGTGTGTGTGTGTGTGTGTGTGTGTGTGTGTAAGTAGACAGACCACCCAGAGGACACCCAGAGTGTGTGTTTTCAGAGTCTCTCTGATAAAGTTAAGAGAAGCTTTTCTCCAAACAGGATATTAAAGCAAAGATAGATTTATGCGTTTAGAAAAGCATATGTTTTCTTACGAGCGCTGAGCCGGCTTCACGGCCTGCAAATTCAATTCCATCCTCTCTCCCGGAGTACCAGGAAGTGAAATTGGAACCTCTTCCTGTCGCACGGCCAATTAAATTTGCTCATGCTGTAAAAATCTCTATTGTCTGAGCAAGTCGTTTCTCAGCCTGAACAAAAACCTCCCTCTGTTCTCTTTCTCTCTTTTTATTTTCTTCCATTGGTTTCTCGGGGCTTAATTACAGGGGCTGCTCCTCTTCGAGGAGAAGAGAGGAGCGGGGAGGAGAGGGAGGAGGTGACCCCGAGAGGAGCAGCGAGCAGCCATCAGACAGCGTCCTTAACAATGATAAATCGCCCCCGCGCCCTGTGCTAGCACCGCAGCTAACAGCTAACAGCTAACCCTGGCATGTAGCGGATCCATCAGGACATCAGATCGCAGCGCGCTGGCGCGGCGTGGGGTTAATTCATTCAGGAAGCAGTTTGATATTCAGCTCATGAATTGAACATCGCTCATTATTTTCAATGAGGAGGATCTCATCTCATCATTCATGAAGTGGATTTGAATTAATATCCCCGAGCTAACGCCTGCGCGAGGCGCGGGGGGTCAAACAATACGAGCTAAAGGTGCACCACAAATGTTTAATCTTCACCTTTTGCTCCGCGAATCACAGGGAAACAGAATTTCCGTCAGCTTCTTTTTTTTTCTGCACGGTTAATTCTGGCATCAAAGTCCCTTTTTATGGTTCTAAGCTCAATGTGTTTTATAGCTGGTGTTGGGCTCCTGCAGTGTGTTTGTTTTAAAGCAGGGAGCTGAATTTCTCCTCCATATGCAGGATATCTTATCGAGGTGTTGAGAGGATTCCCAGACTAATATCTGCTGAGACCCAGTATCGCTACAGTTATACCCACGACTGTCAAAGTAACTGTTTGGATATAATTATGATAATTATAACAATAAACTATGTTTATATAGCGCTTTTGCACTTCAGTGCTAACCTGAACATGAGATAAAACGTTTTGAATATTAATTGATAAATACATATAAATTATACAATAGGGATTTCTGTGTGTCCTGCATCGGTACACTAGATAACAGAATTATCACCTAAATGTTATAATATAACTTTTAACCTTTAACCTAGAATGAATCGGTGCTACATTCAGTCTGCCTTCTGTTTGTCTCGCACTCCATCTTTCTTGTATTCTTTCTTTCTTACTCACTGAGATAACTTCCAGCCTGTTGTCCAGCTCTGTTGTCATGGCAATGGTCCTAGTTGGACCCGAAGGACGTCTCCTGTTACCGTCCAGATGGAATCGACCCGACGAGAAATACAACACGTTACACTGTCTGTCAACCCTGAACCTGTCTGTCAACCCCACACCTGTCTGCCTTCTCTCTCCAAGAGTAGTGTCTGACGCAGACACGTGACCAGACTTGACAGCTCTGATTGGCTGAGACAGAACAGCCAGGTTGGACACTTTCCTTTCTCCCCTTGTTGTGATTTTCTGTCGTCTTGAACATGTCTCGATCGCCAGCGACTTCAGGAGAGAGGCTGAAGAAAAATCTCCTTATTGAGTTTTATTGAATGAATGAATAGTAAACAGGCAGTGTGTGTGTTTACGCGTGTGTGTGTGTTTGGAGGTAAGCGGGGTGAGTGTGTGTGTGCAGGGGTGGGGGGTGTTAAACTACAAATCAGGCCATCACAGGGTCCAGACAATGTATGCTCACTATTAGTATCAATTTACAAATAAACTGGTTTTTTGGTGACTGGATCTCCGATGTCAGATTTTGATAAATGGTTTCAATTTGGCAGCTGCTTTAGAGTGTCAGAGCCCATCTGATGCCGCGCCCCTCTGCTGCCGTTTCCTGCCCGAAGAAATCTACGTCAGTTAGCCTAGCACCCTGCTAGCAGCCAAAATAATCTCTTCATACTAACCAGACGCCAAGCGAGCCAGCCGGCACTGCTGACGGCCTTGGTTTATGCATATGGAAGTGTGTGTGTGTATACGTAGTCTGTGTTTTAGTTTAGGCATTTACCATTTTATCATAAGGATGTTAACGTATCCTTGTGGTCATGGGGTTTTCTGTGTTTATAATGTCACACTTTATATACCATATACACACATCCAGGCTTCATATTGAGTTATAAAATGTTGTCACATTTGGTATTCAGAAAAGGTTTTCCACTTAGCAAAAAAGGCAAAACACGCATACACACACACGTATATATATATGGATACACACTCCTCTACACTACGCTACATTTCCTTCTAGAATATTCTGGTCAGAAGTAGATTTTTACTGAAAAAAAATAAATGACCTCATGTTACAGGCAGATTGTTTCACTGGTTTTCAGCAAATTGAGAATTTATAGAGCAAATTCGAGGTCACATGACTGGTTCAGATGGAGCGCTGAGTCCATATCTGAGAGCGGTGCGGGAAATGGAATTCAGCAGGAGTTGCCGTATTTCCGACAATAAACAGATGTTTCCACTTTCAGGAAGGTTGGGAACAGTTTAGTGGCTGGCACTGTACAGCCACACCACTGCCAAGGAGCTATTGAGCAGAACGAACAAACCCAATCAAGCATCTCAAGGTTGGTCCACTGGTAAATTAAATAAAACAAGTAGCCTTAAATTGCACTTATTGAATAATGCGGGTGGTCTATTAAAAGCACAGAGGAATAACCTGAATCTCCAATGTCATTGGATTACTATCCAAATGTGTCCATTTCTAGGTCAAAACCTTTTCCCGTTCCTTCCGGTTCTACAAGTCAGTTTGAGGACTAATGGTTCATCTGAGAGCAGATTAACTTTTTGAAAGCCTAATGTAACACCGCATTTTTGCATATATATTGGTCAATTCCATGCCAAAACGCGGTTTAAATTAGTTCTACTGACCTTGGGTAACCTCTCGGGGTCTCCAGGGTGACGGGGAATGACCTTCTGTAGCCTCTGGAAGCCGTAGTCAATGGTCGGCTCGTTCAAGGCTGCAACAACAGCAGAGATTTAATACAACAGTTTATATTCACAGACATTACAAATTATTCTCTTTCATTATATATTTCAATATTGTTATGTCCAAACAGGTTTAGCATATAATAACCTCAATAAATAAGTGCCTTGCTCAGGAGCATCTCTAATGCCTTCAAGGTCCTGAGATCTGAACCCGCGGTGTTCAGATTCCAGCCTGCCTAAATGTGGGTTCAAATACTCAGCTCTTATCTGCTCTCTCTTTTTATGAAGTGTTAGACCTCCACTCAACCTGTCCCTCCCTTTTTCTTCCTCCTAACTAATTCAATCGCTCTCGCTTGCCTTTCACTTGCCGCAAACGACACAATCTCCTTTCTCCTTCCCTCTATCGGCTGTGAGGAGTGATGGGAAATACCGGAACTGAGTTAGGGGAGATATTTCTCCATAATCAAGCCCATTAATCATAAAAGGCTGTCAAATTTGACTTTGGGGACAATTTGTCAGCCGATCCTGCCCAGTGTGCTTTGTCACCATCGGCCCTTGTATTCTGTAAGGATGATTGACACACCAAATGTCGGTGAACAGAATAGCTAGTTTGGGCTAATATGCATAACCGCCTCTTTCATGAATAAGAATAAGGCAGCTATACGCCGGAGCTAGGGGTCTCTTTCAAAGGCCCCGCTGTCGTTTGTTGCCAGGCGGCAAATAGATGTTATTACCATTATAACAATATTTGTTTTCTTTTCCAGGGAATGGGCGCCTGCGAGCTGCTAAATCAAATTTGTCGGAGCCCATTTCAAACTGGCGCGAAGCGGCAAAGGGCTTTCAGGCTGCGGGTGGGGTGGGAGGAGTGGGGTTGTGGGGGTTTTGTGGTCGGGCTGAAGGGTGACAGACGAAGAGACGTGCCCTCGCCATCGCGGCTGCCATGTTGGATTTCTGCTCTCCGCCCCTGTGCGGCTCCTGAATCTATTAGTCGCTCACATGAAGACAGATTCGCCTCTTTGATCCCGAAGAGAGTTTTTGGGACAAACGGAGATAATCTGTTACGACGAAGCCGAACGTAATCAACCGAATTCCAAACTCAATCGCTTGTCGGCAGTCGTACACACGTTCCAGCCAGTAACGCGGGTGAAATGCACCATGGGAATTGGTGCAATTGAATAAAATAAACCATTTGCCTTGGAAGAGAATTAGCCGAGCGAGTTGGGAATACGAGTGGAAGACGGGAAACATTGGATGGATGAGGAAGAAAGACTGACATCAGCGAAAGTGAGAGAGAGAGAGAGAAAGAGAGAGAGAGAGAACGTAATCCTCGAAGACTTTAATGAACCTCCAGACAGATGAATGACAAGAGAAGTCCCTCCCTCCATCCTCAACACCCCCTCCTCCCCTTCCCCACCCCTCACAAAATTAAGCCCATTACTTCTCCTTATTAAAATCTCCCTGCACTTTGACCCCAGCGCCCCATTGGCTGCCTGGGGCTCTGTAGTCCTGCCATCCAATCGATACGGCTCCTCGCCACAAAGAGAGCAGTAATTGGAGCTCGGCGCTTGCCGGGCGAACCCTGACCCCCCACACATTACACCTCCCATATGAAGACAGATTGCCTGATTTAGTGTAAACATATGCTGCAATTCCAGGCATCAGTGCCACTTTCTCCTTCGTAATTTGTATTGATTTTTGTTCGGGAGGCCCCAGCGTTCTCTCTGATGTCTCACAAAGAGAGAGAGAAAGAGGGAGTAGAGAAGAGAGAGAAGAGTGCAGCGCAGGGGAGAAGAGAGCAGAGACGGAGGGGAGAGGAAAGGAGAGGAATGGAGAGAGGAAAAGACAGAGGAGAACTAGCAGGTTGTGATGCCTACTATATTTAATCATCGAATTAATTGCTCCCTCTCTCTCTCGCTCTCTCTCTCTCTCCTGCAAAACAAAGCACTGATCAGGTGACCAATTGAGGAGAGACAGAGGCCACAAAAACCCAGAAGATAATGGAGCTTGAAAGAAACAATAATAGACAGTAATCCTTCCCTCCTAAATCCCCTCTGTCTGATCAGTGGATCCAAGGACAGGACTCTAATGGATCAGCGGGATCCAGATCACTAGGCCGAAGCCAGAAGCTCTTTAGTCTCCCTGATCCGGGCGCTCCCATAGTCTATACATTCTGTTTACATCCGCATCTTCCTCAAGTGTTTACATTCATTGATGCTGCGCTATTTCCCATTTGCCTCTCCTCTCTGAGATGTTGTTTGTTCCATATTTACCAGGCACTACCAGACGCACTGTGGGAAATACAGCTAAGGTTTACATTTGGTTTTGTGTTCCGCTCCAGTGATGGCCTTGTTGAAGGCGTAGTCATGTCCCCGATGTCTAAACTACACACTTTAGCATCAATATCAGCCTCACACCACGCTACGCGGCAGCCCTGCATGAACACTTATCATTTCAGATGGACCGTATATTCCATATGAAACACAGGCGGCGCTCCCGGGATGCGCAGCCACAACGGGGGGGATTTCGAGCGCTTTCGATCCCCGAGCAACAAGCAGCACCAATTTTCCATCTTCATTCCTCTATGATTGATGCGGGTCGCGGCAGCGTTTGGCCCCACTGCCCACGGCTCCGTGCGCCAGATAATTCCCCCCTTCCGTCTGGGGGAAGGAATTGACAGACGTACAACGCGAGGAGCAGTAAGTGGATGCCCTGATTTGTTTTGTGTTTTTTCCCGGCTTGTCAAGTGGCAGGCGAGCGTCTAGCGGGGGGGCCGGGAGGGGCCGAAAGGGGCCGAGAGGGGACCAGCCCGGCTGACAGGCCCCCATACAGACTCTCAGCAGAATATCGATTGTCTTTTATATTCCTGCATGTTTCCATTTATCACTCAGTCGGAGGAACATAGACACACTGATTCAGGTGCACACGTGTGTGTGTGTGTGTTAAAAGATGTACAGTATGTATAATTTAACACTTTATAAACATAACGATATTTAAAGAACAATAGAGCATGGACATATTCATGTTAATGTTTACATTTTAAAGATGTATCTCTAAATCTGGCAACAGGCCACGCCCACACCTCAGAGGAGGCGAAACTCAACTCTCAATGCCCGATCAATCAAATGCCCCCACCACCACCCAATCGATACTCATAGAAATTTCATGAAGTTTAAACTGTGATTGACAGGTGAGGGCCACCAGGGGCCATAAAGGGCCATTCGCTCTCAGAACCCGTACTTTTAATTATGAAAAAACACACCAATCCCCTCGCAGCACTGACTCCACTTGACCTGTGTTTAACCAACGGCGTGCCCTGTACACACACTAGACCACCATACAGAGGCCACCATCGTTAGGGCATTAACATAACGTGTGGGGCTGTGTTCATGTGTATAAGGTGAAAGTTCAAGTGGCTTGGACGATTCTCCTGTGGTTTTACACACGTCGCTCGCTGGTTAACTCTCTTGTTTGATGCTAATGAAACAATACAAGTCCTTATGGTGGGTCTTTGATCTACAGTACAGACGTCCTGTCTTTTATTAGACAGCAGAAGTGTGTCTGTGTCTCTCCGCCGGGAGACTCTCTCTACAGAGACATCTCCTAGCAAAGCTCCACCAGGGAGAAGAGAGACTTGTGGAACTAATGTCACATAATTAGCGTTTCTGTGGGGGCATTTTCAGCCGTGACTCCAGAAAATAATAACTTGTCAGGTGGGGGGCCTATTTCTTTGAGGCACGCTGTCACCAGGCACTAATCAAGGAGCCAGCAGCTGATTAACGTCTTGGCAGAGAAGAGATGTACTCATCATTGAGGTCACATTACAGCTAATCTGGACGAGCCGACAAGCGTGTGTGTTAATCTGTGTTTTAAGAGCTCTGATTTCACGTGAAGTAGTGCTGGTGTTTCACCATAGCTTTGATTTGGTTGTTTTATTTGGTAGACCGATAGCTCTGGTATTATCAGTCACAGCTGCTATCATCCTGGACTGCAGGTAGATAGAATTTTTTGGTATTTTTAAAGAGAACCGAAGGGATTACCTGGTTCCTCAACCATCTTTCCCAACCTTTCTGATCTACCGTATTTTGCCTTTAATTTTTTTTACTGTTGCTGAATTTTGGGTCCTGCATCAAATTCCATGAATGGCTAAGACGGAGTTCATTGATATAATGGTTCAAACTAGCACCAGTCCAATATAATTGCTAATACCATGTAACTCCCCTTTGGACTTCAAGATAGATCCATAAAACTGCCTCGACACACATTCAGCTCGGTCTCCTCAAAGGTATTTTTGTGTGTGCAAAACCTAGAGTTCAAAGTACATACCATTTGCTTTGCAGTGTTTGGTTAGTTTTTTGTTTTCCTCTCCAGTTCATCGAGGTCTGTCGATCAGCACACCTGTAGGTTTGCGTCGATGAATTCAGCCCACTTTGCTTCCCCTGACTATTCATGTTGTACTGTAGGTCTAATGTTGGCTTCTGTGCTAGGTATGAATTATGCTGTGTCTGCTACTAATCAGTGGTTAAATCGGCACAAACTGATATAGTTATCAGATAATGTCAGCATTCGAATTCTTCTTCAAATGAATTGACCGGAACTAACTGTTGTCGGCTATAATGTGTCATAAGACGGTGCGTAATGTCAATGTATGTAATAAGATTTGGTTAAAGTTAATACATGTTATAAGGCTGTGTGAGACATGAATGTGCATTATGCGTGGTGTGAATTTGTGTGTGGTATTAATGTGTGTTGTAAGACCCCTAGTGTGTGATGTTAGAGAGAGGGTCACACCGCACAGTTGCTGTGTGACCCTCTCTGTAGAGCGAGGTCGACCTGCAGTGATGAAAAAATAAATCCACTGTAGAGGAGTGTTGTTTTAGAGAGTTCCCCTGTTCGACGACTCCGATGCTGAGCGTTAATTGCTTCCATGTGTTAGCGTGACATTAATTAAACAATAAAAATTCAGAACTCAATTAGCATACGGTGCTTCAAACGTGCCATGAGCCAAAACAAGAGACACAGAGTGGAATTCAGAGAGAGAGAGAGAGAGAGAAGGAGGAAGAGAGAAGGAATCAGGCTCAACCTATTTAGTTAAAGTGTTACAGTACAGTTTGACACAGCGCTGAACGTTTTGCTACATGTGGAACATTTGACTAATGCCTTCCATGTGTATATGTGTGCGGGAGTGTGTGTGTGCATGTGTGTGTGTGTGTGAGGAATGTATGAAGGCTCCATTGTTTCTGTCAGGGCTGATAGGGGTTTTGACCCGGACAGGGAGAACCTCAGAGGCTCTTGTTTGAGATTTAAAGGAGAAAACATTCCTAGTGTTTGCCATATCACAGCCGCTGACTCTGGACTAACTAAAAAGTCCTGCCTCTACAGTACCAAACATCCAGGCTGTCAGGGTGCCCACAAGCAGGGCATGGATTTCAAACCTGCAACAGGGGGTTCATGGCTCAGGCTGACCTCTGACCTTCTTTTGAAGGGAGGGGTGAGGGGTGTTTTGGGATCAATAAATATTGTTCGGTTGTTAACTGACAGGTGCGTGTCGTTGCTACGGGCACACAGTAACTAACCCGACTGGACCGAATTGGTCCAGTGAAGACACTAACTTAACTAGAAGAAAACAGATCATATTTCATGCTTCCCGACAACAACGCCGCCACCCACACACACACACACACACACACATAGTACCTCACCCAGATGTGTGTGTTGCATGTCGAGGCTTGCCAAAGGGCCCCCTAGAGGTTAACTCTAGAGCGACCCACCCCCACCCCAGTGGAGGAAATAATAGCCTAAAGCCACCAGACATCACACCTTGAGACACGGACAGACAGGCTGCACCCGTGACACAAACAGAGTATGGGGAAAGTGTCCAATTATCTTGAAATATGTCCACCAGAAATATTACTACAACTCCGGCTTCTACGGTTAACACGAGCAAGAGTGGTGAGTTTATGTATAGTGATAATATGTAATATGTGCAGTACACTTTTCTGTGTTTATGATTTCATTTCTATCATGGTGGGACCACGCCTACGGTTTTAAAAGTACACTCTTTAGCTCCTAGCCTTAAAACACAACTGTGTAGGGGGAGGGGTAGAGAACGGTGTGAGCCTAGGAGTGCTGTAGGGGAAGAGTGCCAGCTACTCGGTACAGGTGTGGGAGGGGCACGTGCTCTCGAGTTTCAAACCAAAAGAACAACATTTTATAGCGCTGGTTTCGACCACAAGGGGGAGTTCTGGACACAAATCGGGGTGTGTCCCTTTAAAGGGCAACTTTTTAATGACAAAATAAAATCGAATTTGATATATACTTGATATATTACTTGATATATGCATGTTTACCAATTAGCATTGGCACAGCTGCATCTACGGCAGTAGGTGTCAATAGAAAGCCCACTGCTTATTAGACCTTTAAAGATTCGACATCAAAACTCTGCTGTAACTAAAGATCTCTGTCCTGTGACTTAAGGTCCACATGTAAATCACAGTGTATCAGTCTACACCCACAAGACATGACACGATAAGGCTAATGAAGTAGTTGCTACAACATCTGAACAGTGACAACTTTACGCGCAATAGAATCCTATTAAGACCACATTAGGTTTGCGGTGCTTCGGTTCGTACAGTGTGGTTCAGGCGATCTGTTGGCCTGAGCTAGGATCAATGAGGGTATGCTTGTGCGGGGACGGGGGTGAGGGGTGGAAGGGGGTGAGTTATTGCAGTGCTCGGCCACTGATTCAAGCGAGGAGTGTTTTCCCAGGAAAGTCAATACCTCCAGGCTCCTCTCATTAATTTCAACCCCCCCCCCCCCCCCCC
>JAODLI010000002.1:5035239-5053183 GCA_027575585.1 Percopsis omiscomaycus | reverse complement strand
AACAAACTAGTCGTGACCCTTACTAAGACAGGAGATCACGACCATAAACTGTAACTGAAGACTCAGAGAAAAGTGTGCACAAATGTGAGAACACTAGCCTATTCATTTTTCTCTAACACAGTCCATCCAAAAAGTAGCTGCTAGGGGCTCCCTACTGAGCATGGGCCCTGGGGCGGCCGCACCCTCTGCCCCTGCGGTAGCTCCGCTTCTGATAACAAGCGGTTGGATTTAGAAAATTTATTCTTAGACGCGCACCATTTCCCTCGCGTCCTTTTAATAAAGGGTCACCTTAGCACAGGCTAAACTTAGTTTAACCTTAGCTCACCTTAATGGAGGTTCACTATAGCAAGGGCTTATCCTAACGAAGGTTGTGGTGTTTAACTGTCTCCTCTACAGCCTCCTCTCAGCCAATGGGTAACGTCAGTTCCATGGGAGGCCCGGCCTCCACTGCCCAGCGCATGTTTACTCAGAACCAAGGCATGATGGGAATGAACCTGCGGCAGGGGGGCGGGGCAGGGGGCGCAGCCCCACCTCCAGCGGCCAGTCAGGCGGACATCAGCCTACCGTCCTGCGGCGGGGGAGGGGGTCTAGACCAGGTCCTCTACAACAACATGAACATGCACCCCCCCCACCAGAGCCAGCAGGCCGGCCTGCAGAGGCAGCTGGGCCCCATGAGTGCCACCTACAGGCACAACCTGATGGCACAACAGCACCTGAAGAGCCAGCCCAACGCCGCCATGTTGAAGCAACAGCAGCTCACTGCTGCGCGCGTGCCTGGTGCCATGGCGACCAGCCTAGGCACCAACATGGCGTCCTCCGTGCCCTCCTCCATGCCAGGCGGCCTGCAGGCGCAGGGCCCGGCCTGGCAGCCGCAGGGCCTGCAGGGGCCCTCCTCCAGCAATGGAGCGATGCCCCCCAACGCCTTCCCCAGCGCGCCCAACGCCTTCCACATGCAGACGCACCTTCCCAAGATGCCTCAGGGCAGCGCTCCCTTCGTCAGCCAGCCGGGCGCCCGTCCACTAGGGGGTTTGGGGGCCCAGCAGATGCTGCAGCCCAGCATGAGGGGCCCCACTAGCCAGCAGCCTCAGACCCAGAACCTTCTCTCGGACCTGGGGGCCTTCGGCCCGCAGGGTAACGGTCGCCAGGCGCTACCCTGTAACCAAGGTTACCAAGTCAACCGGACTCCAAATCAGCAGCAGCAGCAGCAGCAGCAGCTGTTTGGCTACGGCAACGCTGGGGGGGCGGGGCTAGCAGGGTTCCCAGGTGAGAGCGACCTGGTGGACTCTCTACTGAAGGGACAGAGCACACAGGAGTGGATGGACGACCTGGATGAACTGCTGGCCAGCCACCACTGACCTGTCCCCAGAGCCACCTGGTCCCCGACTCAGCTGGTCTTGGGCTATCCATCTACCAGTGAAGGACTGGTCTCTGGTGGCGGTGCAGATCAGGCAGTTCTGAATCAGGCTGGTTACAGTTCCAGTTCAGAGTCACTGATGACTCTCTTAAATGCCCGATCCCGGTCTGTCACAATGAAGGAATAAGGGCATGGGAGAGAATGGCCTCTCTTCACCTCTACTCTGTCTGTGTGGTTTTCAATGTAAATGGTAGTCTAATGTTGACTGGCAACTGAACACAACAGCTTTTGTTTGAGATGAGCTACTCCGATATGTCCTGGTCAGAAGGTGAAATAAATTTACGTACACACTGATACACTTGTTTTGCTCTGTAAATTACCATGTCACACAACTGTCTACAGACAGCTGATGACAATGCTGTACTTGGCGTGTAGTGTTTTCACTCACAGTTGGTTTGACAGGAAAAGTTAAATTATTACCCGCTTGCTCAAAGCTGATTGGATATCACTACATATTTTTGCCCCGAGTCCAGCTTTTTGTTCATTGGGTTAATTTCACATCAGCTGTAGTTTTAGAACCGTGTTGGCTCTTCCACAATGTCAATGCAGACTTGTATTCCACTATTATTTGGTATATTGACATATTTTGAATAATAGTAGAATGAGTGTGTATGTAACCATAATCAGTGCTTTTGCAGTTAGAGCCGGTATCATGGTGATGGTTTGTATGTTCAGTTACCTGTGCGATGACACGCCTGTAGAGCTCATGCAGGTGTTGCAATGAATGCATTCCTTTAAACTCGGACTATTAAACTCTGACCACTCCCGTAATTTCTAGCTACGCAACTCGGTAAGATATCGACAGCTCCAACTTGTAGGCTATAAGAATGCATCATTGAGGTAATGTCCCTATAGTAAAACCTGTTACGCTTTCTCTTAATGCTTCATACACCTGGAAAAACAAGTTCAGCAATGTTCTTTGTTAATATGTCATCATTTTTACCTAATGTCCTGGAACACTGTGGTCATAAAATGCCACCTTGTACTTTCCCACATCCGTCTTTGTCTGGAACGCAGCAGATGTGTGTTGTAATCTGCTGGTGTCCATTTACTGAGCTACGAAGGCCCTGCAGGGACAAAAAGGTCCCTATTCCATTCAGAGATGTGTCTCTACTGTAATGTTGGAGTTGTTATAAGACCTTATGCATTTGTTTTCTTTGCAAATATGTTTATTTTTAATAATGCATTATTTCTAAGCGGTGGCTTGGGAGAGGGAGCTGTTGGTCTAACTGTTATGAATGGGGTTCTCTCTGTAAATGTCTATAAATATATTTTTGTATGTATGCCTTTCCTGATGCCTGGAGAAGATAGAAGTTATTTTTATATATTGCAGCGGATTTTTTGTAAGTATTTTATACTTTTGATATGGTTCTTTGTAAGACAAGAGTGTTATGTAAATATAGTTCTTTAGAAACACACTGTCTCTCTGTTTCGTCTTTGTCGGCCACTGCTTTATTGCATTCTTTAAAACATGACCCTGGAAGTGAACACTCCTAACTGCCTGCAGGAGGAACTGTAAAATAACAGAAAAATAAGGAACTTAACTGAGTGATACTAAATATTGCGTGTGTCCTAGGTGCGTTTACACCTTGTGTAAAAAATAATCAAATCTCTAGATCAGATATCTTGATACAGACGGATCATAATTTAATGTAAGGTCTCCATGGAGTCAAATAGATCAATAAATTAAAATTGGTCAAAATGGAGTCCAGAATAAGAATGTAATTTATTTACAGGACTGATAAAAGGCCATAACCTGATTCTGCTCATTCTGACGCCACCCTTTATTGACTAGGACACACCCCTCCATACATGTTTAAGTTTGTCAGATGGGGTGTGTGTGAGAGAGAGATGGAGATGGAGACATCACAGATGTTGGAGCAGATGGTATGCTTGGCTGCTGTGTCAATACTGGCTGTACTGGAGCAAGGTAGGACACCTTGTGTGTTGGAGAGGTACAGTGGGCCTTTGTAGATTGTGTTTTGAAGCTTGTTGAGAATGAAATCGAAACATTTTAAATTGAAATAATTTTTTTCAGAAATACTTTAAATAACATTTAGAGCCAGTAGCTAAAATAAACTTTTGGCAAAAGTTGTTGAAATCTACCTATTTTATTTTTCTTCACATACCTATAGCAATTCTACAAACAAATTCAACATTATCTCATGTATGACCTATGGATGTGACTGGCGCTTTCCCACTGCATAGTATCGGCTCAACTCGCTTTTGGTACTAGGTCCTACTTCGTTTTCCACTGCAGATAGTAAGTCTACCCCATAAATGTAGCTGGGCGTCATAGCGACGCAGCTGTTCGAACCACTCCTGCCGTTGTGGTCCTATATAGATTTGTAGTTACTTTTAAGTACTTTTATTTTAAACTTTTCCCTACACTGTTGGAATGTCCTTTGGTAGCCGTGTGCGGCCAACAGTTCAGAGATGGTAGACCTTCTCGTTACGCGAATTTTCCCCATTCAGCTCCCGCTGGAGCCTGGATCCTTTCTTCGGCAACCAAACAGATGAACGTATCTAACTCCTCGGTTGACCACGGCGTGGTTTGGCGGGTTGCCATTTAATAAAAGGTGAATAAATAAGTTGCGGCCGCTAAGGTAACTTCCATTGTATCCCGTGTCCCATAGGCAATGACACAGTTCTCTCTGACCAATCAGTAGTCTGCAGTGTTTCACGTCACCTTATGGTATCGCCTTAGCTCGCTTGGAACCTCAACGGAGGTGTAGGCTACCCAAAAAAATACCAGGTAGACCTACTACTTGCCAAATGAAAAAAAACAAAAAGTCCCGAGCGGTGGAAAAGAGCCATATGATTAGTCTGTCTAAAAATCGTAGTTTAAAAATTACTGTGTGTGTGTTTGTTTCAGCCTACTTCTCCCTCCAGGTAATTTATGCAAGGAGGAAATTCTCTGTGGCTCCGCCCTGCACGGCGGGACCGGACGCTTTTCAGCGAATATTCAGAGCCCAGTGAGTTTGACGTACATATTGTTGTTAACCATGACAATAACGCTTGTTATAATTGGGCACCCTGGAATTACGTTACGCTACGCTCAATTTAGATGGCTCGAATTGCAGTTTTCATATTTCAGGTGTTAATTTACAAAAATAACTAAACCACCAGCACCTTGAAAACAATATCAAGTATTTACAAAGTAAATGACTAAAAAATAGCATCAGTAAGGATGCCTGATGTTTTACAAATGTAATAAACGTGCTGTAGTTGTGCCGCGCATGTGACACCCTTATACAGTCTATGG
Organism: Percopsis omiscomaycus; assembly: GCA_027575585.1. Lineage (NCBI taxonomy): Eukaryota > Metazoa > Chordata > Actinopteri > Percopsiformes > Percopsidae > Percopsis > Percopsis omiscomaycus. The sequence continues at coordinate 5,048,504 of JAODLI010000002.1, read as the reverse complement.
TGACACCACTCGTATGTGGTTTTTTGAATGTCGTCACTCAGAATCCCTCAAAACTGGTCTCATTCGTTTAGTGCTCGGTTTGTGCCCATATAATAAACGTTTTTACTCTGTCATGATTTAACAGAGCACAACATTTGCATTTTACATTACGGTTTAGGCATTTAGCAGAAATGAAATGACAAATAAATATATCAATGTAATACACGTTCGTAAGCATTTACAATAACAATGTGGGCAATTTTAACGACATTTAAAAAGAATATTGGTTTAATGAATATTGGTTTAATAACTAAATACAAACAATAATAGTATAATACTAACAGTATACAATTATTTTATTGTTATTATTATTATTATTATTATCATTAATATTTTTCTGACAACTGTGTCTCTGTGTGTTTAGAGTTAACTGTGCAGAATATTTCCCTATCTTCGTGACAGCTCTGTGGATGGCTGGCCTGTTTTTCCACCAAGGTAGGCCTACAAACCTTTTTTCCATACCATTTTTCCAGATGTGTCATATAGGAAAACATGCTCCAACTCCATGCTCTAACTAATAAATGTGTAGGTTGATTACCAAGCATTGAAAAGTTTCTCATTGTTCGTCAAAACTACCAGTGTACAATACCCGTACAATAGCGTCAAATATACTGGCACACAAAAAGGGCTGTTTTCTACTTCCTCACCATAAACAATACTACAGGTCAGTTGACTTGAAAAAAACAATGAAAAGATAATCTGTAATTAAAAAGAACATATAAACAAAGTGCAAGTACGGTAAGGTGCTGAGTTACCCTAGGCAGCTTTAAATAGATGTTACAAACAGGCTAATCAATGTTGTTTTCAGGTCTGTCCTCGTTCTGCGGTCTGGTGTATTTGTACACACGTTACCAGTACTTCAGAGGGTACTCTGAGTCAGCACTGGGACGGTAGGTGGTGTGTCTGTCTGTCTGTCTATTTCTGTCTAGATTCTGTCTAGAGTGACTGACTGTTTAGTGTCTGTCTGTTTATCTGTCCCTGTGTAGGTGTATCTGACTTCCTCTTTCTCTCTCTCTGTCTGTCTCTCCAGCCTGTCTCCTCTCTACAACAGTGCCAAGGTTCTGTGGATTCTGATTGGTTTCTCCTGTCTGGGAATTCTCAGTTCTCTGAGTCGGATCTATCTGGGGTTTGATCTAGTTCTGCTGATCTGGAACAAAACAGCGAACCCCTAATGACCCCCTGGAGCTCCAGACAAAATGTACAATGGTTACACTGTCAATTATAATTTTGAGTGTCATATCTAGTATCATTGAAGAACACTACTTTCTAACTGAAGAAACAGCACCATCTACAGGTTGGCAAGTGACATCACTTGCACACAGTTACTCTTTAAAGCCTCCTGTTTCAGAGCAGGGTATAGCAGAATTAACATTTTGCTTCCAATCATCATAAAATCCCCTGTTTAAAAAGAGCTACATCAATGGTGAGTTGTACAGCATTGTGTTTGGATTGAAGTTAAGAACACATTTGCATTACTCCTACTACCCCTTTTAAAGGACCACTGTGTAAAATTGCATCTAGTGCTTATGTTGAAAAATCCATGAGTTTTCTAACTGAATATGTGAAGTCACTCTAATATTATAAAACAATCTACAGGCTACAAAGAGATATTTATTTAGCATATTTATTTAGATTTTATTAAAATGTTCATGCTTTTTGCTCGTGTGTGAAGATCCATAGATTTCTTGTTTCTGTATTGTATTGGGTGAGGTGATCCTGAAGACTGATGAGCGAAAAATAAGTTTTTCCAACAGCTTTTAAGTTCATTTCGGCATATTACAGTTTTTTCTTTTGAGACACAAATTATGACCCAAATCTGAAACTCATGCACCTTCTTACACCAATTCTGCATAATACAAACACATTTCCTGCTTTTCACTCATTTTACAGTTCTAAACCACACTTTTTGCAAAACACTACCCACAATTCTCTACATTTGGCATCTTCATTGATGAAATATCTTGTGTTGCAAAAGGCCTACTGATAAGATTATCATAGTAGTGTTTTCCGCTCATCAGTTTCCATTGAGCACATCAGCTCAATTGGTTCTTAGAAGTGTCTATTAATTTGATGGTGTGTCATTTGAAGATTGACACATTGTTTTGAATGTTTGCTTTTGCAAGAGATTTGTGGAGTTTTTGTATTTGTATTAAGAGTTTTAAGAAAATGAGCCATGCTTTCAGAAAACGTGTGTAAGCAATTGAGAACATTTTTATGATAAAGTTTAATTCAGTTTTTCCTGAATTTTTTTATTTGAGTAGAAACTGTAACCTCAGTCACCTGTCATGGCGGAGTTAACACAGGGCCCATTTAATTTAGGTGGGATATGAACATAGCATTGATTTTCAGCAGTATCAATGCTAATCACCACACCTAAATCAATTAATTGTATTTGCTGCAGTTGTGTTAACAATGCTGACATGTCTGTGAAAAGGGTCCATTATGACCAACATGTCTGAGAGACCAAGAGGCACCAACATCAGTCTTTGTTTACTTGAGGTTTGGAGTGAGACTGTATTTAAAAGGTCTTAACCAATATTGTTCAATTGTTTCAGTTTTGCAAATGTAATATGAAAGTCCTTTTGAATTCTGAACTCTAATGTAGAACGATCTTTGCTTCCTTTGTGTAATTTATTAAAGAAAATTAAAAAAAGTTTGGTGTGATAGTGAGTCAAACAAGATATTTGTGCATCAAATGATTTTATATCAAATTAATTCTTTTATGTCTCAAATGCAGAGAATGCTTTTGTTTGAAACCCCAAGAATATTGTATTATGTAGCATATAAACTAAACAATAAGCAGAGATAAATAGCTGGTTTAGAGGTTGTGTTCAAATCCCTAGTCTTTTCACCTTTTAAAATAAAGTGTTTTATTAAAAGTATCTGCAAAGCGCAGATACACAGATCACACAAAACTTCTGGCATTGCTACACTTTTCTGTACAAGATATACAATACCAAGTATTATATTTTATATAATTTTAATACAATAAAAAAAAAGCTTTAGTGACACTCATTGATTTGTGTTTGGAATTACCCTTGCGGTTTAACCATTGTAACAAAAATTACTTTTCAAAGAAAGAAAAACATCCGTTTTAACAACACTGACTGGAAGGCTACAGGTTTTAAAATCATACAGGCCAGTGTAACAACCTTTCAAAAACAGTCCATTTCCAAGATGGCGGCTACAGCGAGCCATCGGCCACGCGTCTGAACAGAGTTTGTCGTTGCTGCGGCGTCATGTTCTCACTGCTTTCCAGCAGGTTGGCGATGATCAGACTCCTCTGGATGGTTCCCGCCTTCACCCAGACTCTGCCGTTCATTCCTACGACCAGCTCAAATGGAAACAGCTTCTCCAGATCTTTCCCAATGTCGCTCTGCGGAGCCAGCAGCCTGGACAAGACCCACATTGTATCAACACTAACACAAAATCTAGCAACATCCAAAACGGGTTCACATTACTTTCAATTAACACTTACATTACATTACATTACAAACATGCTGACTTCTCAATATAAATTTTTTGGGGGAGTTGTATTCCTTTGTTATTACGTTCTTCCAATTTGTTTAATTTGTAAGTCCTTTATTAAAAAACACAATATTAAAAAAGTTTTGCTTACTTACATTATACAGTGGATAGAAAAATAATACTTGACATTATATTGTGTCAGGGTCTGTAAATGCCATGAATTTAAATGGGACTTAATCAGGTTCTTCTCCCGGATTTCCCTGTACTATGCTCCATCCATCCTCTCTTTGATCTTAAAGTTCCCCAGTCCCAGGTTTTGGGTTTTCTCCAAACATAACATTTGCCATTTATGCCAAAGAGTTCTATTTTGGTTTCATCTGACCAGAAAACCTTTGTTTGTTTTGTTTAGTTTGTTCCTCCAAGTGTTGGTCATAAAAACCTGTAGATCTTTCATGGTTGCCATTGGATACCTGGTGGCCTCTCTGACCAAATGTCGTCTCTCCCGGTCAACTAGTTTAATGGACGCCCTGATTTTGGGTGGTGCCGTGCACTTTCCCCTTGTTAATAATGGACATCACAGTGCTGCATGGTATTTTAAAAGCCTCGGAAAGCCTTTTTACATCACACCTGATGTGTACCTTTCCACAACTTTGTCACAGACTTTACTTGGGAGGTCTTTGGAGCACATGCTGCTGCTCGTGCTCCATACTACTGTGTGGGATTCTACTTGTAAACTGAAGGGCCTTTTAGTAAACAGCAGTCTTTAAATCACATTAACTGGTTAATTGCTATGATTCCACAGAGGCGTTGGACAATAAGGTATAGTGTGATCTTGAAGACAACTGGTTATTCCCGAGACAATTTAAGGGATGCTATAGTAAAGGGAGCGCACACTCAACCACTACTAAGATATAGCATTTTTATTATTTATTTTTTTTACAGGAAAGTACTGTTTTTACATTAGTAGGACAAAACATACATTTGGTTCCAAGCTATAGGCCAACTAAATGTGAAAATTGTTCAATGGGGATGTATTTATTTTCCATCCACTGAATACCCCCGGGACATTTAAACAAGGACCCTGTGGGAATGGAATCCCTAGCCCTTAAATTGTTGATGTTATGCATACAGCCAGGTACAACAACAACACATGTCCCGGCAATGTGTTGTTGTTGTACCTGGCTGTATGCATAACATCAACACTCTCTGTTGAGAGTTGAATCTGTAACAAGGATGGTGGTTTTAGGTGGATACGTACCTGCGGACGAGTCCCAGCGACACCTTGAAGAGAAGCCCCCCAGCTCCAAACACACCCATTCCATTGGCCCGGCCAGAACTGTCGATACACACCAGTTCCGGTTCCATGTCCTTATTAGCTACAATGAACTGGCAGTACACCAGGTCCCCTACCTTATGACAATAACAGACACACACATATTAGCTCACAGAAGTCACAATTTAAAAAAGTCACAACACGTATCCCATGTATACTGACCTGCACATTGGGTCTGTTCCTCTTGGTGGCACCCTCGAATGCCAGGTAGGACAGGGAGGCTTGTTCGCTCCCGCCCACATCCACCTTAAAAACATCCCCTGATTTGACAGTAATAATGCCAATCACGCTTTCTCCTTTGACCGGGACATACTGAAGAGAAGAAATAAAACACCCAGTTAAAAAGGGACTGTAAAGACACAGGTGTTTGAGATAACTGGCTAATCAGACCGCTTCCCAGGTTGAAAGCAGGCAGTCCTATGCTGCATTTGCTGTTGCAAATGTCACAAATCTCCTAAATTAAATCATAAAGAAGGTGTCAGTTGTCCCAGCCAATAGGTGTGAGACACTGGGTGTATCCACATCAAGCCAGCGGTCCAAAAGCTCTAACCAGCCAACTTATCGAAAACACCGTCAGTTTTTACAGTGCATTTAATGTTTGACTGACACAGCTTACAGGAATATACACGCTAATATAGCACTTCATTAATCCCCTCGATTAAAAGTAAATTCTTTATTTCACCCTTAAGGACTATATATAGATTTGTGTATACAACATTGTTTGTGTATACAATGTGTCACCAGAGATCTTCCACTGAAGAGAGACTTCCCCCATTGGCTAAAACCGATTTGGAGGAGTAACGTTAGATTTGTCAAACCCATCATGGTCCAACATGCAAAACTAATAAATTACAGGAGAGAGCACCTTGTTAACTTCAAACCTTTGGTGCACAAACACAGAAAGCAGCATACACTCCACACCATTTACGGTTGTGTTTGACAAATGTGGCCTCTTGCAGGGGATGGGATTGTGTCAAATGTACATGTTCATAGTTCATAGATGGTAGCTGTGAGTAACTGTGTCCTGCTAAGCATTTTTTTTCTCCTGTGAAATAAATTTTTGGTGAAAGAAAAGTTTAAATAACGTCTAGAGAGATCACCAAATCATTATGAAAATAACTTAATGACACTGAATTACACATTTTAACCCCTCACCCGTCTCTGCTGGGAGTCGATCCAGAACATGCCTTGCTGTTTGTGGCGCAGAATCCCACTTTTACACACAAACACATGATCTCCCTCCCGCCGCAGCCCGGGGCCACAAACTAGTTTGCTTTCTTTAACAGTTTCTGTTAACGAAATAGTTTCACTTGTTTCCGAGGTAAAAATGTCTCCCGGTAACAGAACCTCTCCGACTTTCTTTTTTAAAACAGAATGCATGATTGTGGTGTCCCGTAGACATGTGTTACTGGGGGACAACAATTAATGTAACACCGGAAGTCAGGAGGAAATGTTACTTGCGAAAACCCATCTTCGATATAGCGCCCCATGTGGTGGAGACATCGGGTTAATAAGAATTCTGAAGTCAAAGGGGCCTGCGTTTGAAGCGGCTACTCTTAATTTACCAAAATATTTGTACAAAACACTAATGATAAAACAGCCGAGTACCCTCTCAAGCAGTTATAGGCTGAACAAAAAAAACTGCTGGTCAAGGTTTGGTAAAACTCTCATAATGGTAACTTATGTGAATCTGTATGGATAAATACTGCATGTCGTTTAGCCTGGTTCCGCTTTGCTGTTCTCAAGCTTCTCGCTGAGATACACGAGGTGAATAGAGTCTAGTTATACCAGGCTAGTAGCAACCTTGACTATTTGTTTCGCCTATTTTCTGTTGTGTCGCTTTTGGCCAGAACATGGCGCTATACAATCACTCACAAAGGTTGTAATGCCACACTGCTGTACTGCATACTGCATGCGTGCTGCACACTCATAATGCTCACTACTTAGTGTAGTATACAAGTATAATAACTTTCATGTAGTGTACTACCATAGACTGTACTGTCAATGGAGTCCACAAGCCCAATGGTTAACGTCCACTATATAATAATAATAATAATACATTTATTTTTTATAGCGCTTTTCTAAACACTCAAAGACGCTTTACAGTTTTAGATACAAACAGACAAAACAAAACAGTCTAGACAAGCAGAGGTGGAAAAAGTACTAAAATATCATACTCTAATCATACAAGTGAAATTACCAATCTGAAAAATTACTCAAGTAAAAGTAATAAGTAGTTAATTTAAAATGTACTTAAAGTAAAAGTTACTTAGTTACATTACAAAAAAAAAACTAAAATGGGGCGGGGGGATCTCTCCCATATAGTGAAAATAAGACACAGGGTCATAAATCCAAAACTTTTTAGTTTTTTATTAAAGAAAAATCGACACAAATGTATAAAAATCTATACAAATGTATACACTTTTTTTTTTGTATTCCTGTCAGTCGAATTTTATTTTTTTTTACGTAGTAACGGATGGGATTTGTAATGTAGCGAAATACAATACTTCACTCAAAACGTAATCAAGTAAAATTAAAATTACCGATTTTAAAAACTACTTGAAGAATACAAAATACACAATAAAACTACTCAATACAGTAACGTGAGTAAATGTATTTCGTTACTTTCCACCCCTGCAAGTATGAAGTGCAAAAGAAAGGAAAAGAAAAATTAAGATGCAACGTCTAAACTTCCAAAGTTGGATTCTTTTTTTTTTTTTGTGTGTCATCTCTCTCTGTTGTGCCTGAAAACAGGGAGATATAAAATATTGAGACACGGAGCACGGACCACTCGCTGAATGACCACAGTCGCAGACTGGCGTCATCGGTAGTTGGGTGGGGATAAACAGAAATTAAAATAATATCTTCTAATATCTGTTCGTGACACTTTCCATTTATTTTAGATCATTTTATTTTGGGTACTTTATCAAATCAAACATTTCTTTATACCTACCTACCTTACTTTATAAATTCATTTCTGAGAGGATCTGACTTCAAAAGTCACAACATTCACTGCTGCTGTGCCGTCTTGCCCTTATATTGTTCTTGAAGTTTGACAAAGCTTCATCTTGGTTTCCGCTCTGCTTTAGTCATCCTCAATGTGAATGTGTTAAAAAAAACGTGTGTTTTTCCTTTGTTGAGTCGGTCAATGGGTTCCTCAGGCATAAGTAGGTATTTTAATATTAATTTGGGGCCGTGCATTGACCATTTATAGACAAATGTGGGTGTTAACAGGGTGTGTATCCTCTAATTTCCTGGTTAAGTTTAGACATTCATTGCTTAGCTGGCTACGGTTCAGGAACGCAATTCTTAATTAGGTTAAGTCTAGGAGGATAGATTTATGTTGGGTCCATGGAAGTTGCCAGAAAACGGACAGGGAAACAAACGCAGGCTGCGACTATGCAACTGTCGAAATGCATCATGGGTACGCGCGACCAGCGTATGCATGCAATACATCCATGATGCATAATGCGTTCAGGGTGCACATTATCTCGCAAAGAATCTAGAAAACGAGCGACTGTTGCCTTTACGTAAACATAGGATTGCTTTTGCTGTTACATTATTTGAACAACACAACTAATGTTTTTCAGATTTCAAGCTATGTCTGTTACCTCGATCGTCTCAGCCTTATCATTAGTGGTGTCGTTCTCTGTGGCGGTTCTTGCGAGGGGAGATGTGCTAGAGCTTGGAGACGCGGATTTCGACTACCTGGCCACGGAGCACGAGACCATGCTGGTGAAATTCTATGCTCCAGGGTAAATATTATATATACATACTGATTTGTCATATAAGCAGATTTAAAACCAGAATGTACCAATTAGGACATTTTCAGAGGCCACTGATCATTTTATAAATATTATACTGCTCCATCAATTGTTCTAATTGTACTTAACTGTAAGAGGCTTTGGATAAAAGGTTCTGGCAGTTCCTGCATACTGGGTATATGGTATTGTCTTGTTTAATCCCCGTTTTTCCATTCATTCCTCATTTAATTATATTTTGTCCTCTATTCTGTCAGACCTTATTTTAAAGTGGAACCATCTAGTATCAATACACACTTCTGTAAGTATTTCAAACCTTCCCTTTTTAGCAGGATAAGATGGTACTTTATTGATCCCCCCAGGGAAATACAGGTGTTACTCAAAATATTGCTAATATAGCAAAATACACTGGTCTTATCCTTCCTGACTGATTCATTTCTAGTCTTGCGTTTTGCTAGTGTCTTTGTCACTACTGGTAGCATGAGGCGGTACCTGCAGCCCATTCAGGTTGCACAGGCAGTCCAGCTCCTCCAGAATGGCACATCCATACGTGCCGTCGCAGGATTGGCTGTGTCTCCCAGTACGGTTTCATAAGCATGGAGGAGATACCAGGAGATGGGCCGTTACACAAGGAGAGCTGAACAGAGCCATAGAAGGGCATCAACCCAGCGGCAGTATCGGTATCTGCTCCTTTGTGCGATGAGGAACAGGAGGAGCACTGGTGTGCATGATTCTGTCCGAAACGGACTCCATGAGGGTGGAATAAGGGCCTGACATCCTCTAGTGGGACCTGTTCTCACAGCCCAGCACCGTGCATCTTGATTGGCATTCACCAGGGTTCCTCCTGGTGCAGGACAATGCCTGTCCTCATGTGGCCAGAGTGTGTATGCAGTTCCTGGATGACGAAGGCATTTATGCCATTAACTGGCCCTCACGTTCCCCAGAACTGAATCCAATTGAGAACCATCTTGCATCCGCTGCCGCTTGCAGACGTTGTCAGGAGTGCATGCAGGCATGTGGGAGCCATACACACTAGAATTTAAAATCTTTTTACTGACTCAAATCTTTTAATATCGGTCAGTAAAATTAACTAATCTTTTTTCGAGTAATTTCTTTCATTTTAACTGTAGGCTAAGTGCGGCGCTGTAGCCCTCTTAGGGGCGATATAAAAAAAGAGAGCACGGCTACAAGTCAGCCTATTCAACTGTCACTTGACAAATGAGCGAAAGACACAAACCCGAAGACTAGTTATGACTCGTGAACTAATCATTTCGGTTTCCTGTGCTTAGCGTACAGCCCTGTAGCTGAGCCTATACAGCTGTCACGTGAAAAATGAGCGAAAGACACAAACTCAAAGACCTATAGTTATGAGTCGTGAACTAATCATTTCTGTTTCCTGTACTGACTGAGACTATGCAGCTGCCATGTGACGAGTGAACATAACCGTCCAAGACCATTCACGTATTCATGAAAATGAACGAATAACTCACTGAGACAACTCATTACTCCGGTTCATATATAAGATTAGCTCAAAAAGAACAAAACGTTCATGAGCAACACAACACTAATACACACTACTGAATCACATGAGTTGCTTTGAGTGACCGTTGTTACGTCATTTTGTTCTCAATGAAATCCACAATGTACAGATTTAGATTTTTAATACATTTCGCTCATTAAGACCTGATGTGAGTTCCCTTAAAAAAAATTTGAGCACTGTGGTATAGCAAAATGTATAGCAATGGCTATTTGATTCATCACAAAATCAATATTTTCTTCCTTCCCTATACAATACAAATATACAGGTATACCTGCAAAGGCAGCTACTTTGCCATTTACAAATGACAAATAGGCCAAATTTTAGGTTGGCTGCACAGTTGAGTGCAATTTTCATAATATGATATACATGGTAAGACCATCCTGATTTTGGAGGCTCCTCAATTTGATTGGCTTTGCATATCCATCTGGAATGGACGCACCAAATCGGTGCCAATCAATCATTAACATCAGATCAGGCTAACTTCAATCAATCTTAACAATGCATGTGTATGCATGCATAATCTGAGCAACTTTTAGCGTTTTGCCTCCAAGCAAGATCAAATTCCTAACTTAGGGCTGTATTCTCGCGTTCGTCCTTTATTGCGCACCTCCAGTTACACCCATTTCAGTTACGCTTATTCTCCCCTAAGCACTGCGATCACGCCCACAGTGCTTAATTTGAGAATGAAGGTGGGCTCATGAAAAGGGCGTGATCTATTTAAAATAGAGTCCCACCCGCGGAACGTGGACTTTCGCATTAACCTTAAGAATGTTATTGAAATCCACTCAAACCATAAATAAGACTGATGTAGAACATAAATGCACAGGTGGATGATGGCTTCACGGTCAAGACAAAACCACTGAAATGCACTGCACATCAGTGAGCCCCAGTATATCCAAACGAGGTCGGAATACGCGTGGCCGTCTTTGCGCTTGGCGAGCTTTTCTCCTTAGTTCCCACTCTTTCAGGAGCACAAGCAAATGCAGAGAAGGCATTTTGGTTTAGGATTGTTAAAGCATCCTAAATGGTTGGTAATACTGTATTTATATGCATCTTAATTGATATTTCTGTTTTATTGTTTAATGGAAATAATTAATTTAATTAATTATTTACCTGGGTTCATGGCGCCATGCTCCAATGCAGAACGTTTACTTTTTCTGTGTAACAATCATATAAGGTTGCAAGAAATGTTGTAGTTCAAAAATTGTCTTAATACAGCCCTCTGGAGCGCGTAGATGAAAAGTGCTTAAGTCAAGGGGAGAATACGCGTGAATAAAGAAACACACAGATTTGGGGGTTGCTCCGCCTGAAACACGTAACTTCATGGCGCGCAAACCAGACTTTAATTCAAGGGGAGAATACGCGTAGACTGAAAAGTGCTTAGCTGCGTGCTTTTTTTGACTTAAGCGAATAGGAGAATATACCCGTTAATGAATAGGTTTGGTGTTTTTTATTTAATTTCGTAGTTAGTATTAACAAACCATAAACTCACCACTATGTTTGATGCTCTCATTGCGTTTATGATGCAGTCCACTGTCCAATGGGTATTAAGTTGGGCCTTCCAAGATCTCCTTTTCAAAAACGCGGAATTAAATGTGTCATTTTATATGTTCTACGGAAACTAGCTTACAACAACAACGCTGTCGTCTACTACAGGACTGATGTTACCAGTGTTTGGCCTTCATATGCAATACATTTGCAAACATAAAATACAAGCAGACGTGACACTACTTGACACGTACAGCATTGTGATTGTAGCATTTGTTTGGCGATTACTTTTTTCTAATGTGGTTAACACACACACTACATGAAAAACAATTACAAAGCACACATGAGCGACTTGTCACAGTTGAATTGGTTGAAATGGCAGAGGTTGGTGGTTGTCTTCTGCCAAAACTAGGCATGTTGAATGCAAAATACTGAATCTTTGACAGTTTTTACACACAGAGAAGGAGAGGGCCTATTACTCCTCATTGTTGTGGGTGTGGTAAAGGTGACCCACATTTTCTTGGCTCTGCCCCAGAGGGTAGATAATACACACCTGCTTCACACACTAAAAAGCTTTGTTTGAAAGTAATATTTATATATCGATGAATTTTGTTTTTAAGTAAAATTTTCATCAAATCAATTTATTTTATTTTTTTTGGACAGTTGATCTGCAAATGTTTTATGTAGTCACTAGCTGGTGTCACTCTAATTCCCCTTCAGGTATCAATAAAGTATTTTCTTTCCACCTCCTTTTCTCTGTCAGGTGTGCTCATTGTAGGAAACTAGCTCCAGACTTTGAGAAAGCAGCAAGACGCTTGAAGGGAACAGTGCAGCTGGCTAAGGTAGGATACTTGAGTATAGATAAAGTAGGTTTTTCCCTAGAGTCAGTTTGGCCCTTTTTATAGGAATAGTTTAGCCATACAGAGACTTTGAAAACACTATGGTTTATGGAACATGTGTTTTAGGTCTCCTTATGTGGCGGTTTAGTAAACATGCAAAAGTTTTAAATAAGCATGGTTAATCAGATATATAAGGTCATAAATATGATCATGTGCAAATCTTTGGCTACAATCTTTGGTCGTTTAGCTATTTCTGGCTAATTGAGGTAATACAATTATGATTTACCCTACTGCCCATTCATGAAACCCTTTCCATTTTCACTGTGACACAGGTTGTTAGGTGTTTTTTGTCAAATAGCAGTGCTTGCTCCACCTGAGAGGAAAGGCAAAACTAAATGAGTAGAGTAGAAGCACACCCATTGCCCCACGCTGTCCATACACAAACTAACATAAGTAATGCAGTTTTGTTTGGAGGTGATTACTTACTAAATTACTATAAAAATACTATAAACTAGGAAGCACACATGCTTGTATGTATAGTCAGGTCCGTATGTGTTTGGACAGTGACATAATCTTTGTTATTTTGGTTCTGAGGGATGTGATATGAGGTTAAAATACTCCTGGGACCATATAGCTCTCGAGGTCTGTAATATTTCAAAATTTACGTCCTAGCTATGTTTTAGCATATATTTAAATGGAAAGTTCAAGTAATAAAAATAATACCATTAATCATAAAATTGTTTATGGTTCGACTGGGACTTTTCTACATATCAGGAGCGTGCATGTGTTATGATTGG
>JAODLI010000002.1:5020818-5035139 GCA_027575585.1 Percopsis omiscomaycus | reverse complement strand
GGGGGGGGGGGGGTACAGGGGAGTCAGTAGCTTTCATAAGGGCGTAAACGTTAATGAAAGTATTTATCTAAAGGAGCAAATTAAAGCATCCATCCCGCAGCCTCTCGTTATCAAGCCCCTAATCAACCAAATCACGTTAATTGCTGAAAACGTAAGCAATTAACGTCCAACCCTGTTGTTAGTCAGTGTTCCCTAACTCATACCCTTCTCTCTAACACGTCAAGAAAGCAGATTAGAAGACAGGCTATAATATTGAATAACCAACATATTCTTAGGTGTTCATTTACATATTTGAGGAATTTCATTTTTGTGGATTAGCCGTGAAAGCCTTGAAAGCATTCAAATAATAAGGTCATTACAAATAATTTATATTAACTAGGCCTATTAACACTTTAATTGCTTCAGTTTGGGAATTTATCTTCCCAAGCCCCAGTATACCAACAGCATGACATTAGACTATTTGATTTGTCCATACTGTCTCTGTAGTAACATGGCGGTATAGGCTACATGGGCCTACATGCACACAGGAAGTGATGTGGTTTGTGTTTCATTAAGAAAGTTGCTACACACACACACACTGCTTGCTGCCTCCCTGCAGTGAACAAAGGTGACAGTATTACAGAAGTTCAATTAAATTAATTATGGCATAATTAATAATTCCCAGTTGGCTATATAGGCTACTATATTTTCCTGTGGAAAGTATCACATTAAGTTCCATCTATGAAGGCGATATCGTGTTAAAAAAGGTACAGTGTGATGCCTGTAGTATTTGTGTGTGTGTGTGTGTGTGTCTGTGTGTGTGTGTGTGTGTGTGTGTGTGTGTGTGTGTGTCTGTGGGGGGGTAACAGTGCCATGGCACGAGGGGAATTCCCAAACTCCTCTCGCATACAGAAAACTGCAGGGATATAACACACATTTCCATCTCTAGGACTGGCTGTGATCCCAGTGGCCTGGTTACACAGTGCACGGCTCAGATCCCAAAATGGCCCTGTTGGTACCCGTTGGCGTGACGATAGGCTACTAATATCGTAAAACTTCAAAATAAAAGCCAAGATCCAATTATAGGCACCGGTTCTTTTACTGGCTGGGTGTGGCTACACATTTCAACAAATAAACGCCTGTCTCAATTAGACGCCGTGTCTGTTTTTTTATAAACATGCTTAGATCGCACATACAAATATACACGTTTAAACTTTTTTCAATATGGACATGGTACACGTCGTTAGATTGGTTAGATTCTCCACAATTCAATCGTCATGTTCATTTTACAGAAACCATGAGCACCAAAGTATAATTCATTAAGATTTACCGCCATGTTAAACAGGAAGCGGTCATACAGTCAGAATAGTGAGTACAACACAAAGTATTAAGGAGCAGGTGGGGGGTTATGTATCTTGCTCAAGAATGCTTAGAGGTAGGCCCATGCCAGGGTTAAAACCCACAACCTTCTATTTTCCTTTTTTTTCTGCTATTGAAACACTTAAATCCCCCCTAACAAATACAATATTATATATAACTAGGTATGTAGTATGTAGATATGTAGATTTATATACATTTTCTTTCAGTTATGTGCTTGATGGTGTTTATTATGGTGTAATTTTGTGTGTACGTTTTTATCTTGACCAGTGATTGTGTGTGAGACTGCATTTGTTCTAGCCTAGCCTCGTGAGACCATCCAAATTCCCAGCCAGTCAGCATCCAGTTGAGTACAGTGGATAATAACAGTAAGTCATGTCTGATTGGTTGAGGGTGGTCCAACTATATTGTCACCCTCACTGGCACCATCTTTATCGTGAATGGAGGGTATTGAGACTGATTAGAGCAAAGCAACGTGGAGCTCGTAAGATCAGGATGGCTTCGCAAGGCTGCATTTGTATTGCAAGCCATGACAAGTTCTATTTGATGGTTGAGTGTCAAAAAATGAAGAACTGCTGATTTATAGTATATGACCATTCTTGACACCTTGATAGTGAGACCAAAACATTATTTTCAAATCATTCCTGACAGGATGTGGCAAAACTGCAGTAGCAGGAGTAGTTTAGCAAACAGTAAACCCTGTGGTTTTCTTATCTCTACATCAATGCATCCTTGCCAAAGCGTGCTGCGTCCTAGCATAGTGTAACAAGGAATGGAACATTAAAAAAAACATATATCTTTTATTTGATGCACAATCAGAGCCCCACCCAACTATTTGCGAAGCAGCGCATCAGAGAAATGATAAATGAGACAACGTAACAGCCTTCTTAATGGCATTTCTGTCACACCCAGTGTAAGCCAAAGACCTGTTTTAAAGATGCTTAAAACAACAACTTGTGTCTTTTTTTAGATAACCTACAGCACAATGCAAATCCAACATTTTTGCTTTACGTTTGTGTGAAGCAATTTACAATGCTTGATTGTCTTGAAATCCAAATTGACATCATTTTATTCAAAATGTTCAATGTTTGCCAAAGTCCTGTCAGCTGGAAAGACCCATGAAGATTTGTAGCTCTGGTGAAATCACTCAGCTTTCATGCCATGACAAAGTCCTATAGACACGAGATTTACGATGTTCATGACAGGCTAATGACCAGTTAGCAACGCGTGGCAGCTAGTTAGTTCCTTTACAGAGTGGAAGAGCTTGTTTTATAAGTGCCAAGGAGAAAATGGTCTTCAAAGCTGATCTAGGATCAGCGTGCCAGCTCTCCAGTTGGAGTGGAAGGGCATGGAAAAAGCTGATTTCAAATCAGCTCCTGGGGGCAACTTCACCCCCAGAGCGTTTCCTACACGGGCATCTGGATGAGGCGATATGATTGGCTGAGAGAAACGCAGAGGAAAGCAGCTAGCATCTGATGATAGGGTGGCATGCTGGGGCACTTCAGAGAAATTGATTGTTTTTTATGACACAGAGACAGAATTTAGTGAGTGTAATGGCAGCCGGGGGTTTACAGAAAAGAGTTGCTTTCAATTTATGCTGCTATGATTGCAATAATTACCTGGAATTATAAAGTAAAACAGTGTTTAAATTAAACGTTGAGTGTTTCTGTAGGCGCTGTGTTGGGTCCTCTGTTATAGAGTATAACGTTACTTTATTTTACTTTACTTTACAAATCATAGAGGTAATACCAAAAACATACATAAAGTTATACATAATGTTATACATAATGTTTTGGTGTTTGTTGGTGGAAAATTACAAAGTGAGTAGGCAATACGCCTACATGGACCATATAAAAGCTTTTGGCCAAATTTGGAAAATCTTTGACACTGGAATTGAAACAGTCAGTATTTCATCCCGGCAATAGGTTGATTCTACTATACTCTCACAGTAAACACACCCACACACACTTTCAGCTACATGATTTGTCTTTACATGACACACACAAGCATAACCACATGCGCACACACACATGCAATTAATGTGAGGGTTTAAGAAGGCCCACACAAAGAAAACTGTACATGGACGCCAAACATGGACTGTTCGCTGTGAACCACAATGTGACAGAACCTGCTGTACAACCTAACAGTAGTCCTTAAGACAACATATAAACACCAATTATGTGAATGTTTGGAATACAAACGGATATTCATCACAATAAGATGCCTTTTAACAACTATGCCCAACATGACTGATAGGATCTTTACCCTGTGGGCGTAATGCTGGTTGTATTTGGTGTCAGACTAACTGATATGTCTGTATTTATACCATCCACATGACAACGTGTTTTAAGCAGGCTAAAGCCTAAGTCACGACCCGGTCTGGATATGTTTTATTTTGACTCTTGTTCTTGTGTTCCCCGTTGTCTTTTCCATGTTCCCCTAGTGTATCTACCTTGTTCCCCTGTGTTCTTCCCTCCCTTGCTCCGCCCTGCTTCCCTTGTTTGGCCCTTCTTGGTTCCCCAATCCCTGCCCTCACCTGTTTCCTCGTTTCCCAATCCCCGCCCTCAACTGTTTCCTCGTTTCCCAATCCCCGCCCTCACCTGTTTCCTCGTTTCCCAATCCCCGCCCTCACCTGTTTCCTTGTTTCCCAATCCCCGCCCTCACCTGTTTCCTTGTTTCCCAATTCCCGCCCTCACCTGTTTCCTTGTTTCCCAATCACTGCCCTCACCTGTTTCCTCGTTTCCCAATCACTGCCCTCACCTGTTTCCTCGTTTCCCAATCACTGCCCTCAACTGTTTCCTCGTTTCCCAATCACTGCCCTCACCTGTTTCCTCGTTTCCCGATCCTCGCCCTCACCTGTTTCCTCATTTCCCAATCCCTGCCCTCACCTGTTTCCTCGTTTCCCGATCCCCGCCCTCACTTGTTTCCCGTTTCCCAATCACTGCCCTCACCTGTTTCCTCGTTTCCCAATCCCCGCCCTCACCTGTTTCCTCGTTTCCCAAACCCTGCCCTCACCTGTTTCCTCGTTTCCCAATCCCCGCCCTCACTTGTTTCCCGTTTCCCGATCATCCCCCAGTGTAGTAGTCTGTGTTCTCCCCTGTCTCTGTGCTGGTTTGTTGTCTGAGTGTCTTTGTCATTATCTGAGTTGTCTGTGTCAATGTCAATATCGCTGGAGTAAAATATATTCGTGTTGAGTACCTGTGCCGTAAGCTTCCTAGTTTTGTAGTTTTGCTGTCGCTGCCTGGTTCCTTAGTTATCCTTTTTCTCCTGGTTTTGTGTTTTTTCCCATGTTTAGTTTCTGTTTATTAGCCTTATTAAACACCTTTCAGTCAGACCACTCTCGTCTTATGATACAAAAGCGATTTATTAGGACATATAGAAGTATGCTATTAACAATTTATCTTTGTCGGAATGTCTAGTACGGGGGGCTTCTACTCATCATACTGGTAAGTATGGATCTATCGAAACAGCAGCTTTATTCCCCAGAATAGGCCGGCAGCAGACAGCAGTTTTAACAGCAATAACATGATGGTAAGCATGTATGAACATATGCAATCATGATAACGTAAATACAGTAATATGCATACACATAATACCCGTAATAGGGTCAAGCAATATCTGAAAAAAACACTTAATATTCACGTTTAGTGAAAATGAAAGACGTGTACAACAATGTAAAGACAAAGAATAGGTGGAGCTGGGGAGGTGGCCGGTTTCTAAAGCGATCTTGGCAAGCAAAATAATAATGGAGGGGGGACTATTTAAAAGAAACTCCTCCATTCAATGGGCCAATGAGGTTGGTGTAGGTGTTTCAGATGGGTGTCGGTCAGTCCGCTGACCACTAACTGCACTTAACTTGAACACCACTCCTGCCTGCCTGTGTCTGCGCCTGGGACCCAATCTATACAATCCCTGACAAGTTCTGGTCACGTTCCAGCCGCAAGAGGTTCTGCGTCTGTCGACGGCGTGGTAAAAATACCACATATATTAAAATGTCATATCTAATTAATAAAACACCTCTCCTTATTTGCTTAAGCTCGCTCTCTAGCCTCCACATCCTGCTCTACCACTCTCTCTTCACAGGAGACGAGGAGAAGGATTTAGAAGGAGAAAGGTGCATGTCATGATAAAAGAACTGTTGCCTTAAAGGTACAATAAGTAAGATTTCCACCACAGTGTTGCCTATATGTTTTTCCTTTTGGAAGTAAACACATTTTTCCTTCTGGAAGTAAACATAATGTCTGCGGAGTTAGCTTCTATCCACTTCCCAGCCTAAGGCACGGAACATTTCATACACAAAAATTGGTGTAATGTGCTCAAGTGTTTTTGTCTTTGTTAGGACTCTAGCAGCAGCATTCTGAACAAGCTGTAGCTGCCTATGCACTGTTTTAGGGAGACCTGAAAAGAGACCATTACAATAGTCTAACCTACTGGTAATAAAAGCATGAACAAGTTTTCAAAGTCTTGTTTGGACATGAGCCATAGCAAGTTTTGCTATGTTTTTAAGATGATAGTAGGCCGATTTTGTTACTGATTTGATGTGGCTGTTGACATTTAAATCTGAATTTATGATGACACCAAGATTTCTGGCTTGGTTTTTCGGTTTTCAAAGACAGGGAGTCAAGGTGTGAGCTAATTTTTAGCCTTTCTTCCGTGGCACCAAAGATAATTTACAATTTACAATAACAATCTCAGTTTTGTCCTTATTTAGTTGAAGGAAATTCTGGCACATCCAGTCATTGACTTGCTCAATGCACTGGCACAGCAAATCTATAGGACGATAGTCATTTGATGATAGAGCTATATAGATAGAGTGTCGTCTGTATAACTATGGTAAGCGTTATTTCGCATAATTTTGGCCTAGCGGAAGAATGTAGACTTTGAATAGAGACGGCCCCAGGATTGAACATTGGGGGACCCCACATGTAACGTTAGTTAGCTCAGATACCAGATTTATTTATTTAGATTGTCCATTTATTTATTTAGGCATTTGTCTCCGTTCTGGGTGTGGGAGTGTCGGAATGTCAGAGAGTAAAACAGGAGAAGCTTACATCTTACCTAGTACACGTTTAAACATTCATCCAGTCCTGCAGCAGAAAGATATGAAAGTTTTAGAGCATTAATTTGGAGCATTAGCTACAGTAAATAGTCAACATTGTAAAGGTATAATGTAACCTTGGTAGGTGGTAGCAAATGCATGAATGAATATGACCCAACCAGTGAGGTGTATTACTGGTAAAAATCATTCTCAAGTTCCATTGGTTAGAAAAACACAACTTCATGTAGCTACTGAAGTGAATTAGCATATCTGGACAATGAGAGCAAATAGAATTGTTTTGTATCACTAATCTACTTAAATGTCATAAATTGATGTGTAGAGGTTATCTGATACAGATATTAATTGTGTACTGACCTACTTTCATTTTACCCGACTCAACACCAAGCTGTCTTCTCCTACTAAAATTCGACATAAATTGATTGTGTTAAACATTCTAGAATTAACTGATTGTAGTAAAAACCTGGAAGTTAGGGGGTTCGGACAGCTCAAAAGGCGAAAAAACTTAAAACCATCATCTAGATGTACTGATATGAACGAATCAAATGAATTAGACTTCCCACCACTAATTGACGTGAGTCAGTAAAGTTTGGAATATGAAGGATATCTTCTACTAATTTACTCAGTGAAGAATCAAGTTGGCACAAGTGTACTTTACCTCACTTCTATAGATGTTGCTGTGGGCGGGGGAGCCGTCTGGTGCTTGGTTCAGTGGCTTTGGTCTTGCTAGGTGGTTCTGATCTAACAAGAATAGACCAGTAATTTGTATCAAGTTGACGGGAAGAGGGACCGCTTTGTTTCCTGGAAATTAAAAGCATTTACACCAGGAGAGGGAGAATTATTTCCCCCCAGATGTACAGCTTTGAGGGGGAGTTTGTTCATATAGTGTTTTAGGCTGGTATCTGTAGCACTTGTTTCACAACACACACTAATTGCAGCTTCAGGCAGCTGTTGAGAGCTCTTAACGTCGGGCCTCAGGTTACATCGACTCACAAGTGAGTTTATTCCCAAATTCTCAGCCTGTGCTCGCCTGTAGATTCCGTACTTCTTTCAAACCAAAACCATGTTACTTTACATTACCTGGGAGAGCATTTATACTTAAATGTGGATATTCTTAGGGTCAATAAACATGAAAACCTTAGCCACATTTACATAATATCCTAACGCTAAATGTAGTTCCTAGGAGAACTCTTGTCTAAAGGTCTGTCATGTTGTCTTCCAGCTGAAAGGTCTTGAGTTTGAATAGCCTACTCATGCTAACTGTAATCCCTGCCCTCTCTTAAACATTTGTACTGTGAGCCCTACCTGCTCCTAAATACTTGTACTTTCATTAGGTTGCTTTGGAAAAAAGTGTCTTCTAAATGACTTAATTGTTAATAGTTTCTGTGTAAATCCTGATATTTTATGTTGGATCTTACAATAATAATAAGTAAGTGTTGAGGGAACAGCTATGCGAAAGAAATAAAAGGTTAAATGAGAACCCAATAAGACAGATGAAGACTTGTTGGAAAGCGACATACCGCCGTTTACCTCCCCCTCGCTAATTAAATTTCACTCTAAACTGGAGGATTTTTATTCAAATGAGCTCGATTCTTTTTCTCGTTAGCGCACCTGTGCTTTCCGTCGCCTAATTAAAAGAAGAATCCTGCAAATTTCTATATCCGCAGACAGAGATTCTGTTGCCAAATATTGAGCAAGGTAGCATTGTGCTAATTAATGTTAGAATCGGTGGGGGGTTAGAGAGTGAACATCACCTCATTTGCGTGAACCTGTTTTGAAGGAAGAAAGCGACAAACAAACGAAAAAAAGAAACCTTCGTCTGCCGCGGAGAGTCCAATATCCTGCAGGACAGCGGGAGTCCTCTCAACTGTGTTCAGTTACTGTGTGTCCTCAAGCCATTTTGACACCACAACGTGCTCTCCCTTGGTGGGGGGGGAGGATACACGCAGGAGGCAGTGCTTACGTGAACAATACCTTGTTATATTTCATGAGCTGGATTCTATTCTCAACCGCAGAACAAAAGTGTTAATTTTTTTTAAAGAACTTGCAGGTTCCATATGCACTTTTCTTGCACTGAGAATGAATGTGTAAATCATTTTAATTCCATTGATGCTAGATGGGTGCTAATCACATTCAAGACAAAGGAAAATGGAATATTACAACAATTAGCAGGTTTGATGGAGGTAGTCACACAACCAAACTTCAGTGCTTATATTTAACTTGTAATAAAAGTCTAAAATGGTACCTTAGGAATTGTAATTAGTTAAGCAATATTGATGACGATGAGGCAAACTAAATTAACACTGTAGCCATTTCCTGCTCACAAACACTGAGAAACAATGGGCATACTAGCGCAGGCCAAGATCTCTAAACACAAAAGAAGGTTGGTCAAGACAACACAGAACCACACTGGACAAACGGGTGTATGTATAAACCCGGTACCACTACTCGCCTTGATCATAGTACAAATTTATTTTTTATATTAATTAGCATAGTTGCTAGTGGTTTATATCATATTTGACACCTTTTTATTTATCTTTCCCTTCCCTTCAGGGAGGAATAAAGATCTAAGTAATCTCTTATTTTAGCCAAAGAAAAATTGTTAACGCACTATATTGCAAGTACTGTACATGAGTGTGCCCTCCTCTTCAAATTCCTCTGTTATAGATCAGCTGAACCACACTATTATACTTAGCATATAAGCATATATAGCATATATAACATATAAAAAAAACATACAACACGGAAGCAATATAGCGATAATTTGTTAATTGGGTGTTGTTTGCAACATCTTATGGGGGGGGGTCTTCATCCCAAGAGCCCTTCTTCTCATGTAACCTCCTTGGATATAGTACTTTCAATACTGCAACAAATTCTACGCTACATTTTTTCACACTTTTCCACCAAGATGGTACATAATTAAGGATCATCTTATTTACAGTGGCTGAGATAACAACCCCCAAATGAATTTGTCGAAGCCAAATTTAAAAATGTTACGACGAAGGCGATTAACATCATTTGCATTTAGTTTGCATTAGAGTGTGTTGGGTCTGGCAACCACTTCATTGCCGCAAGATCTTTTTTTCCGTTTTTCAGTTATACTCAAAACCCCCCCACTCCACACACCCTAGAAAAACAAGGGAGGTCTTGTGTCATTGTGTCAAATCTCTTCTGGTTCATATGAAGATTTCATAATGAATCATGAAAAATACAGGGCCGATTTCACCAAACAAGCCCCTGTGTGAGCAAGATAGGAGAGATTTCTACGACCATTAGCTTGTGTGCTTGGCTAATTTGTTTAAAGGTGCCAGCAGGTTAACAAGAGGCCTCTGTCCTTTCAAAAAGTGAAAACGAGCCTGCTCTCCTCCCCGCCTCCCCCCCCCTGCTTGTTCAGCTGCAGCCATGCATGCCTAAACTGGGGAGGAGGTTCCACATTTCTGCAAATTAGCTGATGATTTCCCTGCCGGGGTTGGAGCTGGGAGATGGAGCAGAACGCCAGGTCTAAACACTCAGGCTCCTGTCACAGCGATTGGACAAAGATGGCCGCCTGCAATTCAAAATGCTATAGCCAGGGGTATTTAAAACAGGGATTACCCAAATGCTTCTCACACGGTCGGTTTAGTTCTGTGTCCGCCAGGCCATCTGATGTAATGTCAGCACTAATGTCTCCTGTGTCAACCACAACAAGTTTCTACTGCTGGGATCACCTCAGCATTAAGCATGTAGGCCTACCTGCTTTATGTCAGCACTTCTGATATATAATAATCAGTTAATGACCACATTAAACCTCCACTGGCCAACTAAAGCAGGGCACAGTATACTCTGCAGAGTGATGTACTATATTCTATAGTTCATAGGATAGGATAGGTCAAATAGCAAAACAGCCTATAAACACACAAATGTATGAGCATTAAATCAAAAACGTCAGGCTGCCTACAACTGGGATCGAGTCCTCATCAACAACGGTTAAAGTTATCCATCACATACAGATGAGCACGGGTTTGTGCTGACAGCAGCCCCAGCAGGTCGATTGGATTTAAAATTTGCAACTAAGCTTCCTTGTTTTCTTTTATATCTGTATGCTGCCTACAAAACAGAGAAATGAATTAGGGTGATTCTGAATGGGACTTCATGGGATTTAAAAAGTTGTTTTCTGATCTTTGAGTTAAAGTGGAGTGAAGTGCATGATATTGCGCCGCCACGCAAGGTGGTGATGGCAAGAATAGCATGCATGTCTGTATCTTTATTAACGTGAATTAGTGATTAATCACCCTCATGCATGAATCCTACATCAATAATAGCCCATGATCCATGATGATGAAGATACAGAAAAATTGAAATGCATGGCAAAAATAGCATATTGTCAATATTTTAGAGAGCGCCCAAATGTCGCAAATCAAGTTTTCAGGGTTGCTCATGTCTAATTAGGAGGAGCCAAGCTCCCCCTGGCTCCCATTTAGTTTGCACCATGCTATTAGTTATTATATTCAAAAGCTGTTTACATAAATAAAGTTTGGGAGAAATGCCACACCTGATACTCCACCTACTTACCCGATCATGAACCTAAACCTGTTGATGGGGTGGCTTGTACTCATGAACAGTCAGTCAGTTGACAGCCGACACAGACATATAGAAAGTTACATGTCAGATGTGACAGAATAAGTGACAGACTATAAATGTCTAGAAGTGCATGAGTGATTTAAGTACATTAGTAATCTATTGATGTGTAGTATGTATCTATCCTAAATAGATATTTCTATCCAAATATATCAAATACAGAACTCATCAATGCTTATTTTGTGTGGCTTGTGTTCATTTTCACCTCTTTAAAAGGTCCACTAAGCAAAAAAGACTTCAAAATGAATATACTACATTATCATAAATATGTTTTAAACCATGTACACTCATGTGAAATGGAGACTTGGTACAGAATGAGCTATTTTCGTCTACACAGCACATATCTGCTTAATATCTGAGCAAAATTTCTGTTTTGTCTGAAATCATGGATAGCGGGAACTTTCAGCAAAAACCTCACAGCCGTCCGTTTGAGGGCAAATTCAACCCATGTACTGTAGTGTCTATCTGTTATGGGGCTTTGTCTTTCTCTGCTCTGGCCAGTGAATACACAGTTTCTTTGGTAGTAATGTAATGCTGAATGCTCATTACGATTACTGTGTAAAGTATATCTGTTAGATGTACCCCTACAGAAACTGTGAGAGTGACTCAGATCCAGCTGGATTAGTCCAGTGCTTGCACAGTGGAAGACCGTAGCATGTTCTGAAGCCGGTTAATTATATTTCACTTAGCCTGGCTCAGTGAAATATAATGTTGATATCTTCTTCAGTTTCCCATCGGAGTATCACCGCTGGGAGCAGATTTAACAGTGAAAACATCACTTACTGTAATGTAATTAAACTCACCTGCTTTTGCTGAGACAGACAGGCATATAGATAGATTGATAAAAACATAGTTCTCTATTTCTTCCAAATATAATCCTGACAGTTTTTCCATTGATTCAACATATTAATAATGTTCACCATTAACTGGTCAAAAACATTCTTAAATATAATATAGAGATGGGTGAAGGCACACTATTTAAAATCAAGCATGCCAATTTATTCTTTAACAGCCTGTGTTTAGCACCAAGAACACAGTAGACGTTATTATCAGGGCATTGTTTTGTTTCTCTTTCCTTAGAGCCGGGGATGAGCTATTACCTTATTATCTTAGAGAGCTAGATACCTTCTCCTTTCTATGGAAATGTCATAAGCACCAGTAGGGTCATAATGACACAAATGCTTTACATAGAAGCAATGAGCCAGAAACTGCTTTGGGTTTCTTTCTCTTTGTCCCTGGCTTTCTCTCTGTAGAAACATCCAGAAAATGATTATAGCTGCTGCAGAGGATGTTAGCCACACCCCCCATTCTATAGTCAGAAGTGGTTTGTAACTTACCTGTGGGATAACAAGAGGTTGAGAATCAATGCTTTTAGAGACCAATAAGATAAACTAGCCTCTATAGTGTGGTCTCTTAGTAATAGTGTTTGGCTCAAAATTAGCTTGCTAATTCACTTTGGGCTTTTAGACATCACTCCTATCCAGTGACAAGTTAAACAGCAGAATAGACTTCAATTACCAGATGATCAGAAATGTAAACATCCAATAGGAGGTCAGAGGTCACAACAGCCTGACAAAAAGGTAATAAAAATACCTGAGATGGTTTCCCAAGTTTGACCATCATGAATGAAACTGATTGGTCAAAATCTTATATATATAATAATATAATAATAATAATATAATAATATAATAATAATAATGTTCACCGGCACCCCATTTAGCACTTCTGCAACCAAAGGACTTAAAACGAGTACAGGCAGCTTCAAAACTTTGGTATCAATCTCTTGAGGTGATATCACATGAGCTATTTTACCTAGAATTGTAAACACCATACAACCACAAAAATGCAAAGGTAAATCCTTATTATCAAACAATGTATCACATGCATTCATAATAACAGTTACTTTAGATAGCAGATGAATATGACTCTAAGTGGAAATAAATAAATAAATATCAATGACTGTACAACAAGTGAAGCAAATTGCCAGTACCAGACAGTCAGTGTGAATTTAAAGCGCTGTAATAAAAAGTTGTAATCATAAGCATATGCAGGCCAATCTGTTCTGTTATTTGTCTGTGCGCTAATCACCCAGCACATCTCTCTCTCTCCCTCTCTCTCTGTCTCTCCCTCTCTCTCCGTCTCCCTGGTTTTGTCTGTATGAGGCACTCTTATGAATCTGGAAGGATTTCACAAGTAATAATTCATAGGCTAATCTCACTCCATGACTCTAATTAACGCATCATTAAAAGCATAATTCAGATAATTATAATTTCTCACTTTTTAAATGAGAGACGGTGAAAAAAGGGATGGGTGTCTGCGGAGCCAATTTGGTGAGAGAAACAAATTCTGAAAAAGCACAGGGGGAGCGAGCGAGAGAGAGCGCAAGAGAATAATGGAGAGAGAGAGAGAGAGTGATATTGTCTTGAGTTCACTATAAAACATGCAGCATTAGTGTGATTCCTATCTGCGAGGAGTTGGTTGTAAACTAACTTTTGTCTTATCTGGAACTTTACCAAGAGGGTCAATTCATCCCAATTCAACCTAAAATTCATCACATCATTAAAATCTTGAAAGGTAAACTCCTCAATTGTGTTGAAGTGCCCCCCAGAACACAATTACAATTACAATTACAATTAGACAGAACACCAAATATTACCAAATACCCCAACTCACTGTTTCTGTTTGAAACAGATCTGCACCTTTGAAGATGGACTGCTGTTGGGGGAGGGGTAGAGAACAGTCTGAGCCTATGAGCTCGGTCGAGGGGGGCGGCTTCCAAGAGAGAAGTGTGAGACACACCCTTTTTTTGAGTTTCCAAACAACTGTGTTTCTGTAATGTTAGTAGGCAGGGATTTAATTCCGTATTTGCATGTTTCCTTTCAAAATGCCAGTCTAATTTTTTTAATTTTTTGTTTTTGTTACTGTGAGCCAGGAATAGAGGCTTGTGTTCATAAGCAGAATATGATAATCCACTCTGACTGTATGTTTTAGGGCTGTGAATATAAACACCATAAAATACCATGCAGAGGTGTGTATGGATCTCAGGTGTGTTTGTGATGTCATCAGCAGGCGCCTGTTTTGTCAGTATTGCAGATGTTCCTTCTTTCTGGCAACTGTCCAAATCAATTATTCTATAGCCCCCCGACACACACACACACAGACACACTTCTTCAGTTCTCATCAGAGGTGTGAAGGAGGTAAGCATCTCTCTCTCGCTCTCTCTCTCTCTCTCTCTCTCTCTCTCTCTCTCTCTCTCTCTCTGTCTCTCTCTCTCTCTCTCTCTCTCTCTCTC
>JAODLI010000002.1:4993416-5010187 GCA_027575585.1 Percopsis omiscomaycus | reverse complement strand
AGAGAGAGAGAGAGAGAGAGAGAGAGAGAGAGAGAGAGAGAGAGAGAGAAAGAGGCCCGCGGGCAACCAGACCGTTTAGGGCAGGGAGGGGGCTGATGGAGAGACAGAGCCTCACCCCCGGCACATGCAGTCAGAGACATAAAATATAAGGTACACACACATGCACATACTAGCAGACACAATCATGCCCATGAGAATGTGGGAACATGCTATTCACACACAGACCGGATGATGTCAGCTCCGTGTGCTGTCAGTGGATCGGCGGTTGGCAGATGAGCCAGCAGATGAATGACCTAATAAACGACAATTCATCAGTTCTTGTTTCTACCATTTTGGGAGCTGACCAGTTAAACTCCTGTCCGGTTCAGCTCCCATCAGAGAATTAACTAACTGTTACTGTCCCCAAAAAGTAAAGGTTTGAGGCTCAAAAAGCATTCACTCTGTCTGTCATTACGCCACAAGCTGACACCCTCAGAATCCTTATAATGCAGCACTGAGCCAAAGGTACCTGCACACTATAGCACTCTGCTAGCCAAAAGCTATAGCACTCTGCTAGCCAAAAGCTATAGCACTCTGCTAGCCAAAAGCTATAAGAAGCAGGCGGCATGTTTAAATCCCTGAATGTGCTTGCAATGTGGCTGTGGGGGAGGCAAATTCTGTCTGCTTTCTTTAAAGCTATACTGTAAGTGCCTTTTTGCAAGGCACAGAGCCAGCAGAAAAGTGGCTAAACTGGGAAGCTCCCATAACTAAATGTTATGCTGGGCAGAGCCAGTAGAAGACTGTGATTGTAATGATAGCTTCCAGTAGAACCATTATTAGAAGACTGCTTACTGGACAGCTCCCATTAGAAGACACTGGCTGCACAAGATAGCTCCCAGTAGATTGGCTTTACTTAACAGTCCCAGTGTGATAAGGCAAAGTCTACAATTAACAATTAACAATTAGGTAATTTAGCAGACGCTTTTATCCAAAGCGACTTACAAATACATTGTGCTATTACATGGAGCAGGTAGGGGTTAGGCATCTTGCTCAAGGATGCTTCCTGGTAGTGGTTAAGCAAAGCTACGTTTAGATTTTAAAATCATGTTTGTTTATCATTTGAAAGGTTGTCTGTCTGTACCAAGAAGGTTGTACCAAAATATTATCTTATTTCTGATAGCATCTTGGACCTTTTTACCCTAAGCAAGGCCTAATTCAGTTTTAATGAGGAAACAAAATTAAAGCTAAACCGACATTTTAGAGAAAATGACTGACAAAATAAAAAATATAACCTACCTTCCTTATAACCTCATTTTTTATCCTATGTAGGTTCGTCATTTATTAACCATGTTACCAGAAACCCAGGGATCAAACAGAGCAACACACTGACCTCTAGTGGCACACAGAGGTAGAGCAGAGAGAATGTACTTCTAACTTTAAAGTTTATTCAAGAACATTAATGAAATTAATTAATAAAATAATAATGAATAGATTATAAATACATCGGCGAAACTGATTTATCTGTGGGAATAAACTTAATATGATGATTTAATCTGTAGGCTATTGTAGGCAAAAATAAGGCTATTTTAATTTTAAACTAAATTTTAAATAAACCTAACATTTCACATAGTGTGTGTCTACACATTTATTACACTGCCGATTAATTATAACTTAATTATTAGAAGGGCAACTAGGCATATAATGATTAACCTTCAAGTTAAATAAGATTTAACAAATAGGCCTATAGGCCTACAGTCGACTATAACAAATTGGACTAGCAGTGAAAACTGCGTATAGGCTAAACTGCGGAAGATGAAATATCTTATAATATAATATTATAATATTATAATTCGATAATATCTAATTCAATGATATCTTTATTATCGAATAGACCTAGCCTACAAATTGTATGCTACTTCATCATTTCGGCCTATTAACCGCGGAGCTTCAACCCCTATTCTCGTTTTTAGTCTTTATTTTCTTACAAATACCAACCTGCAGTCAAAACAGCAGCTGTGTGTGTGTGTGTGTGTGTGTGTGTGCGCGCATATAAATGGTATAGCTGCTGGACTGGCTGCGGGGGGAGGGAGAGAGAGGGGGAGGGAGAGAGGGGAGGGAGAGGGGGAGATAAGCTGTGTCCCCCAGGGTGCAATTTTCACCTTTTTGTTCGAAGCAAAACGCGGCAGAAGAAAACACCTTTCCCGCCACAAATAGCAGCTCCATCCTGCTGCACGCGCTGATAATTTCAATTCCCCTCGTGCTGATTATTATAGGCCTATCTTTGTCGTAACAAAATAATATAAATTGTATTGTAATAAACAAGCATTTCACACGTATTTATACGCTGCAGATGTGGCGACAACATATTATTTTCAGCAAATGGGTATGGGGAATATGTCTATTAAGAAGTAATTAGCAAAATTGTTAAATTAAAAATTGTGGGCAGGCAAAAATAGTCGCTATAGCTAAGTTAATACAGCACGTGGGGACAGAAGTGTCAACCTCCCAACCTTCTGATCCCGTTAAGACCTGAACATGCAGTGACGGATGTGGAGGTCTTTTCCTTTTAGGCTATTGCTACTGGAACAGGTATTGGGGGCCCTTATCACGTCCGCTAAAGCATCGAATTGAAAAACCCCAAAGACTGAAGAGGTCTGAGAACGCATGGTTTACATTCATAACAACTCAGACCAAAAGAGACTGACACCAGACCTGCTGCTCCCTGAGCTAAGGTTTGTTGATGGGTTCAGTCCGTTTTAATGGGCCAACTGGGATTTTGTGATGGGTGATCAAGAACGTCATCTCCACGATCTGACAGAAATAGGCGTTAATGGGAAGCAAAGGTGACAAAGTCACCAGTGACCATAATCCCATAATCCCCTGTTTAGAGAAGGGATCAGAATTGATCTGTAGGCTACAACCAACACCAATATATTACAGTACATCTGCTTCATTCTGAATCTTTTCAGAAACTCACATCTGGGAATGATAGTTGTTGGCATGACAGTTCTAAAAAAAACTAAATAAGAGTTTTATTTTTTTCTTTAGGCCTATCTTAAATAAATTATTTCACGATTCCGCCTGCCCATTCATGAAAGTTTATATCATCTGGTGTAACACAAAAAACAGTGGCTGGTATGCCAGAACTTATAAGATCCCCATTGGTTAAAGAAACAGTCTGTGGGAATTCAAACACATTTTATTGGGATACAAAATAGAAATAGAAACCAACATTACCTCAACATCCTGTAGAAACCATCAGGTCTGTAGCCAGCCGACCTGTAGCCAGGTGTAAGAGCTGCATGGAAGCCGCCATTAACAATATTAACAACATCATATGCGTCTGGCTAACTGGTGTTTAACATGCTAATGATGCAGTAGCCCCTTATTCACACACACACACACCTCCACTTACCTGCCTTGAAGACTCTCACCTCTCTCTCTAACAGCAGACTGTGAAAATTCTCACCTGAAATTAACTTAAATAAGATGCAGGAAACACTGCAATATGGGCTGGCTTCCAACATAACTACATTAACCAGACTATACAAGGATATAATTGTTCACACGCAACCCTCTATAACATAGATAACGATTCCCACAGTTTTTGTAAATCCAAAGCTTTATATAAATATTGCATATTTTACATAAGTACATAATAACTTTGTGTTAAACAATCCCTAAAGGGTACTCACCTAAGATAAGCTGCATAGGATAAATGATATTGGCGGCACTGTCAGGTCATGAAACTTGACTGCAATCTGTTTTTGAAAGCTGTCATATTATTTTACTTTCAAATTACAAATTACAATACTAATAGCAATTAACAATGTATATATTACAAATAAAAAAAGTTACCATGTACAGCTTTAACAGCCCTCTTCATACCAGCAAATCAATAGGATCTATGAGCAGAGAGCTTTAATCTGTAATAGTCTAAACTATGCTGATACAGTAACCATTTCTACCAGGCTTTTCTGACTGATCAAAATATGGTAGTGATTAAGAGGTTTTTAAACCTTGTTTGGATGGGGGGATCAAGGCCGATTTAATTTAAGGAAAGCCCAAAACACTATTACTGTAAAACCATTGTATTTGAGTCTGATTAAGTTTAATCCATGACAAAAGCACGTATAGTTGTAAAACTGTATCAACTCAAAAAAAAATTGTCAACTGCCCTTTAGAATGGTTAATGGCTTGCAATTGGCCAATTTGGCAGCAGCCAAGATCATCATGCTTAAGCCCCTATTTGTCTTGCTATTTTCTCCAGCATAATTTTTTTTAAATCCTTGGAAGATGCAGTCTCCCTATAATGTGGTGTTGAGTTTCCATTTCAATACATAAAAAAAAAAAAAAAAAACATTAAGGTCCACAAGTCTGAAAGTTTTCATTCCAGGCATAACACCCCCAGCGGGTGTGAGGAAACCCTGTTACTCTTAAAAGTTAGAATTATAGCTTTTCTTCTGTGTTAGTGGAGTCACTAGGTTCAGTAAATTGGTTGGATGGGAAATGCAGATGGCTCTCTTTCGCCCTCTAGTGAAAATCTATTTACTGTCTGGGATTAAAGTCGGTCTGTAAGAGTTATAGTTTTCAACATGGATTCAGTTGAAATACAGGGACAACATTAATATTGCCTCTTCTGTCTCAACGCACATTATACACCTTTTCTTATTCTGAAAATGGTCTCAGAATAGTTAGAAGCAAGAGGAGTATGAAGATTTTAATGAAAATTTTGAAGTTGAAGTTGAAGTTTCTAAAAATGTGGGCCGCGGTCCCATAATCAACCACCATCAGTCAGATCCGTGAATCACCTCCACAATGCACAGAATTAAAAAAATACAAAAATATAGGGGACACCAAAATAAAAATTTGGAGAAATATATTTCTCCAATATAAATACATTCCAGTCACACAGCAGGCATCTCTTGAACTTTACGACCTTAAACAAAACTTTGGAACAACAGGTGTGAGCATAATTACTATTTGTTCTTAAAAAAATAATACATTCGAAATTCACAATGACCATTCAGACAAGAGTTTCTTTTACCGTGCAGTGGATCTAAGGTGATGGTTTCATTTATGTCAGTAAAAAGATGGCAGATTAGTTTCAAGATATTTTTTAAAAACCTCACATCCTAGTCAAAGAGACCGGAGGATGATGGGAAAGCAAAGCATTCAATGCATTTAGCATTAGAAAGGACCCTTCAGAATGTCCTATACATGCTCAATTTCTTATGGGATATTACTTCTCATAGAAAAGCATTATGGACAGGACACTACCTGCGGGTGACGCATACCAGTACTTTTAACAGTAACAGAACCAGTTAATGAAAATAACTGGATTTTTATGAATTATCCAATGATCACCCAAGGTAACCAGTTAACCAAAAAACTGCTTTCATTTCATTTTAAATCCATCTGCAGGTACAGTAAACATTGTGTCACCCAGCAATGACCTCTGACCTCTATATAGATTAGGATTTTTTTGTGTTCAGCCTTGTGCGAATTCGTTTGGCTCAGTATTCATTGAAGTCGGACATATGACCCGTCTAGTCCCCAGAATGCCTTCTCCACCAACCTTGTATGTAGCAGGCATACAGCAGAACGGCCTCTTTTAGCTTGATGTAGTTGCCAGACATTCTAATACTTATTTTGTTACATTTGCACAAAACCCAGAAGTTTAATAAACAAAAAAATACCCAGCTTTAGGCAGTTTATGGCAGTAAACGTACCATACCAGTCTAGCCCAGTTCAGTATCGAATGGATCGATTTCAATAACATTTTTGTCCTTCTGTTCAAAGAGGACTTGATTAAACCCTGATGAAACACCCTGGGGTGTTTTATTTCAGACCAGTTTAAACAGGACAGGGTATATACAGGGTTTATAAACCCTTTAAGCCAGGAGACACCAGGGTGTCTGGTTCTGGTCACACTCCAGCTTGGTGTTGACGATGGTGCACGGAGCTCCACTGATAGTCAGGTCCTGTCTGGACTCCACCTTGTACCGCAGGTTAGAGAGCCCCCCCGCTGGATCTACTTTAAACTGCTCCTGTGGCAGGGGGCGGGTGGGGGGATAGACAGAGAAAGCACAGCACACTGCTGAACAGCCTTATGTGAAACGTTAAAGCCAGCTCTAATGTGGTTCGGCGTAGACAGCCGTGTGTTGTGTTGTGTTGTGTTGTGTTGTGCAGACAGGTTTACCTGTTTCTGGGACGCGATCCTCTTCTGGTCCCTCTTCCTCCAGGCTGGGTCGTGGATGTGGCGAAACGTCTGGTAGCCTGTTGTTATACCGCTAGGTCTGAACAGCTGAATAAACACAAACATAACATGTCTAATCAGCCGTGAATAACTTTGACTGACACAAACCATTGGTTTTTTTATTGACTGTATCCAGACTGATTAGCTGAGAGAAACTGAATTTGGAGCTTGCAGGATTAGGATGGTCTCACAAGGCCAATACCAAGGTTCAATAAACTCTCTTAATGAGTAAGGAACACGGTGGCGCCCTCCACTGCTCCAGTAAAATACCATTGTTACACTGGGCAGCTCAAGCAGAACCAGTAAAAGACTGCTGTTGTACTATTCAGCTCCAAGTAGAACCTCAACTGCTCCAGCTAAATACTGTAGTCTTACCGGGCAGTCATTTTGGACCAGGTCAACGAAAACGGCCTTTACCTGAAGTTCAGCTTTCCTGAGTCTCCTGTAAAACTCGTCGTCCTCTCTGCCCCAACCCCAGAACCGGTTGGACATCCCGTTACACTGGAAAGAGACAATTACCATCTATTACTGACAAGTTGAATTCTTTTGCCTACATAAAGCAGAGAGACAGAAGGAAGCAGTATCTACCATGTGGTAGTGTTTCTTGGTGAGAAGGAGGATTCCCCCTACGTAGGTCTTGTAGTGGTAGAGGGGGTGGAGTTCAGGCGAGGCCACGTGAAAGGGCCCCTCCTCGGGGAAGCCGTAGTCCAGCGCGGGGTTGAGAGGCAGCAGGTCCACGTCGTGCATGGCCAGGTAGTCTGTGTCGTTCCCACTTTCCATGTGACCCACGTTGATGAGAGACGCGCGGTTGAATCTGGAGCACGGACCACACACAAACTATACTGTCTCTATACTGTTGTTTTTATTTACAGATAAAATAGAAAGGCTTTTAAGAATGGGCAGTTGGCTTAATCATTATGGTTATACCTATGGCAGCCATAGAGAGACAGCTAATTATCAATACAATTATTATGATTTCAGTTTAACAACAAAAAAAAACAAAAAAAGGGGAGGTGTGCAATATAAAATTTGCCCCTTTGAACGATAAAGAAACTCTGACCCTCTCAGAGGGAAAAGCCAGTTCACCAGCCGAAGGGTTAACGTCCCACCTGTAGTGATCCACCTGGTTGATGATGAAGATGTGATGTCTGATCTTCTTGCTGTTGAGGAAGGCGTGCATGAAGGGGACAAACACCAGCAGCTCCTCGAAGCGCTCTCTAAAGGGCACGACCAGCGCCAGTTTGTGAGGACCCCAAGAGGGGTCGTCTGAGGCAGACGCCGGGCTCTCCGGCAGGCACGGAGGTGGCGGATGCTCTTGTTTATAGAGTTGTTTATCTTCCAGCGATCCTCTGGTCATGTCTCCTGAACAGCCGAGCTGCAGCCAGAGCAGGGAGACCAGCACTAGGACCATGCAGAGTCCAAACAGCTTGTAGACCGTACACCTCCCTGACAGGAACCTGGAGACACATACAGTCAGCCTCAGTGTCCCAACGCCAGGATATAGGGGTGGGGGTGGGGGGATAATGTGTCTTTCTATTGCAGTGACGCATTTACAAATTACAGTAATCAGTGAACCCTTGACACTGTAGTCCTAAATTCACATTAAAATAAAACTCAAGCAGCATTCTATAAACCTCCCTATGCACATAACACGTTTTCATTGTCATGACGAACGGGTTTACTGTTTAATTATTTTAAAGCTATCTGGTATTAGATGAGGGAACATCGGGACAGGCGTAAAGGCTACACAAAACAATATAATAATAATATGCAATGTTAAGGAAAACATAAAGGCAATCACATAATAGAGTAAAGCTGGAATGTCAGCCAACAGGGCTTCCTGACCCAAGATAATATACATTCAGCTGTTAGTATTGCATGATAAATAGATAGAAAAAAACTTTCCTCATTTCCTACAATGCAAAAAATATTTATTAGTTAGAAGTCAAGGTGACAAGGTTGCCAAGACAGACAGAAATATCATGCAGAAACATCACTGAATTTATACTCACTATTTATATAATTTATATTCGTACGCGCTATATAAATTAAGAAATAAGACAATTAGCCTAAAGGTTATGTAAAGAGGGACAGAATAACAAGAAAATGCTTCTCTTCATTGCAATATTAAAGTTTTAGTAGAACTATGGAGGTGTGCTACAAGAAATAAAGGCCTATATAAAAATAAAGTTGATTGCATAGTCCTTATCAAGACAGGGACAAGATTAGATTTTACCAAAAGATGTGCTAACAGTAGGCTAGTTAGCACTGGATGGAGGAAACAAAATAAAAACAAAAAGGTATAGTACAGGTAATGCGCCATCATATGAAGAGCCCATCTTATCTG
The DNA here is from genome assembly GCA_027575585.1 of Percopsis omiscomaycus. Classification (NCBI taxonomy): domain Eukaryota; kingdom Metazoa; phylum Chordata; class Actinopteri; order Percopsiformes; family Percopsidae; genus Percopsis; species Percopsis omiscomaycus. The sequence goes on along the minus strand of JAODLI010000002.1, from coordinate 5,001,602 downwards.
AAACATCTAGTGGGTATCCAAAAGGTTACCAAACTAAATTTAGAGGTTCAAAAGTGGACACAAACAAGTTTTCTTGTCTTAACATGCATTAGGAGTGGCGTTATCATCCAATACAACCCACACACAGTACTCACTCAGTAGACCTCTCGTCTGGACGAGGTTCTCTACAAGTCTCACGTCGTGTGGGGTCAACAAATTGTATACATCTACGAGTGGTTTTAAAACATGGGAAACACATTCTATTGTATACCGGCTGGAATTCAAATCACATTATAACGAACTGTAGTTATGCTGATAAATCAATACATGAACCACTCGATTTCCAACTCCAATTTGACTGGGGTGAGAATAATAATCTCATAAAAACACAGTGCTTACCTTCTCTCGTCTTTAAAATAGAGGACGGGCTTTCTTCTCGATGAATACATCATTTTCACAACTACTCCCAGTTGAGATTTGATGATACAAATAGCTAAAATATTTAATTCATTAATAATAATACCAGTAACCAATTTTCAATCATTTTATGTTTAGGGATTTAAAGACCTATCAACTCATTTTAAAACCAGATAGTCCTACATGATAAAGCGTTTTCTCCTCTACTGAGGGAAGACATGTACACAGAACTATTCCAACAGAAGCTGTTGGCCTTCATATAGCTGCTAGTGGACACGTAGCATAACGGGAAACAACGGGCAATATTTGCTCTACTCGAAAACAAAACGTAGATTTTCTTATTTCCGCAACGACATTGGCTTGAAAAGTGACATAATTAATGCTTTTTTACAAACGAACAAAATTAAGTGACAGCAAAAAGAGAAAAGACGAATTTAATGAAAACTACATGCTGGAAAATATCAGAAGCAGATTGTTCCAAGGTCCGTCTGTAAATGGCTCCGGGTGGAAACCGGGGTTGAGTAATACTTCGTCCTAGCAGCGGTACTGCTACTACTGCTAATGTTTTATTTTATTTTTTTCAGAATGGATGCAAGCAAAATTATATACTTTGCCATAATTATTCATAGTGAGATAAGATATGATAACAAATTGAGAGAATTAGAACAAATCAATAGGCAACTGGGTAAAATCTGTCAAGTTTTATTATGAAGGCAATTTTAAAACTTATTGTACGTACAAGTGTTTTTAACGTAAAACCTCTCCCAGCAAAAAAACTAATTGATTTAAATTGTTACCCAAAAGAGTGGTCTATCTGAAAAAACTCTAATGAAGCCACAATAAATGATTTATTAAGAACATAACCAAAGAAGACATGAAAACAAGGGTATAACCTCAAAATCATCCTTTTATTTATGTCTGCCCATTCTCTAAACCCTTTAAAAACCTAATGCAATTACCCCACAGATTAGAAAAGATTGATTTCTAACTTGTAACATGAATCCTAATTGTCAAAGTCTTAATAAATGTGGCCAATATTTACTTTGATGAATATATTAATGTACTTTTTACAGTAGGCCTTTGTCTTGATAAAAGGTTCTGGGCTCGTTTTCAGTTTCTGTTTCAGTCCAACAAACCAGACTACTGTATAATCTATTGGTATTATTAATTCTTATCAAAGAGCTCTCGTCTTCGCATTAATCAATGACTAACAATTTAGACTGCATGAATTACATCTATAATTGGATCAGTGATTTCATTTCTCTACCTGAGGTTATGGGGGGAAAAAGCATTCAAAAGGAAAAAAAGAAAGAAAGTCAAAAGCAAGTCCAAGACCTTGAGGATCTGAACCATTCACATAAATTACCCTGGTACACAAACTGGTCATCCAAGGCTAAACTTCTTTTAATTTGAAAACATCCTATGTTAATCTTATTTCAGTTAACATAGTAAAGATAATGACAGGAAAAAGAGCAAATATTTTAGGATAAATCAGGATTTACTATCAACCAAATCAGCTCGAAACCTCCTGAACAGACAGATACAGGCATATGATAGAGAAATACTACACTAATTAAAAATTTCTCAAGTGATTCCTTAAACAGCATGTGCCATCCCCACATAGATGAAGGGAACATCTTTGGCAATGTTTTGATCACGATCAGACAACTGAAGAGCTTCTCAGCACAATGTTCTGTTCAATTTTACATTTGCTGATGTGAAGAAGGAAAAAAAAAAACTGGCTCATCTTGTCTGGTGTTCATTATTAACTGCTGGATCAATAACATAGTTGTTGAACTGTTTTTTTTTTAGAATTCATTCAGAATCTTCTAAATTTCATTTAGCACACAACCCCCTTCTCTGATTCCAAATCCCTAGACATATACAGACATACATACATTCACTTTGGACAAAGCAGAAACACATAGCTTGCACACCATACCAACATAACAGAGGATTCTACAGAGCCAGGTCAGTCCAGTAAACACACTGGGCATTCTCAGATAAAAGCCCATCCGTTAGCACTGACAGCCAGTCAGACTTTGATAGTGATAGTTCACCATTTAAGTCATTGCAAAGTCTGGTACTATGGTTTTACCTTTCACAATGACTCATTATAACATCCATCAAATGATTACACTGTAATTGTGAGAATGTTCAGCAGAGTAGGAAAAAAAAATGCTGTATGCTGATACAAACACATTAAAAAAGGCCCTCACACAAGCACCAAGACATTTTCTAACAAAGCTGTCATCTCATGAAAACACACCTATTCCATGTATCTCAAAACACAGATCTCTAGTGGCCAGTAACATGCTCTACACCAGAGCAGCACAACAGACAAATCATTCTAAGGGAAACAAAAACACAACACACACACACACTTTGAAGCTCATAGGTACAATATTTGTCTGCCTGGTAAAGACTGCATCCCAGTGTTGTAAAAATAAGTTTCGTAGAAAAGAATGTGGTTGTAATCTGTCCCTCACTTCTTAGGACCAACATGCATACAAACCAGGCCAAAGCCAAATTCAGTATAAACCAACAAACACAGCTAACTTTAGTAGTCTCTAAAGATGAGGGACAGATTGCAGACAGGGGAAAAAAATAAACGTCCCCACGCCGAGTCAAGACACGTGGGTGGGTTGTGCACACCGCCAAACAAACACCACCCCCTGGATGTGCTTTGCCTCTTCTCTGCACTGCATGAATCCAAAACACACACACACACACACACAAACCAACACAAATGAACATGGTTCCCTAACGGGGTTGCTACACCAGCTTCTTGGCCTCGAAGAAGCTCTTGAGATGTCTCATCTGCCAGAAGCCGATGGCGACCAGGATGAGAGTCTGGACGATGGACCACCACAACACACGCTGGTTGGTGCTCTCGCTGGTCTGACGGAAACGCTCCTCGCGGTACTGGAACAGGACAGAGACAGTATACCACGTCTAAGTAACTTCATCCAGGTTTTAGGTGAAAGCAGTTAAAAGCATTGATTTTGTTGTTTATTTCATGCATAATGCATAATGCAACTAGTCAACTACTATAACCACTAGTCAGCGCTGTTGGCAGAGGTCAACTAGTGGTGGGCAACATAATTTCTAAACTTAATAATATATCATTTATAAATAAATATATTAGAAAATAAAGGCACTCAAAATCACTGCAAAATGGCGGCTACTGCAGCAGAGGCCGCTGAGTTTTTCTCTAGCGGGGAAAACCGTCAACCATCCCACGTTGTCCTAGTCTTTCTCAACGCTAACCAAAAAGAAGGCAGGGTGGGCGTTTTAAGCGAGCAGGACAACGACAGCGAGCATTGTGTTATTGATATACGCAACGTTATACAATCGCGGTATATACAGTGCTAGACTACCGTTCATGCGTTTACGTCCGTCGTCACGGCAACCCAGCTGCCAGTGAAAACCTGTGCCCAGGGCGGCCGGACTCTTCGTGACAATCGGTTATTTTGTTCATTTTACAGAATAACCAAATTACTAATAATTTTCATTTTATGTTAAAACTGTGATCCTACATAGTGTGACATGTCACAGTCGAATGCTTGAACTTTCTGCGTTACAAAATAATATTTTCATTGTTACCTAGAACTCCTCTCTCTGCATAATGACTAGTCAACTACTGTTATGAAAAACTAGTAAAAATCAGTAGGCGTGAAACCCCTAGTATAGCATTTGGGGGACCTTCAACTGGTAACCACTGTATGTTCTCTCACACATACACAGTCTTCACTTACAAGGACTCTTTCTCTACCACACCCTGTAGAATACACAACTGGAGGCATTAAATGGGCGTGTCTGGCCACAGCAGAACACCTCAAAACCGCCCAGGTAAAACCTCCCACTGTGATGGAATGATAAAAGTCACTTTTTTTTAAAAAGTGGAACCCAATGGCTACAGTCTCTCTCTGGCTCTCATACACTGCCTTAGCAGCCGTTTAGATGTAGTGAAACAAATCGCTTTAAAATGCAACTCAAATGTTTTTTGGGCAAACCCTCTGTGCTGTGACATTGTTCAAAAATGTTTCACGCCGTTGGCCTTTCTTCAAGATGAGATCACATCAATTGAGCCTTCCACTGGAAAACTATAATAGATTCGCTAGCCTGGTTGGGGGGGTCATGGGGTAAACAAACACACACACTCACCCGCTGGTAGTTCTGCTCCTTTTGGATCTGGTCTACTTGCTCCACCAATTGCCTCACTCTGAGCTGTAGCTCTGTCAGTTTGTCTTTGGCAGCAATCTCAGCATAGTTATTGGCATGTTCCCCTACCTGGATGTCGAGGTGGACCCTCTAACACACACAAACACACACAAACGGAATGTTTTATCTCTTGCAAAAAGCATTAGTAAACATTTTAAAACAGCATTGATAAAAAACCACCAGTGGTTGGTCCACCAGAGTGGATACAGAGAGAGTGTAAGCGCCGTCATTGGTCAACATGCCTTTTGGTTTCAAATTCATTACAAACCACTCGCTTACTGTAGGTGTGGCCAAATTCCTTGATTTTGTTAAGTGTGCCCAGAACCTCATACTTCTGCGCTAGTTTATCGCGTACGTTTTAAACGACTGTGCACATGGTGGTAGGGGGAGGAGATAGAGAAAAGTGAGAGTGCCCCCCCACCTCCCCCGCTGTTTTAACCTTGGTCTATTACAGCCTTAAGGTGTGTGTGTGTGTGGGGGGGGGACATGTTCCAATTCAACATGCATACAATTCAAAGCTAATCTGAGCATCCACAGCCCAGACTGAGCAGTCACAACAGGATCCAGAACTCACCAGCATTCCACCAGCGAACAGAGCGAACTTGGAGGAGTTGGAGTGCAGGCAGATCTGATGTTCTCCCGGTGTGTGCGACGTGAAGGTGAACCGACCTTCAGAGCCATACTGCCGGGACAGGATCACCTAGGATCAACACACAAGACGCATACAATTACTGTGGTTGAAGCGATGTTTTTGTTGGTTTTGTTTCCTTCCCCATTTGATATAGCTTGTGTGTGTGTGTGTATTACCTTCTCGTCTGGGTCTTTGACTTCAACAAACATCCCCAGGCCCTGAGTGGCTGGCAGATATTCCTCTCTCTGCTTGTCATACAACTGTGTCCGGTAGTTTCCTGTACAGGGAGGGAGAGAACTAATTATAGACTCAGAACATACCGACACGACAGACCCATATTTACGTGTCATCACTAACGTTTTATTAGGGGCATAGTATATTTTTGTGAATTATTACTTTAAAACTTCTGGATATAGTGTGGGTAATTTGCATTTTGCCTCATATCACCATGAAATCCCCAGTTTGAAGTAAAGCTGTTCAGCATTATTTACACATTTACAGTGTTCAATAGACGCTATTATCCAAAGCAACATACAAAAAGTACATTTGTCAATAGCTGTTCACAACTTTATCTAGTGACAATTAACTAAGTCTAACATAGACCAGGAAGGAGGAGAAGAAGTGGGCTAGATATTTAATTTTTTTTTAAATACAGAGAGAAATAGACTGACATTGAGGGCTAAGTGTAATGGTAGTACTATGAGCTGGAGTGGTGGAGAAGTCAGGGGCAGGGGCATTTTGTTTCAATTCAAAGCATGCGATTGGGGTCCCTGCATACATGAGCGCGGTGTGGGGACCCTACTTTGCATCGCCCTGCCTCCAGATGGCCAGATATATACAGGCACACCATTATTATTCCCATAAAGGAATAATGATAGGATCCATCATAAACAAATGTGTATAGACACAGAGAGTGTTATCAGAAATCTATCTTAAATAATCCTGTATTGAAACTGTGCCAACCTCAGGCATGACTGAAAATGGCAATGATTAGTAGCTGTACCAAGCAGCTAAGTCACAATGTAGCAGTTTATGTGCTATTTCCGCTGCTATCTCTGTTGTGAGGTTTGCTTTTAGAACTGAGATGCGTTATAACCACTTCCTGGAATGATAGATCATCATTCAATCTTACTAGTGATTCTGGAAGCACCCAGAGCGAGAAGGGATCTCCAGCAAAATATGCAGTATTTATTTCAGTCATACTGTCTACAAACTACTTGAAATGTGTAAGGAAATGTATACTAACCACGTACCGACGTACTGTGTAGATCATGGTTGTAAAAATAATAGGGAAACTACATTAACCAATGCAGATATCATCCATATGGTGGTGACACATGACACAATATTAATACTCATTGGGGGTCGTAGGAAAGGGTTTCTACTAAATATATATTTTCACTAAACAGTAGGCTACACACAGTACTCAGATATAATTCAGATGTATTGTCACTATAAAGCACTTTGTGACCTGTTACCTGCAGTGTGACACCACAGCTTTTACAGGTGACGTGTAGAGTGTGTAGCACATCTATCTAGATTTACACACATACAGAGTGTAATGTAAAGTTTAATGAATCAGAGTTGAGAATTAAGCATGTTTTAGGAGTTTACTGAAGCTATCTGATTAGCCTGTTAGCTGAAGTTAGCGAGCTAACGCTAAGCACTGTTTGACTCACCGATTATCATAGTCTCGTCCGGGATTTCTTCTATGAAACATTTCTTCTCCGTTTCTCCAATATGGAAGTACAAGGACGAGACTAAACTGTAGAAAACGTTCAGAAGTAAAAATGACAACACACACGACTGCATTTTGACGGCGACCATCTTCCTGCCGGGTACAGACGTCTTCTGAACCTGCGCAAACTCATCAGTGCCACGTAACCCATCGCTGGTCGCTCGCCGAAGCATTGTGGGTATTGTGGTTCTACAGAGTTTGGCCCGTCATCAGTAAATATGATGACGGGCCACCACCACCACATCAGGGCTACAGAGGGCATGAGGGGCCCTGGCCAGTTGTTTGTCTGCTTTGCTGGTAAATCAAGGGGCCTGGCGCTATCAAAACAGAGGCTGTCTCATTGGGGGTGGTCGAGGCCACAGAGAGGGCCTACATTCAATAGGGTAGACTAGCAGGCCTGCACACAACATGCCACTCAACCAGGGGCGTCTTTCTGATGGAATTCTTTACAGCAGCCTCCTGGGCTGCTCCGTACACATTTTCTGGGGTTTACCTTTTGTGGGAGTAGGGGCGTGGTTTAGCGCTGATGACGGGACAGAGGGAAAGGTGTGGGCAGTCAGTAATCACCTGTCCCTCTTTTAAACAGTAAGTGAGCACAGCTGGGCAGGACTGAGGAGGCGGCGGCCGGGGGCTACGGGTTTTTCGGCACGTTTTGGGAATCTGGTACCGGCTACGTTTACGGACTATTAGTAGGTTTTGGACTGAATCCAACCAAGGCTCCCCGGTGAAGGGATACCGTTGGGATGACTTCGGGGAGGTAGCCAAAGGAGGAAGGGTAATGGACAGAGTGAAGATGGCAGGAAAAGGGACAGGTCTTATAGATTAAGTGAGGGGGACGAGGACCAAAACTAAGATCAAAACTTGATGATGGAGGATTTATGTTTGTCGCTAAATTTAAAGATAAGAGTGATAAAGCTGTAAACCCCCTCAGACTGTCTGATGACATAAAGGATAAAATGGGAAGTATACTTAATGTGAGAATGTTGAGAAATGGAAATTATCTGATTTTTTGCAAAACAGAAGGCCAAAGAACAAGTGCTATGAAAGTTCACCATCTAATGAATAGGCCAATTGAATGCTTTGTTCCTACAGGTAGAGATGTTAAGGGAGTAATATACAGTACATTAGCTCTGACATTTCTGAGAGTGACATAGTTAAGCATTTACAGGGAGCTGAGATTGAGTCTGCCCGTAGGTT
>JAODLI010000002.1:4937650-4952062 GCA_027575585.1 Percopsis omiscomaycus | reverse complement strand
TTCAACTGTTGACAAATTTACTAATTGTAAGTCGCTTTGGATAAAAGCGTCTGCTAAATGCTGTAAATGTAAATGTAGCGACCGTGTCATAGCCATAGTTACACTCCCCCCTCTGCTTGTGGGGTCTATGCACTGAACCCTTTGATATGCTTTTGTTCTTTATGTGAAAGTCATTGAGGGGTAGGTGCTACCATGGACCTGTACACTGTATGGACAACATATGGACAGGTGTCCAGGTACCTGGCAGATCTCTTATCAGGGAATTTTGAATGGACACCTGTCCAAACCCAGCTCACTCAACAATGGTGTCCCTCATGGAACTGTGTTGGGACCCTTACTCTTTTCCTTGTACATCAGATCTCTAGGCAGACTGCAGGTTGATGTAACCAACGGTCATCTTCTGGGGTCCCATTCTGTAAGACATGACCAAAATGGAGAGGAAAAATAAGGTTTAGTATTTTAAGTTTTAGTATCATGTATCAATCAAACTAATACAATAAAATTTTCAGAAGGTTCTTCTAAAATGACACGTAAAGGATTTCCACATCGGATTTAATTGCAATTGTAGACCTAAATATAAAATCGTAATTTTTTTTTTTACTATGTAATTACAGGCGTGCCCGCTACCTGGCCTACAGATCATTTGTTTCCTGGTGCCGGGGATACCTGAGAAAGCACAACCGGGTATTAATACCTTCTTGTGTTATGCTCCGGATTCAATAGGAGTACCCCGATGAAGATGGGGAGAACACAGGCTTTAAACCTCCCATTTAATTCCAATTAAAAATATATATATATTGCAATGTTTTGGACATTTGTACAAAATGTAATGTACACTACTAGGTTTCTATTTAAGCATTCATTTTTTATACTTGAAATATACCTTTAACTGTACTTGAAATGTACACTTGAAATTAACTCACATGTACACTACCAGTGGACTACACATATACAAATTCACTAGACATACTCAGGATTAAGAACATATACATAAGAACATAACAATGACAACTCAAATCGACATCCCAGTTCAAAACAAAACACAACAAACAGTATGAACATATGCCACCTCAAAGCTGACTTGTTAAGTTTATAAGATGGTATGTAAAACACATGCTGGAGTATTACCTCAAAGAAGCCAATATGGTTTAATACTGTAGGCTACTATATCAAAAGCACAACTACAAGCCAAGTATACTTACGTTTTCTGCATAAGGCAAGAATACTTAATTATTGTTGGGATGCCTAGCTCAGTGTTGCCTGTCTCTCTCTGTCTCTCTCTCTGTCTCTCTCTCTGTCTCTCTCTCTCTCTCTCTCTCTGTCTCTCTCTGTCTCTCTCTGTCTCTCTCTCTCGCTGATTAGAGGATTGGAGCCTACTACATATACCTGGCTTTTCCTTCCACTCATCGCCAGGTCGTAAGATTGCTCTTCGTCTACTGTTGTTCTACGACGCTAAATCTAAATCCACCGGCTTGCCTTTTCTCCAACCGGTGGGGCCTAAGTTCCGCCCTACCGGTTCGTAACAGTACGACCTGGCCACAAAATGGACTCAACAGATTCAGACACAGAAGCTCCCCTCAGTCTCCATCAGCAGATGGTTTCCGCACAAGGAGCTGCTTTGAAGCAACTACACCAGCAGTACCGGACTCTAGCAGAGGAAAACCAGATTCTGCTCAATCAAGTACAGAGACTGACCACCCAGCTTTCTACCATCTCTGCCCAACTCAACCAGGCCATCTCCGCCCCGGCACCTCCCCCGGCCCAGTCCAGGAGCCACCTGTTTGGGAACCGTTCGGGAACCGTTCGGGATCCGTTCGGGAACCATTCGTGCCTCCACCGGAGAAGTATGGGGGTGACATGGGAGAGTGTGGCGCGTTTCTTGTTCAATATACCCTTGTTTTTGAACAACAACCTAATTCCTATGCCTCAGACCGAGCCCGGAAAGCCTACCTAGTAAACTCATTGTCCGGAGCCGCCCGTGCATGGAGCTTGGCCGTATGGGAAAGTCAGTCACCAGAGTGCGCATCCTACCTTGCCTTTACCACTGCCATGAGGAAAGTCTTCGACCATCCCGTACGAGGGAAGGAGGCCTCCAAGCGCTTGATGTCACTTCGTCAGGGGTCCCGAAGGTTAACAGAATTAGCGGTGGAGTTCTGGACTCTGGCGGCGTCGACAGGTTGGAACGATGAGTCTCTACAGGGGCCATTTCAGAAGGCCTTGTCAGAGACTATGAAGGATGAACTAGTTTCCCACAACGAGTGTAATTCCCTTGACCAGTTGATGGCGTTAGCCATCCAAGTTGACAACCGGCTACGGGAACGCCACCGGGAGAGAAATTCTCAAAGTTCGTCATCCGCTCTCACTTCGGCTTCGTCTCATCTGCCATCTCCGGAGAACTACGAACAGGGCCGAGGGAGCTCGAAGGTCTCTGACGCAGAACCTATGGACATAGGTCGAGCCCATCTCACTTCGGAGGAGCGTGCTAGGCGCATTAACTCTAACGCATGTTTGTATTGTGGAAGGGCCAACCACTTCATCCACAACTAGGGAGAGTTCGGTGAGCCACACTGTCAGCAACTCTCCCTCATCCCATCTACGGCTCCACGCCTCCCTCCAGTGGTCAGATCTGACATTACCCCTGCTTACCTTGGTTGACTTGGGAGCCGACGAGAGTGTCATTGACGATGACCTCGTTCGCCCGATGAAGATTCGGACGGTTCCTTTGGACAAGCCTGTAGCGGCCAGGGCATTAAACGGGCAGCTACTAACTCAGGTCACACATTGAACTATGAAGAGAAGGCCTGAAGAACATCAAGAGAAGGCCTGTTTTCATGTGATTGCTTGTCCTCCCACTCCTCTTGTACTGGGCTCACCCTGGTTGCATGCTCACAATCCTCATATCGATTGGGCTAGAGGGAAGAATTGGAGGTCTTCAGTAAACACCTTGCCCTGTCTTTGCCTCCACACCGCCCCTATAATTGTGCGATCAACCTACAGGAGGGGGCCCCTCTTCCTAGCAACCGTCTCTACAACATCTCTCGCCCAGAGACGGAGGCTATGGAGAGTTACATTCTGGACTCCCTCGCAGCTGGGATCATCAGACCATCCTCATCTCCGGTAGGGGCGGGATTCTTCTTTGTTAAGAAGGACAAGTCACTCAGACCCTGCATTGACTATCAGGGTTTAAACAATATTACTATCAAGAACAAGTAGGAAATGAGTGACTGGAATGATGTTTTTAGGAGTGCTATCAGAGTTAGTGGGAGCATAAATTCTGGACAGAGCGTCCGGTTTAGTATTGCGGGACCCGGGACGGTAGGATAGGGTGAAATAAAAACGGTCAAAAAACAATGCCCATCGGGCTTGTCTGGAATTAAGGCATTTTGCTGACCGGATATTAGAGAGGTTTGTGATCTGTCCAAACTAAAAGTTGTTTTTTTTTACGGCGAGCATCTCACGATTCCCCACATCATAGTTTCTCTCTGCCAGGGAGAGTCTATGGGAAAGAAAAACACAGGGATGTAGCTTGCCATCAGCCTCCGATCGCTGAGAAAGGATGGCACCTACCCCGGTGTCAGAAGCATCCACCTCCACTATGAACTGCCAGGTGGGATCAGGCTGGGTAAGTACAGGTGCAGAAGGAAAACATTGCTTTAAATCCAGGAAGGAGGCTTCTGCCTCAGGGGTCCAGGAGAAGGTGACAGCAGTGGAGGTCAGAGCAGATAACGGGTCCGCAATACGGCTATATAGTTTTTAATGAAGCGTCTATAAAAGTTTGCAAATCACAAAAACCGCTGCAGTTGCTTGCGGGATGTCGGGGCTGGCCAGTCGGAAACAGCTGTATCCTTGGCAGGATCCATCGGTATCCTCCCATGTGCCAGAATGTATCCCAAGAAGGTTATGGACTGGACGTGGAAGTCAAATGTGTTGGCCTTCACGAACAGCTTGTTCTCCAATAGGCGCTGTAGGACCTGGCGTACATGATGTTGTTGAAACAATCTGCTGGAGCTGGGAAAGACTGAGGGGAGTCCCTGTGCCTGCACCTTCTGAGTTCATTTTCTGGCCGGATCATACTGTTAAGAACCAGGTGGACTCAACTCAGATGTAGGGACAGTCACAGAGACCAGGAGGATGATTAAATGATTTATTTACAAAGTCCAGGTAAAACGGGGAATAATCAGAATAGTCTCTATACCGGGCCGAGTGAGGTTTCCAAGAACATCCAGTGATAGTTACCAGGAATGGGTCAGAATATCCTATGTAGAACGAGCCGGTAGGTAGATGTCGTACAAGCAGGGTTCACCATGAGTCGTTCCTTTAACATCTCGGATCTGGATCTTCCACTTCAAAGAGAGTCTTTGTCATTCTACGATCCGGTGGTGAGTGCAGGAGAACGCCGAGTATAAATAGTGGCAGCGGGATGTGCTGATTGTCTGCCGTCTGACTCCCGCACACCAGGTTCCAATCTGTAATTAACAGACACCGACAGGGAGAGAGAGAAAAAAACCGGCAAGGCACTAGACTGGGGCAGATACCCTAACAGTAATCGCCTAATATGCTTTATTTGTAGCTTGGCTTGCTCATAAATTAAACGGAAAACCCATTTTGCCATTGTATTATATTCCATTTTCATAGCTCTGCATAGACACTGAATGCATAACACCTACCTGTATGTATAAATACAAAGACTAATTTAAGCATCTTCAGTTTGCGCTCAACAACTTTGTACCTTTTGTTAATAGTTATAATTCCATATTTTATAAAATGTGTATAGTATCAATATAACTATTTGTGTTACACTACAATTCCATATGGACAATTTTTATTACACAATTAGATGTGAGCTACTGTGTGAAACAGTTTATTCAAATTGGAGGTTGTGGGGTAAAAGGTACCGTGATGTTGGGGCAAGTGGGGCATGTTCATGTTGATCACTTTTACAGGTGTTGATGTGATAAATACCAATACTAATTGTTGACTAATGTTAAGTTTAAGCCACACACAAACATGCTGTTCGCATACACAAAAGCAAATTTACATACATTATTTACATTATTACATTACATTATTTCTGTCGCTAACACACAAAGATCACAATATTACTGAAAATGTTTATGTAATATGTTGAACAACAGGACATATGGTTTTACTTAGTATGAGTTTTTGCCTTAGTTAAATTGATGGCATGAACATTTAAAAAGTGTTTGATTTTTTTGTCATTTTTATATCAATATTTAACAGTGGCAAATTTATTTGCAAATTGTGCCATAGGACTAACTTTTTTTGCTTGGTCATTGTTCTAAACCCATAATAATTAGATAACTTGTTATAATTTCCATGGGTATACAACAACCCAAGTTATATAGGGTAACTATTATTTACATTTTACATTTAAGCATTTAGCAGACGCTTTTATCCATAGCGACATACAATTGGTAACCATAAACTACGTCACCTATTAATTTGCTATTAACTTCCCCGTTCCGCGTACTCCCCCGTTCCCCCGCTCCCCCTCCGAACCGGGGACCTCGTACCAAGGCTCCAGAGGTCCCAGTTGGATTCGTTGCCCCACCTTCTCCCCAGAAAAACATAATTCTGTAATGCGCCATTGTGGGGTGGAGAGAGTAGGCGCGGGCAAGAGGGAAAACTGAAGGCAGACGTGGAAGCGGTTTACGCGTCAAGCGTACTTTAATCCAAAAACACAACGGAAGGTAGAGCAACAGCAAAACAATGACCAACAGCACCTAGTGCTGCTGGGGGAACTTAAATAAGGTCCATCATTAAACTAAGGAGGCGCACCTGTGTGGGGCTAATCCCCCACAGGTGCGCAGCCAGGACGAGAGGCACAGAGCGTGCAAGGGCCTGTACACTGCGATCGTGACAGTAGTCCAGGGAAAAACAGAATAAATCCACAAAAATCCAAAAACACACGAGACTGGACACGGCAGGGCAGGCAAGGATCAGGCAAAGGCAAGGATCAGGCAAAAGCAAAGACCCAGACATTGACAACAAACCAACAAATAGATAGGGGAGAACAGAGACTAAATACACGGGCTGATTGGGAGAACGGGAAACAGGTGAGGGTGGTGAAAAGACAACGAGGGGAAGGACCATATAAGGAGACAGGGCGGAGCAAGGGAGGGGCCGGGAAGAACACAGGTAAAACAAGGTAGACACACTAGGGAAACATGGAAACGACACAGGGGAATACAAGACAAGACCAGGGAACTGGCGGGATCATGACAAAAACAAAAAAAAGTCAGTTTTGAACCTTAGCTCTCTCCACAGTGCAGCTGTGGTACGAGCACAACAGCTCTGGGGCGAGCTTTTTATGAAAGCGCGCTTCCTTCGCCCTTCAGGCTATTTCGGACGGGGGCTGGACTAGAGGAAACACATCTCGACAAGGAAAGAGCTCGATACAACACCGGAACTGAGCCAGCCGGCAGCAGCGGGACAGCTTTGCATGTTTCTTAAGGCGCGCGTCTTAGTAGCGTCCAGGGCTCCATACATAAGTCTGCAAACCCTTCAGCTGTTTGATTTGCTTGTGTTTGGGGTTTGGAGAGCCATGGTTCACAAAGAGTTACCAAGGAAACTGCGAGATCTAATTGTTGAAAAGTACCAATCTGGAGAGGTATATAAAGGAATATCAAAGGCATTTCATGTACCATGGAGCACCGTCATAACATCATCAATAGGTAAAGAAAATGTGGCACCACAGAGACATTGTAAAGATCAGGACGACACTCCAAAGTTGATGAGGAGAAAACTAATTAAGGAGGCTACCAAGAGGCCAAGAGCAACATTGAAGCAACTACAGGAATTTCTTGCAGTTACTGGTCATTCCTTGCATTTGACCACCATCTCCCGTATTCCGTACATTTGGGCTATGGGGTAGGGTGGCAAGACAGAAGCCTTTTCGTACAAAACATCCAAGGCCAAATCTAAATTATGCCAAAAGATGCATTCAGTCACCCCAAACCATGGGGAAAATGTGTTATGGTCTGACGAGACAAAAGGTTGAACCTTTTGGCCTTAATTCTAAAATATATGTTTGGCGCAAAGCCAATACAGCTCTTCATCCAAGGAACATCATACTGACTGAAGCATTGTGGTAAAAGCATCATGCTTTGGGGCTGCTTCTCTTTAGCTGGGTCAGGGGCTCTTGTTAAGATAGAAGGGATAATGAATACCTCCAAATATCAAGATATTTTGGCACATAATCTGTTGGCCTCTGAAGATGCAGAGGAATTTCACATTCCAAGATGACAATGACCCAAAGCACACATCCAAGTCGACCAAGGCATGGCTTCAGAAAAGGAAAATCAAAGTCTTGGAATGACCCAGTCAGAGCCCAGACCTTAATCCCTGTGGAATGACCTAAAGAGAGCTGTAAAAAGGTGATTCCCTGGCAATTTGAAAGAAGAGTGGGATAAAATTCCTAAATCTAGAGTGTAAAGTTTAAAGACTTATTCACAAAGACTTGCTGCTGTAATAAATGCAAAAGGTGCTTCTACCCACAAAGTATTAGTGGGTTTGCAGACTTTTGTACTTTTTGTTAAAAATGTTCCTAATAATTATAAATATAATAAATTGGATAAAAGCGTCTGCTACTGTAAATTCTGTAAAAATAAAGATAACAGGTATAGGTCAAAAACACAAGTATATACCTTTTGTTATTAGTAATGAGCTAGATAGTTCAATGCTAACTTTGGCTCACTGAAGCTGTATTTGATAACGTTAGCATAGCTGTAGGTAAAGCTGAAGCCTTCTTTTTTTAATATAGCGGGTAGGCTAATTTAAGGCGGTACTTGCTAGAGTATTCCATTGTGTTTTCCGAATGCTTGGAAAAAGTCTTGCCTAGTCTCTTAAGGACCTGACTTGGAAAAACCTATCCTACCAAATAAGCAACCTTGACTTTAAGAAACAAACTTTGTGTTTCCCGGTTTGTTGCTAGTTTGGCAAGCTGGCATAACCTTGTTTGTCCTGAGCATTTTTCTGCTGACATTCCCTAACTTGCATTAACACATTAATGCATTAATTAAAAAAAATTTACTTTCATGTAACACATTTACGGTGATAAGAAATTTACAAGGACACTGCTACTTACATTTAAATGCATACTGAGCTGTCGTCAACTTGCTCTCAAAGTAATTTTTTCAGGATTTTTCTAATTGCCATTACCTGCACATAGGATTGTGGGTGCTTCAAGAATGCAGAGGATGCACACATGCATCCTTGATCATTCTCTGATAGGAAGGACTTGGTCCTTGTTATAATTTGAAGGATCCTGAACATCAGAACAGTCCTTTGGCGGCATTTGATGGCGTAACATCCTTGAAAATGTCGCTTTGAAGGATCCTTCCTTGACTTTGAGAAACACACAGACTAAGTACACATGAGCTGATTAAGGAATGAGAAACATACACCTGGGAAAGAAATAACAAGGGGCAGGTTTAGGGGGTGTCAGATGGATTGGCCACACACAAGGCAAGCACAAGTTGAAGTAAATTAATATTCTTTAACGTTAATGCCAAACCTTTAAACCACAACATTGCCACCCTTTAACTTGCCCTCCCTCCATCATCCTTTTTACTTTACTGTTCGCTACTCCTTTCACTGCCCTACCAATGCTTACCCCCGACCCCCAAACTCGTTTTAGCATGAAATTATAAATGGAGCCTTGGGAAAATGTAATAAATCAATTAATCATGTGTAGCAGCGTAGCTTAATGAGTGAACTGAGGTGTCATAATTAGTTCTCCCAGTATCAATCACTAAAGTCTAAGTTATCCAATAAACAGTCAACTGATCAGGCTGGAGACACATCTAGGGCCCTGTTTTAACGATCTAAGCGCATAGCCGGATGCGCATGGCGCACGTGCATTTAGGGTGTGCCCAAATCCACTTTTTGTAGGTTAACAAGCATAGAAAATGGCCACAGCGCCAGGTGCATGGTTTCAAAGGGTTGTACTTACTCTCTTAATTATTTACGGTTGTGTTTTGAGCATAACATGCAATAAACCAGAGTGCCAGGTGCACCTTCACCTTGGCAGATTGGCACTTGCCAGGTAGTAAGAAAGAATGCTTCTCTGCAGAGAAAACAAATCTGCTTGTGCGCGAAGTGAAAGCGTGCATTGTAATATTTTTAATCTTTTGCATGTTTGCCGCTGCTGCATGTCCCTGTGTGTGTAACAAACACAGTTTAAGTGCGTAGTGCTTATTCTTTATAATGTGCACTTATAATCTGCCAAGAAAACTTGTTCGCAAAGGTTCAAGCACCACCCAATGCGGCGAGTATGTTTGAGGGGACTGTGTGTGTGTGTTTGTTGGAGAGGGATGCTGTTAATGGTCTCTTTAGCTTGGGACGACCCACTGAGCAGCCTAACTTACCACCCAAAACTGAAATTATCTGAATTATCCAACAAAACTGAATTATCCAACTAATTTGCATAAAGATACTCTCAAATAGGCCTCTCACAGAAAAGACCCGCATTTACCTCTATACACCCACACATATACTAGTGTTGTAGTGTTGTACTCGAGTTCGGTCTTGGTCTCAAGACCATTTTTTGCATACTCTGCCACATCTCGGAATTGAAAGCAATTGTACTCGGCCTCGAATCGGTCTCGAACTAAAGTGAGATCATTTGGAGAAAAGTACATATCCTCAAAATGTCAATATTTATCAATCAATAATACCCTAATGAAATTAATTATGTTGACTGTTATTGTAAAATACATCCCATGGTGCAATGCAAATTATTTAGATTCTAGAATCTTGTGTGCAACGGACGGTTATTATCAAGCTCCGTGTGTACAAGTGTTTACTCCTGAATAAAGGTGGCCCTGTAAGACGTGTTTACACTATATTGTATTAATGTGTTGTTTATGTAAAGTTATTTTCATTACACTGAGATCATTACAAGTTACACAATCCTAGTACATTGCAGTTATTAAGCTGACAAAATTCAACACCTAAATTTTAATCCAGCCGAGGTCCTCTTTCAGTCTTAACCTTTAAAGGTTTGGTCAACCATTTGGTAGAAAATGTATCCTGTTTTTTTATGGTCTCGGTCTCGACTTGGTCTCACCTTTTTAAAGACTCGGTCTTCATAGGCGACATAGGCGGTCTCGACCCCATCACTAATTTATACCAAGCGGCAACATTTGATTCTTAGAAACTAAGCCATTAAGGAAGTGCAGTTCCTTGAATGGCCACTTGAGCTGGCTCCAAAAGTGAGTCAATCCCCATAGACCCCCATGTTAAAATGTCCAACTTTACAGCAGAAATAAAAAGGTTTACAGCCTAGTACAAAAAACGGTTTTGGTCTCTATAGCTAGTTTCCCCGTTCATGACAACTGTACGGGGGTGAATTTTTATATAACTCAACAGTTGAAATTATATTAAGCCATCAATTTATCCATTCATTATACATAGTTAGGCGGGAGTCAGGCACTGCCAAGATGGCGACGGCCAGAGCCAGCACACTTGGAACTTCAAACCCGTTCTTCCGAAAATCTATGGTTGACCTCACAGAGGGTTTGTCCACTTATACAGTCTATGCTTTATACACACATGCACCTGAAATACGTGGGTGTGTGTGTGTGTGTGTTACTATGCAGGATGTGATGGCCCGTAATAGTCCTTTAAAGGTGCTGGTTCTGATTGGATATGATTACTGATGCACACCTATCTCCTTCTCCTCCTATCAGCATTCAGCAACCCAGCCCACTTAACCAATCATGGTGATATATTTGTGGGGTGTGACTGTGTCAGGAGTTAAAGCGATAACACAGTGGGACAGGACCACACACACACACACACACCGGATGGTAACAAGCCATTAACGAAGCCTTAATTGATGAGCTCATTAAGATCTGTTATTAGAGAAATTGATTTCAAATAGCCACTTTAATCTGCTGGCCAGGGGGAAACAGAGAACAATGAAAATTGAAGTTGCTAAAGTACATAATGAAGCAAGTAATTCATAGATTTTGCTTTAATTAATAATTGGAGATTAGAGGGGGCGGGTGGTTATGTGTCTGTGTGAGTGTATCTCTCTGTGTCTTTGTCTCGTGTGTGTGTGTGTCTGTGTGTGTGTGTGTGTGTGTGTGGGGGTGGGGGGGTGGGGGTGTTTGTGTGTGTTGGCTTCCAATATTAATGTGGGGCTATTATACATATCTTGTTATGAATTAAGGAGCTTTATTGACAGGCAACCTATTAGTCATTAACAGCCTGTGTGTGTGTATGTAAGGGAGTATGGAATATTCTTTCAATTATTATTTTGTTAAAATTGGATTGGTTTGGTATTTTTCAACCCAGAAATTATTTCAATATTATTTCACATCATCTAGTTGTGAATAGCATTATCTCACTGTTTTGAGCATGTAAAAGCTTACTATTGGGTATATAATGTGGTTTAGCAGCATCAAAAAAGCCTTACAAAATTTGATAAATCTCTTTTTTTTTTTAAGTCTCATAGTAAAGTCAAAAGTGTGAAACTATATGGGACAGGAAATGACCAGGTCTGGGTTGAAAAATACCAAACCACAGTAAAAAGAATTTTCCAAATTAAATACTGTAGTTTCAAGACTTTCCTTTAGTCAAGTAACTAGTATCACTACTAGTATTTCCAAATAGGAAAAATGTTTGATTAAAAAAAAAAACTGCTATATATAAAATGAAAACAGTATTGGAAAAGTGTCATATATTTGTAAGTGACATTGTAAGACATTAACTTGATAAGATGGCTTTCTTTTTGGTGACTGGGGAAATGGATAGGTCAACTGGGGGGAAAAGTGCGGGCGAGACTTTTACCAACTTCTTCTACCTACATGGAGTAATTTTTAACCAAGCACTCCGCTATCTCACCAATTTGATCAGTTGAAAAAGAAAAACTCACACACACACACAGACACACACACAGAGCAGCTGTGTGTTGGTTGTCGTATTAGCTATAGTGGAGAAGGTACTTAACACTGAAAAGGCTGAAATCACTTCCTGTGGGAGCTTTAATACAATGTGTTTGTGTGTGTTTAGCGGAAGATAGCAGCCATTGTCACAACCTGCCTTTCTGATCACTGTGTGTGGCTTAAGTCAGAGGAAGTACCTAAGTCCATCCACCCATCAACTCTCGTTCCCCTGCGTTTATTTAATGTTGTAGAATTGCTTTTTGGCTGTATGGCATCAGAGTGGGGCCTACATTGTTCAGCTGGAGGGGATTACACGTTTAGCAGCCAGCGATCTGGCTTCAGTTTTTGACGCTGAAGCACTCTTAGAGACACACCGCTCTTATCAGTAACTAGAGCCGTGGCTATGCTACATTCAGAACCTTTCCAATACACTTTAATTGAATTTCTTTTTAGAGACAGAGAGGCTCAGACTGCTCACGGCATTCAATTTACCACCTCTCCCCTGTCAACGTTTAGATCCCCCTGCCTGAATCCTTGACGAGAAAAAGGAGGTACCTTCCCTCCACAAAAGGGGTAACTTGCAAATACCATATTTATCTCTGTTTCCCTTTCTCTCCCCTCCTCGCTTTTTCCCTTTTGCGTTCCCCTCTCGTTGTGCTGCTCTGCTATCCTTGTCAGTTATTATATCATTTCAATGAATTCTCGCTAAGAAATGGGCTTATCTCTGTGCCAAAATATCTATTTCTTTCAGGCGTTGATTTAGTGTGTTTAAAGCTGACAGCGAGAGGGCTATTGAAACGGTTGTCAGACAGACAGACTGTCAGCTCTCTGCAGCAGTAAAGCAATGATGTTATCTGTTTCTAACCACTGAAATACTGACGGATGGAAGAACTAGGCGAGAAGGTGGAAAGGAGAGGAGAGCTAAAGGAACACAGTAGAGAGGAAAAGGGAGGAGTTAGGCCGGGAAAAGGAAGAAAAAATATGAGAAAACAGAAATTATGAAAGGGGGTGGGGTGTGTGAGTTAATCAAACTGGAAGGAGGATAAAACTAGAAAATAGAAAAAACTAGAAAAAATATTTCAGACAGGATAGTCTATTGTGGGGACAGGATAGTCTAGTGGTCTGGGTGTTAGACTCCCAGCCACAAGGTTGTGGGTTCAAGCCCCAGTGTTGGCCTACCTTTAAGCATCCTTGAGCCTTGAGCAAAATGCCTAACCCTTATCTGCTCCATGTAATAGCATCATGAAATTGTAAGTCACTTTGGATAAAAGCATCTGATGACATAATGTAAAATATTTTATGTTAAAGAAATATGTTCAGACAAAAAACATCTCTAATCATTTGTGTGCACATTTGTTCTGTGTTTATGTTGTTGGTGATATTATGGTTGTTTATGTTTTATAGGCTACTATTATGTGATGCTATTACACTTTTTTATGATCGCTAATACAGGTGTATTCTGTATTCAATACAGAATACACCTGTATGTCACTACCAACATACAGGTGGGTGGAACAGTTAATTTCATGCCCAAAATGCACCTAACCCAACAAAAAATCACAAAATCAACCCATTCTACAAAAACACCAACACTTGTCACTCATAGTATACTGACCTAAAAGCATTAACTGTTCACATTAAAGTAGATAGCATTTTATAGCAATTTATGTCAACGTTTGACATAAATTAATAAATAAATTTAATATTTATTTTTAGACTATTAATAAATAAATAGTACATACTTTTGTGTTTTTTTTTTTTTATTATTGTGCGAGTGGGGGCGTGGTTTAGCTCTGATGCAGGTGGGAGGGAACGTGTGGAGGTGTGGTTCACGGGGCTGAGAGGCAATTACTAATCACCTGTTTCTCTTTTAAGCAATGAGTGAACATAGCTGAGGGGCTGAAAGGAGCGGACGGAACAGAGAGCCTCCATGCGGAAGCTCTCTGGAGCTATATATATATATTTGTATTGCCGGGCAGTGTTTAAGTCCCGTGAAACCTGTGAACACAACGTTGCCTGTGTGAAATAAAGCCAATTCAACCCATGTGGACAGTGTGTGTGTGCCACAATTATTATTATCATTGATGTCTTTCCATTTCAAAACAAGAATGACACCTCTTCACAGTATAGAATACTGTTCTACAGGAACAAATAATAGAAATGGTGTTGTAAAGGTTTCAGTGTGGTAAGCAATACAAAATTCCAAATTCACAAAATAAAACAAATTGCATTGCTCTAATGCAGCAGTTCCTAAACGTTTTTGTCAGGCCTCGCTTTGGTAAATAAATCTTTTCCAGGCCTCCCCTACACCTGTTCCCACCTATCTTGTTCATGTAAAAATAGTTAATTTCCCTACAAATAAGAATAAACAGATGTGGTGTAACGATTGGCGCGCACAGACCCATGCATGCACAGTGTCTCCCTTTGCTCACACAGGTGCATGTCTTTACTTTGATTAGTGGTACATTTAAGTTTCACCAACAGCATTAGAGGCTGTTGG
>JAODLI010000002.1:4916730-4937550 GCA_027575585.1 Percopsis omiscomaycus | reverse complement strand
TCTATCATTTGCAATGTCTTCTAGCAGTGCCAATGCCGCCATTGCGAATCAAGTAGGTTAGATCATCATGTTTTACGTATCCTTTTATAAGATAGGCCTACACATAATTTCCTACCGGTTCAATTACATACACATAATCCACAGGATCAATTACTCTCACGAGTGAGTTTGGCAACCTGACACTGTTGTGGAGATGGATCCGCGCGTCTCACCACCAGTGCACAATGTGATGGATTCATTAATTTGACATTCTTTTGACATTCTTATGTTAAACAAAAGTACGAAATAAACAGTGTATAGCATTATATAAAAGCGTCTGCTAAATGCTGTAAATGTAAATGTAAATTTTCCGCTTGAGTTTTGACCTTTCTGATGTTATACATTATCCACATAAATAATGAATAAATAAAATGCACTTTTATGATCAGCGGATATAATTATGTTTTTTATCGACTACATAGACATATACATACAGTGACTTAAGTGGAAACATTATTTTGATGCTGCTCAATGATGAAGCTCTACATGCTTCTCCAATGTTATCACATGCCAGCATTCAGCAGTATTCAGCGATAGCTAATGCAATGGTGGCCTTTTTTGCAGAGTTAATTTTTTTAACCATAAATTTCAGCTGGTTTTGGGTGGAACTGTTATAAGGCTTTGCCTTTTGAGTATGTTTTTGAGTTGTCATGTGTGTTTTTACATCACAAAGTAGAAATCAGCCTTACAATACAGGCAGTATGCCCGTGTATCATCTCCAATAAACGTCTTCAACCAACCTTTGAATTAAGGGTTTGATTCCCACTCTTTTCTGTATTTGTGAGTGTACAGTTTAGACTGAGACATGATGAGCTTGCCAGCTAGATGTTTAGCTTATGTCACAGAGAAGCACACACACAGTGGACGAGGTGAGTAAATGACTGAGGCGGTGTGAGTCAAATGCAGTGATTTATTTTTGTGCAGTGATATATTTTAGACCCTTTTACCTTTTACATTAAAATCCCGCCCTTAAAAAAGCGGGATCAGCCAGTGGCGGCTTAACACATACGCGATTCATTTGCAGTCTGAATGCGGAGGGGTTAACATCTCCTGCTCTGACTGCAGCTGGGAGGGACTACTGCTCGAGGACTGGGGGGGGACTGCCTGTTAGTGCTTTGGGATGGGGGAGGGGCCCACGGCAGTGGCAGTACCCGCTGCTCGATGAGAAGAGTAAGAACGATATGTGCTTTCACGTCAGGGTCCAATAACACTAGAAAAAGTTGCTAGATTTGCGGCTAGTCGCTTTTTTGAAGAAGAGTCGCTAGAGGGGAATACTAGTTAAATATAGCAACAAAGTCGCTAAATTGGAAACACTGCTTGTGAGAGACCGAGCAGCAAAGCCAGGACACATGGTTGTTATTTGGAAAAGTATAGGCATTTATTTAGCCACTATTACTGGGAATTCCACAAATAAAATTGGTCTTAGAACAAAACTGAGGTCAACATAATAATAACACAGTGCAAATGTTAACATAACAAACTGACCTCCCAAATGAAACACAAAGAGGGGTATATTTACAAACAAGCTAGCCTACACCTAAACACAAAGGGGAGAAAACTTTATATACAACAATATTTAAGACCAGAAAGAAACCCAACAACCAACTATAAGAAATTACTAAATAAACACATACTACCAAACTCAATATTAAACCTAACCCAAACAAATGATCCACATGCTGCTGTATTAAACATTTTGTTGATCAGAGTCCCCCTGCCCACTGCCAGGAGTTGGTCCCTTCCACTTCCTGTGGTGGTGGATAAAAGGCAATTCCAAACTCCAGCTCTCCTTTGGCAGATGACTCGACAGCAGCATGCGGAAAAACCAAAACAAGAAGATATAAAACACTAATTATAATCAAATGAATACTATATTAACCAATATGTGTGCACTCAGATTGGAAATAATAGCATCATTTGTGAAAAGAATATATTTAAAGAAAAGGTGTTTGTGGTTATTCATAGTAACAACTTTACCACTTTAATGGTTGGCAGTCGATAGGGCCGTCACACTGCTATAACAGGTTTGTTTAGGGTAGGCGAGAGCAAGCGCAAGCCTGAGGGAAAACACGGACAGCCAGGAAATGGTGTACGGGAAAAGCGTAGTTTAATTATAAACAACACAAAGTACAGGGCGTCTATGCCAAAAACAATTACCAACAGCACCGAGTGCAGGGACGAGCGGCGGCGGCTGGGACCCTCTGGTGGCCGGGCCACGGATGTGGACTCTCCAACATCTGGACCAGGTGTTGGCTCTAGCGGCAAGAAGGCTTGCAGCAGCTCCGGGGATGGGCTGTGGCGGCGTGAGCTCTGCAGCGACTGGACCAGGCGTTGGCCCTAGCGGTGAGAGCAGGCTTGCGGCAACTCTGGGGATGGACTGCGGAGACTTTGAGTCTCCAGCGGATAGACCAGGCGTTGGCCCTAGCGGCGTAAGCGAGCTGGCGAAAGCGAGCTGGCGGCAGCTCCGGGGCTGGACTGCGGCTGCATAGAATCTCCAGCGGCTGGACCTGGCGTTGGCTCCAGCGGCGTGAGCAGGCAGGCGGCAGCTCTGGGGTCTGGCTGCGGCTGCGTGGGCTCTCCAGCGGCTGAGCATAACGCGGGCTCCAGTGACGAGAGCACTCTGGCGACAGCTGCGGGGTCTGGCTGCAGTGGCGTGGGCTCTCCAGTGGCTGAGCGCAACGTGGGCTCCAGCGACTAGAGAGGGCTGTCGGCGGCTCTGACGACGTCACCTATTTAAATCTATATTTTTTCTATATATTTTAAATCTCAATCTAATGGTTTATTTTTTACATAATTATTTAACTATTACTTGGTTATATTTAAATGTAATATACTATTTAGTAGCCTATACCATATATTATGGAAAGCCGGGTTACACGTGTATTAATTTTGGCTACTGTGAACATTATTGTCATTGAACATACACATTGCAAATACACGGTTAGACCTTTACAGTCTATGGGTTAGACATGCTCCTTCATGCTACAGGGTTTTCCATGTGTGGTTTTCTGTTAACCGGGGATTGACTGCCGTGTATATGCTGCATGTTCTCTTTTATTGACCCGTACAGGTCCATACAGACAACTTAATAAAGGGAACCACTAATGGGAGACTGTGTCTGAGCCTTCTTCTAGCTAGTTACCTAAGTTAGATAGCTGTCGAAAAACACATTTGCTACCTCGTAATACCTCGTATTCCTGAAAAGTTGATTTATATTTGATCAACTTTTGCATATTTTTTGCATTTAAACTGGACTATAAATTTGGGTGATTTTTTCCCCCTCCTAAATAGCCCTGCCTCACTGACGAAAAACAGTGCAACATCTAGTCAAGTGGGAACTACTGTATTAGATAATTCATGCTAAATCGGCAAGCTAGCTAGATATCATGTCTTTGTGTTTCCAACTTAGCTAGTGAGTGAAGAGATGGACATCAGAAATTTCCTCAGGAACAGTGTCAATGCAAAAAAAAAAGACACAAAGTGCATTTGATTAAGTGAAAATATATATTTTTTGTGGCTGTGCTTGTTTTGTTAATGCACATGTTGCACATTCAATAATGTTACATCGAGAAACGGAGGCCCACAAAAAAAAGAGCAGACAGTAGAAAAAATAAAGAGAGGTGTCAGGGATCCACCTCGCGGTTCCCTCCGTTAATTCTCTCTCTCGCTATCTTGCGCTTCTTTCTCTTTCGTCCGCACTCTAGCACTCTCTCTCTCTCGTCTGCGTTCTAGCGCTCTCTCGCTTTAGCGCTACCCGCTCTCGTGCTCTCTCTCTCTCTCTCTCTCACTCTCTCATTACAGGTGCTGCTCTCCGGTGTGCGTTCTCACCAGGTGCCACTAGTTGGGGATGATTGCCTGATGTGGGAGTTCTGGGAGACTCACCGCCAGAGTGTTTACTATACCATACGCATTAGTTTCTCTCCCGCATTTTCGCCTAGCATTCAATTCCCCGTAACTCTGTACCGTTTGTATGTGTGTCTATTTGTTAGTTCGCTCCCTGCCCGTGCTTATTTCTATCTCCTTGTGCTTATAGTTTTGTCATCCTCATCATCATCTTCGGGCTGCCACTCAGCTTACCTACCGCCTTGCTGCTTAGCCCTGCCTGTACTGTCGCCTGATCATCTGCCTACCTGGTTCCGTTGTCTTGCTGCCCATCCCTACTGGTACCGTCGCCCAAGTGTCTTCTGCCTTCTGGTTCTGACCCATTGCCTGTCCCTGGATAACCCCTTCGCCTTACCTTGAATAAAACCTGTTTTACTCAGCACAAGCTCAGGTATTTTATTTAGTGGTTTAGCTAACCTTGATTTTACCTGTAACTCAATCCAGATATACACATTTCCAGTTATCCTGCTCTTTATTTTGTGAGTGTGCATGCATTAAAAATACTCCATATTGCTACAGCATTGATACTATTCTGTCTCAAAATAAGAGATCCAGCTAGTCAGGACCTCACTTAGCAGGAAAGAGAGGATGGTGAGAGAGCACCCCTCAAAACAGTGGTACCAAGAAATCATAGAACAGCTCAGACAGCAAGGGTCAAAGCAACAAGGACCAGGGGCCTCATATATAAAACTGCGTAGAATTCATTTGAAAATGTTGCGTATGAAGGAAACAAATAAAGTGCGTACGCACAAAAATATTCAGATTTATATAACTGTCACAAGCTTTGCGTGAGATGTGGCGTACGTACGTTTCCGGCCCCGTTTTGTGCGTTCGCCAATGTTTATAAATGAGACCCCTGATGATCTGAAATTTAACCACTATCCTCAGACAACATTTGCCTACGCCATGACACAGCTTCGGGCCCACACTCCACCTATTCCTGCATAGATGGTTGACGGAGAGTCCTCGCTATCAGAGCCTGCTCCTGGTCCGGCCACTAGAGGGTCCTCACCACCGCAACCTGTCCCCCGTCTGGCCACCTTAGGGCCCTCATCGCTGCTGCCTGTCTGTGGGCCGGCCACCTGAGGGGTCCCCATCTGTTGCCGGTCCTACGCTGCCGCAGCCTGTCCCTGGTCCGGCCGTCTGAGGTTCCTAGTCGCCGCAACCTGTCCTCGGTCTGGTCACCTGAGGAGTCCAGCCTGCGTAGCTGGGCATCGGAGAGTCCTCGCCATCAGAACCTATCCCTGGTCTGGCCACCTGAGGGTCCTCATAGCCGCTGCCTGTCCCTGGGCCGGCCAACTGTTACGACCGGTGCCCTTGCGTGTCTCTGCGCACAATCTCCGCCTCCCTCCACTGTTGCGAAGAGCAGCATAGCCCACAGCTATTGACTATAATTAAAGACTATTTAAGTTGGACCGGCAGCATAACTCACCGTTGGTCATTGTTTATGTGTCCTTCATGTAGCCAGTGTCTTTTGTTATAGACAGTCTGTGTTTATCTGTTCACTGATCATTAAAATGAGCGTTTATTGCCTCGGTTTGCTTCCTTGCCTGTCTGTGCTGTCCCTCCGGCACACTCTGGTGCATGCGTGTGTGTGTGTGTGTGTGTGTGTGTGTGTGTGTGTGTGTGTGTGTGTTAGAGAGCTTGATTAGTTCTGGCGCCGACCCTGCTGTCAGTTAATAAAGAACAGGAAGAGAACAGGTTTGCGCAAATGACAAACAGGCAATATAACTTGATGCTTCCCTCATTTGCAGACAAGTAACTCTGTGAATGTGTGTGAATGTCCGTCCATGGCTGTAGTTTTGCCTGATCCTTGTTTCAGAGCCTTGCTCCGCCTTTTTTCAGCAATCGTTACCTGCAGCTAAGATAGGATTGTCTTCCTGATATTTTCAAAATGTTTGACTAATCTACCGAAATTTAGGCAGTCTCAGGTTGTTGAAACTGGACCTGTACAGCAAAACAAAACTATCCTAACTAGATCGTTGATATAAACTATTCCATGGGCAGTTTATTTTTAATCATGAAGGTAATGTCAGCTAGATAGCTACAGAGAAATGGCTAACATTAGATATAGTCACCTTACAGCTTTTAAATGCACTTCAATAAAGCTTTGTAATGAAAAGAGAATTGTTAATTGTCATAAACATTTTCAGACTCACTCTCTGACTCCAATTCAAGGTAACCCTGGCTTCATGCCAGGTATGCCACAGTGGGTATGACACTTAGACGTCCCAGGGGATCAGGGTAATGTGTGACTTATTTGATGGGATATCTCTATTATCATTTGAACAACTGCAAGAAAAATATAATATTTCCAGACATAATTTGAGATTTCATAACTAGGAAGACTACTCTTAATATCAACATGACATGAAATGAACCCCCAGCTTTCAGCTATGTCCCTAAAATGTAAAATATCAGTAGGAACTTACACTCAATGTGTAACGTTTGGCGTGCACATGCCCGTGCACGCTCCGTGCCTCCCGTCCTGGCTGCGCACCTGCGGGGGATCAGTCGGGCATTGTCGGCCGACGAACACGCAGGTCTGCGTGCCACTGCCTGAGCTGAGCGGGCGCAATCGGTCCCCGGAGCTGCCGCCAGAGTGCTCTCGTCACTTGAGCCTGAGTTCCATCTAGCCGCTGGAGAGTCCATACCGCCGCAGCCCGTCTCTGGAGCAGCCAGCGAGGTTGCCCGTCCCTGGTCAGACTTCCTGAGGGTCCTCACCGTCTGCCGGAGGGTCCTTCTGCACCAAAAGGCGACGCCAGGAGGCACGCCTTAGAGGGGGGTACTTTCACGATCGGCATGCACAGGCCCGTGCACGCTCCTTATCTCCCATCCTCGCTGCGCACCTTTGGGGGATTAGCCCCACACAGGTGGGGCTGTTGGTGAATATGATATGCAGACGTTTATAAATGCTGTAATATACACACACTGTGAACGTATTAGCGGCGGGGGCGAAAGAAACATAATTGTTACTTTTGTCCCGACAGTGACGTCTGGCAATAAAACCTGATTTGCTTCTATAATAAATACACTTGTGGATGTGTTAAAATACTAAATCGCTCAAATTATCATAACAATGGATTTTTATATTTCTAAGTTGTTTAACAATTAGTTTATTGTTTAAAAGTACTCTTATTCTAGTTAAATCACTACAAGTGTGCTGCAATACATTTGAGCACTACTATCTAAGCACCTTAGATAGTAGTGTGTGTATATAGGCCTTATTGACATTTTTTTTTTTTGTATTTGTATTTTCATGTTTCAATATTGTTTTTACAAACGAAATATTTACTAACATCTTTGTTTGTTATTCTTCAGTGTCTGTTGCTGCCTTCTACCTGTCCTACTGTAGATATTTCTGGTAATCGCTCTATTCATTGTTAATACCCAAAATTGGGTTTCAATGTGTTACATTTGCATTACTTTGAGTTCCATTTGGTTCAAAAAATGTATTTATTAGAGCTTTATTTAATCAATGTAATTTTAATTTTGTTTATCTTACGACATTTATAGAGATTTAACATCCAAAACGCCTGATTTGTTTGTGGTGGTCTTGAGTGTTTACTTGTGCACTTAATGTAGGCCTATACTAAATTAGTCTCATTTTAGCATTATGAGCGCACAACTTAAGTGGGCCGGAAATACTAACATCCCAAATAAAATGTACTAAATTGCATGTGTAATTATATATTATAAAATATTGCACGTTTAATTTTAGTACGTGTTATGGGTGATCTACAAAGAATTATTGCGTAAATGACAACAGGTGCAAACACCATGGAGGAGTTTGTGTGTTTTAATGGTTTCCACCATGGTTTCATTCAGTCCGTCCCGAATACGTGGAAATTGTATGTACATCCCGCGTAAGATTGCACTAAGTACTAATTAGGACAGCACACCTGAAATAATGCTTTGGGAAACCACAGCAGAAACGGCTACAGTACGCTGGAATGGCCCGGACGCGGGGAAATGCAGAGTTGCAAGAAGTTTGGGCATGGCAGGTATTGCGTGACTCCTTCTTGTAACTGTCTTCAAATCATCCCTTAGCTCAGCCAGATAAAAAAAAAAAATCGGTTGACGTTTCCGAGACGAGTACATGCTTAATTCAGTTTATACTTTTTGTGAGAGGGCGCAAGCTAAGGTGCAACCCCTTACATCATTAACATTTCCAACAATTGTAATTTACACTGCACTGCATCAGATGTCTTGTGTGTAAACTGGCAGACAGCATACCATTCGGTAAGACAAAAACAATGATCGTTATTCCATTATCTGTAAGAAATGTTCAAAACAATCAAATCTAGGCTCAAACCAATCAAACCTTTCATTCAAGGCCAAGCTAAAGTTTCACACAATGTCACTGAAACAGACAACGGTATCAATAATGGTAGCCTAGTAGGCCAACCGCTTGTTTATATATGTAGTGATGACTAAACTGAAACCCCCTATTTTTCAAACCCTGGCTACGGCCCTGTGCACAACACGGTTTGCACTTTCCTTGCAAACATATTAAATATCGATGCTGTCGCTATCAGCTCAAATTGTGTTTTGGCTTGATAGAACACATTGCGTGTGGTAAATCAATATATTTGCATGTTCCCCGGGTGATATCAAGTTTGCACACGATTTTACTCAAGCAAACCTTTACTAAATCTGGCCCTTAAAGTAATGCCAATTTAACACTTTATAAAAAGTTTTTATAATTTTTTCACCTGGGTTTATAGTATATGTTGTTTTTTATTTGTTGCGCAAATACAAATCTTATGACTTTATTGCTTTTGTGAAAGCTTTTGACAGTGTAATAACATTCTGTCATCAGCCTGCATGTTATTTATACCCAGCCAAACTCAAATACGTTAGTCCAGTTTGAGCATTATTACCAAGTATAATATTTTCCATGTATTCCCTGCAGCTTCCTAGCCTCCTGTTTCCGTGTCTCCTTCATAGTCTGTTCCTGTGACCCAGCTCCTTGTCTCCTGTCTGTCTGCCCGCCTGCCTGATCTCCTAACACCTACCTGCCTACCTGTCCTCTTGAGGCCCCACTGTCTGCCGTCCATCTATGCTATCACCCTTCGCCTACAGCCTTAAATCTGACCCCTGCCTGGCTCCCGTTTCTGTCTCTGCCCATTGGATTAAAAAAAGAGTTGAATATTACCTTGGCCTCATTGTGTGTCTGTGCTTGGCTTCTTTGCCTGCTTTGTGACAAAAAGATCTCGCCATGCAGGACCCAGCAGACACCGGTCTGGACAAGTCCATGGAACTGGCCCACTTCTATCGGGCTCTCAATCGCCAAGGTGTCAAGTTGGGACAGCATGAAACCACGCTGGCCAAACTCACTAACGCAAACCAGGTACTGCTTTAGCATTTGAGTGCCCTCACCAACCAAGTAAGCACCATCTCTGTACAGCTGTCATCCAAACCCTCTTCCTGACCCGCCTCAGCTCCCAGGCCCAGTGATGCCAGCTCCACTTCCCGGGGAACCCTACGTTCTCGAGGCAGAGCGCCATATTGGGGATTTAGGCTCATGCCGAACCTCCTTGATAGGGGTGGGCATCCACAGTTTGGGAAAACCAGCCAGATCTGTGGGGGTCTTACGCGGTTTTCCAGCAGGAGATGTTATAAATCTTCGACCACCCCATCCCAGGAAAAGATGTGGCGAGATGGCTACTTTCCCTTCCACAAGATTCCCATAGCGTGGTGGAGATGGCAGTGGAGTTCCGCACCCTGGCAGCAGACCGTAATTGGAATGACGAGTCGCTACAGGCAATGGTCCAGAATGCTCTCAGTGAGTCAATTATAGACAACCGTGTTTCTCGGCAGGAGCCGGGCTTGTTGGATTAATTAATCGCTCTTGCCATCAAGATAGACAATTGCCTCCGAGGGCACCGTCGGGAGAGAGCGGCCAAAGCCCCGTCTTCGTTCTCCTCTTTTCTCTCATCTTGTTCTTCCCCTCCGCCGGTCAACACCGAGCCAAGCCAATGCAACTAGGCCGCTCTTGCCTGCCTCCAAAAGAGCATGCATGTCGCCTCAGTTCCCAGGTCTCTGTATTGCGGTCAGGCCAGCCATTAAATCACCTCCTGCCCCACACACCCGGAAACGCGCAGTTCACCAGTAACAGGGGAGATTCTGGTAAGCAGTACACCCAATTTCCCTACTACCAACTTCCCTCCTGTGGAGAACCCTGAATCTGCTGGGCCAGATTAAAGTTGTATTGACCAGAGCATGGCCAGGCAAATGGGCATAGTTGTAGAGCCCCTAGAAACCCCCCTTGTAGCTTGGGGCATTAAAGGGACAATTTCTGGGCTACGCAACCCATCGCACAGCCCCTCTCTCTCTCCTGGTCTTGGGTAACCATCGTGAGTAGATCAAACTGCACCTCATGGACTTTCCACAGACCCCCGTCGTCCTGGGCATTCCCTGGCTAACAACACACAAACCCAATCTTGACTGGTCTACAGTGAAAGTCACCTCCTGGAGCTCCTTCTGCCACACCCACTGTTTACGGTCTGCCATCACTCCAGCCTCCCCCAAGCCCCAGCCCCAGCCCTCAGACCTGTCCTCCATCCCAGAGGTTTATCATGAATTAGTCCCCCCTGTTTAGCAAGCACAAGACCCTGTCTCTGCCACCTCACCTCACCCCCTTCCTCACAGGCTGCTTTACAATCTCTCCCGAACGAAACAGGAAGCGATGGAAAAATACATCTGTGAATCCCTTGCCGCCGGGTTCATTCGTCCCTCCTTCCCCGGTTTTCACCAAGCTGGACCTACGTAATGCATACTACATTAGAGAGGAAGATGAGTGGAAGACTGCTTTTAACACGCCCCCAGTCATGCCCTTCGATTTAACCAACCCCCCTGCTGTCTTCCAGGCTCTTGTTAACAATGTCCTCCGGGACATCATTTGTCTTCATTTACATAGAGGATGTCCTTATTTTCTCAAAGTCTCGACCTTAAGGTTTACCAAAGCCAAATACTCTGGCAACTCCTAGAGAACAAAATCAAAGTCAAAGATGAAAAATGGGAATACCATGTTCCCCGTGTGTCATTCCTGGGATACATTCTTGCAAAGGGGGAGGTGCGGATGGACCCAGCCAAGGTAACAGTGGTGGCAGAATGGCCAGTCCCAACGAGACTTAAACACCTACAGCGTCTCCTGGGGTTTGCAAACTTCTATTGGAGGTTTATCAGGGATTACAGCATTTTCGCAGCCACCCTCATGGCTCTCACCTCCACCACCTTACCTTTCCAGTAGACCCTAGATGAGGAAGCAGCATTCACCAGCTTCAAATGCCGCTTTACTTCCAGTCCCAACTTGGTCCAACCCGATCCAGCCCTCAAATTCATTGTGAAGGTGGATGCCTCCAATGTGGGGGATGGAGCCCTTCCTTCCAGAAGTCCCCTACAGACAATAAGCTCCACCTCTGCGCCTTTTTTCCTAGAAGCTCAGGCCATCGGATTAATAAACCAGTTAAACATTACCTTGGCCTCAGTGTGTGTCTTGGGTTCCCCTCCTGACTTGTGATAAATAGGCCTGCCATGGTATGTTCATGACAGGTTATGCCCCTTAGACGAGGTCTATCTCTTGCTCTTTTCCTTTATTTTCTCGCTCCCTATCTCTCTTGCTCCCTCATTATTTCTCTCTCTCTATCCCGCTCTGGGATGTGTATGTGTGAGTGTATGAATGTGTCACTGTGTGGCATGTTTCCTTGGTTACATGCACTGTCCCCGTGAATTTTGCAGCCCAGCTGTTGCTTATTTACAATCAGCCCATCAACCATTTAAGGATGCTCACAGAGGATCAGCGCCAGAGTATTAACTTACGTACAACGTTAGTTTGCTCCCGTTTATCAGAAGTCTACTTTCTGTGTGTTTAAACCTCGTGTGTCCATCTCCCCTCAGTGTTCCTGCCTTCCTCAGTGTTCCTGTGTGTTTCGTCTCCTCGTATCTGGTTCTTTGTTCTTCTTCGTCTGCTCCGCCTGGTTTCGGCCACTGCCTCGCTCTCCAGGTACTATCACGCTGTTTGGTTTCTCCCTGGTAAGGACCTCTGCTTATTCTTGAACCTTCTCTCGGCCAGCCCCTCACGGCACTGTTGTTTGGAGGAGGTTGTCTGTATTCCTGGTGCCAACCTTCATTCTGCTTCCCTGGAACTGTTAATAAACGTAATACATTTTAAATGTTTCGCACTTTGTCTCTCTATATTTCCAAAGAAATTAAAAAGTGCATATTTCAGAACAAAATAGCATAATATAGCAATAGGAGAAATTTGAAACCCACTGCGCTTCTATGAACACCACAAAACTGTGGGACTGAAATTTATGATAACCATAGCTCCATCTAAAAAGTATTAAATGAGGGCAAGAAGGCCAATGAATTAAACAACTTTTATGTGAGGTTTAAAATAGCTGACTTCTCTCAGGAACAAAAAGCGGCTCTAGATCCCAAAAAAGCATGCTGTATCGAAAATATTGACTACCGCCCAGTAGCTTTGAATTCAGCAGTTATGAAGTGTTTTGAGAAAATCATTATCAACCTATTAAAAACAGAAGTCAGCTTCTTATTAGATCCTTTCCAGTTTGGCAGATGTGGCATAGCCACATTTTATATCTAAGCACTTAGAGGATCCTACTTCATATGTATGTTGTATGTTTGTAGATTTTAGTTCAGCATTTAATACGGTACAGCTGCATCTATTAATTAAAGAGCTTAATGACCTCAATGTCTACCCTCTCATTAGATAGATAGTACCCCTCGTTTAACCAATTGTAAACAACAGGTCAGTGTAAATGGTACTCTCTCAGAACCTAAAACCTTGAGTACAGGAGCCCCCCAAGGTTGTGTCAGTTCACTTGTCTTTTTTACCCTAGACACCAGTGGTTCTCAAACTAGAATATTGTCACAACCCCGCCTGTTCCCTGGTCTTGCTTTGTTATTACTAAAGGGATTGGCCTAGATCTTTGATATATTTATTGATTGATTGATGTGGTTGTATGTTTTTATTCATTATGTTTGAATGTTTTTGTATGTGGTATGTTTGTTTTTTATGGCTGCAGCATGGATGAAAGCCCAAGCCAAATTCCCACTTTGTGGGAGTATAAAGTTAATCTTGAATGTTGAATGTTGAATGTTGTCTTGGTGAAAGTCAAGTTGTCATGACAAAGACACTGACAAGTTATGTTGTATTGATTAATGTAAAGTTTTCATAACAAAGACATCCCAAACAATGTCAACTTGACATTAAAAATGACATAATGACACTTAATGAATGACACTTAATGACAACAGTCATAAACATACATAAGGACTCCTTCATGTTCATGATCATGTTCATGTGTCATGTCATGGTTATGACAGTGTCATATTATGCGATGATTATGCATGCAGCAGAGGTTGTGAGCTAGCTTTGAATCAACATTTGTCCCCATCTCTAATTGTTGTGTAGCCACAGTCTCTAGAGCTAACAACGCCTCTTTTTCACTAACACATTTACCGTGTGGCAAACACACAAAAAGGCCTATGTGTGGTGTGTGTGAAAACAGTTAAAGAGCAGAATGTTTACTTCCCTTTCTTCCTTACTGACCTACACACACACAGACACGTGGTGCGGCCATCCTATCTAGGCAATATAATTGATTTGATGATGCATCCTGGGGGCCGAGAGAGAGAGAGAGAGAGAGAGAGAGAGAGAGAGAGAGAGAGAGAGAGAGAGAGAGCTACAGTATCTATCATTTAAGTCCCCATGGATCAAATAGTTAAACACACACATCTCTTATCAGTGAGTGTATATCTTCTATCTTCAAATACATTTTTGTCTACAAATGGAAAAAATGGCATCTCATTCTTCTCTCTGTGTTTTCTTTAGCAGCTTATTTTTTTGCTGAAGTTGTGGGTGTGTGCAGTGTGTGTGACTTAATGGCACATGTGGGTGGACCACTTGCAGAGATGTCCATCTCTCTCTCTCTCTCCTTTTCTTCCCACCTCTCCGTCTGTCTCTCGAGAAACCATGTAAAAATATTGCCCTGAAAGATCATCGGACCAAAAAATGGATTTCATTTCAACCTGTATTACTCCAGACCTGCTGTAATGTGACAGCTGTTTGTATTATTGTATTATCCTCCTCTGATTGAAGTGCAGTGTTTGAATTTGGGGAGAGAATTCTTTAAAAAAAAAAAGCTACTGTAGCAAACCAGAAAAGATATGAAGCTGGCATAGTAATAAAAAATCAAATTCCATTTCATTTTTTTTTCATTCAACCTAGAGAACACAGAGAGTTGAATCAGAGTTGTACAACTGAAGTGCTGTCGTCAGTCCATTAGGTTGTCATTCATGTAATGAAGTTCTAACCTTGTCAATCTCGACAGGGGAGATCCTCTACACTTAATTGTCTGATTAGATTTTTGTCAGAAAGGATCGCCACTGTTGGAAAATATGGTAAAGTAAGGTCCAGGTCAAAATTGATAGGCTTGGGCTGTATCTATTTTTTCATACCATCATACCATCCTTACATTATATGGCGGTATACGGTATATGATGGTATTCATGTAAAAAAAGAAAAAGCTCACTAGGTTGACTGCGCATGTGTGACACGCTGAAGCCCCACTAGTACTCAAGCGATTTGCTGCTAAGCTCACAAATAGTTTAAACGTTGTGTCTTAGTGTTCTAAGCATGTAAAAAATACCGCTAAATACCGCAGTATACCATGCCAAGCTGACGAACAGAGAGTGACCTTGCAGAAACTCTCTGGGATTAATACATGCATATGCAATGATTGTTGCGTATAACTGGGATTATTGTTGCAACTTGACAAAATATAACCATGTTGGACAGTTGTGTTGTATGCTACAGTCTGACTGCCAACGTAGCTACCATTGTTTTATGCTTGGTACTACTAAACTTTTTTAGTGTTCCACATTTGCTATCATTGATCATACGGAGATTAAGCAAAAAAAAAGAAGCTATTCTCTGGACCTTACTGAGCAAAAAAAAACACACAAATTCATATACACACATTGGCCCTCATTTATCAATCAGAGTGCAGAAATCATTTTATGACAGAGTTCATGCGTCATTTATGAAAACTTTGTATATCGCCAATCCCATCCTAATAATGATCAGGCAGCTGAAAACGATCATCATTAAAATATCGCTTCCCTAAATATTCTCGGTTTAGTGGCCTTGCCCCTTATTTATGACATGGCTAAACATGATCTGGCAAAAAAGAGGAACTTCTGAGACCTGGAGATTGAAACAGTAACATCCAAAGTAAAGTCAAACTAATTGGTACTATTTGGCAGCTTCAAAAGTTGCATTAAAGGATCTAGGAAAAATACATCTGAAATGCAAATAAAACAAATACATTTTTTGTTTCTATTGAATAGCATACCCTTGGTAGAAACATTTAACAAATAACATTTTACCTTTTAATAGCAACCAGTGAGGTCCTGTCTCCTTTGTTTAGACCCCAGTTGGGGCTGTGCTGGCCACGGCTCTCTAGGCATATGCTCATCTGGATGCATTGGCAAATCGAATGGCCTATTATCCTATACAAGAACCGCACAAGCCAATATGATGTTGCACGTTTTCTTTGGCATGTAGAGCAGAGTATATCGATTTTGACGAGAAAGCCTATCCACAATCTCGTGCTGAAAGCCAAAAACCCCAATGTGGAGAGCACCGGCACTGGCACAGGTAAAGCATTAAAGCGTTTGGTTTCTCTCCTGAACTGAGGCTCCAAATTGTGGCATATTCTACGAGGAGATGCCTTGGGAGACAAAATCAACTAAATAGCCACTCGTCACTCTCCATAAAGAGATCCCTGCAGTCCCGAAAAACCCTTGCATGTCTTAGGGGTGCATCTGGATCAACCGGATCTGCCATTGCTGAGATTTGATTAATGGATGACTTCTCCTTTATCCAAATTGCTTAATTTAAATTGCTTGTAATCAGTAGCCTAGCCTAATAATAAGGCTATCTCAAAATAAAAGATATATTAATCTTACACAAAAAAAATGTTAACCCTGTTGATTGTACACAAAATCGATGTTGCCATTATTTGGCTAAATATTTTGAAATTATGAATATGTGGCTGCGCATGGTTAGATGCTTGTCGGAATAACAATTATCCAACAGATTTACTATGCTGCACCGCAAATCTGCTCGCTCGAAAACTTGAGTACACGAGGTAAGATTGACATGAGATTTTTGAGCATAGCGTCCACTCAAGTCCACATGCAGAGTTTTGCGTAGAAATGACCGTATGCCCAGTTTTTTGTTGCACGCTCGTTTTATAAATGAGGGCCAATATCTGGCCAGCAGTGGTCATAGGGTTATCTTAAATTGTATCAGGTTGCTGAATTGCTAGCATCAACCAACAACCTGTTGGAGATGAAGTGAAGACAGAGCAGGAGGAGGGAGGGATGGTCTATTCTATATGTTCTAGGTTATAAGGCAGTAGTCGGTAACAGGCAGCCCATAGGCCAAAACTGGCCCGCCAGATTATTTTCATATTTATTTATTTTTTTTACAGTATTGGACAGTCCCACATATATAGCTATAATGTCCAAATAGAGAATCTACCCCCACCTGAATAATGCTTATTATAATTTGATCCATGTTGGGAGTGAATGACAGACAAACATTCATGAATCAGACCGCGAGCTGCACTGTAGTCATTTTATAGAGCCTGGTGATGAAATAGATCTTGTAAGCGAATTGAAAGCTTGTATTCTGAAAAGTTCTGACCGAAGTACAAAAGATTATATTGACAGACATTTGCGGGGGGGCATTTTGAATATTGACGGTCATGCCATTAAGAGAGCAGCTTGGAGAGTTTAGGCTTGTGAAAGAGCTTTGTTTTCACGGTGACCAATTCCAAGCGTATTTCCAACTTTGTACTGACGACTGCAATAAATATCTCCTCCATTGTTGTCACAACCCACTATTCCCCCCCAGCTATTTTACCCTATTTCATTATATTGGGTGTGCGGGATGATGTCCCTTGAGCAGAAGTTCATGGTGTTTGAACTTTTACTGCGCCTTCGCCTCCGTCCCTGCAGCGCCTGGTGGCACCAATACACATCACTGGGATTGCAAGGATCTGCGCGATCTTTTGTGCATTTAATCTGAACTTAATCTGAAAATGCAAACAAGCTGTTTTTGATCTGTATTTTCTAGTGGTTCTAGTGATTGTGATGACATTTTGGTGGATTCTTAACAATACCATTCAAACCAAACAAATACAATTCAACCTTGATATTATATATGCAATTCGCTATTTAAATACCCCTTTATGAGTATCTTCTGTTTCGATAACTTTTTTGAAACTCTGATTGTGATAATTATTAATTATATTGCTAATCATTATGATTAAACAATAATAATGAATATATGTAATATTAACCTATTTATTATTTATTAATTAAAATATAATTTCAATGTTTCAGTTTATTACAGCACAGCACTTAAATGCTACTACTGGTGTTTTAAATTCTACTCTCCTGGCTTCTGTTCATATCTGTGGATATAGCTATAGATTTCAATCAAATATCAGATTTTCTACAAGATAGTATTATCTTGTCACTATGGATTTGTTTGCTGGTACACCAGCCACACAGAAACCATTTTAAATGATAGGTTCCCACAGGAGATTTAGAATGTTTTTTGAAGGCTTGCAGTTGCACATTGAACTGCTTCTTAAGACCAGTGAGAAGCACCAGCAGAGGGGTGATTTTTTTTCAATACTAAAGCTATCAGGTTCTGCTACCTACTATTATAAATGATGGGAAACCACATTTTCAAAAAAGTGGACCAATCATTTAACGTTACCTATCCTTCCCTGTCTTCCTTCTTTCATTCTACCTCCCTATCACACTTATCCCCTGCCCTTATTCTCTCCATGTATTTCTGTTAACAGCCTAGTAGCTCCTCTCCTCCTCCAAACTGTCCTCTCTATCCTGTTTACCTTCTCCCCTTCTCTCTCCTCTATTTTTCTCCAATTCAGCCCCAGCCAGCTTAGCAAGCTACCTCTCCTCCTGTCCTACCTTCTCTCCCTCACTTCCTTCTAATAGCCGTCTGACAGGCTGCTAGAATCCCAGCTCCGGTGTTTCTAATCAGAGCTGAACAGTGAGAATCAGCACATGTCCGATCCTTTCTCCTCTCTCATCAATCCACCTAACTGAATGGGAGCTAACGCTGAGCAAATCTCAGCCGGGGACGAAATTAATATGTAGCAGATCTTTGGCGTGCTCAGCTAGCCCTGGAATTGGAAATAGTTTCTGCGCTGCCTGACCCGTATCTGTGTGGTGAGTGCGCACCCACGAGTTTGTGTGTGTGTGTCGCTCAGGTCCCATTCAGTTACGTGTGAGTGTGTGTCAACGGTTGTGACGGCAGATTATTGGAGAGACAATTGGCTGTACAGCGGTAATCGGGAGAACACTGAGGTGTGTCTATCATATGACTACTCTGTGACAACAACCCCTCGCCTAATACACACACACTAGCTCACAAACTCACTAAGATGTTTTTTTTCTCTGCAATTCAATCAGGCAGTCCATCCACCCTGCAGAGCAATATGGCACTGCCCCCGTGCATGACAGTATCAATTCAATTACCCGGGAAATGGATCCATATTCAACCCATATAAACTTATACGCACTGCCAGGACAGGCTATAGCGAAGCGCACTGCACATAGAGGCCAGCAGTGGGGGGAAAGACAAAGAAATGCACATTAACCCTGTAATAACTTTCATTTGGAGTGGGTTTGAAAACCGTTCTCAGCTCAGCATTTGTCGCTGTCACATTGTGTTATCCGCAAATCAGGTTTACAAAATATCAATTCAATTTCTGGCGTAGTGCAGAGGGGGACACATACACACACACACAACATACACACACACACACACACACACACACACACACACACACACAGCAGGATGAGGGGCCCCTTGTGTCTTGGCCAGATTTCCAGTCAGAACTAATCAAAACCAGAGCAGACCATGCTAATCTCTTCAATTTCATCCTTTAGACCGCTGTCTTTCCCCAACTCGTAAACACACAGACATCAGCCCACATAAACACACACAGACACTGACACATACCATATGATTTCTATAAACACTCTTTACTTCTTTACTTAAAGGTGCGGATGGCGCAAATTTCATCATCCCACAGTCCATATGGACTATCCTTGCTGCAAGATTTATGATCCGTACCGACATACGGACATTAATTACGCATTGATTGCACATGGGTAAAACAGCGCAAGCAGTAATACGGCGATCTATTAGGTGGGGGTAGCCGCAGATATGGGAGTGGCCGCAAAATACAGAGGAAGTGCGCATGCGTTCAGCTCGGCTGCATCCACATGACTGAAACAGCAAAAAACAATTATACTTTGGAGACATCAATACAGACGTCCGTATCCGTATACGGCAAAGTTATGTCCGCAGAAGTATACTTCCAGCTTAACAGTCAGGCAGACCCTTCGTGCAGCCTACACAACGAAAGTGCTGATCACTCGCTCTGGAACAGATCCATACCTCTCTGGACTGAATTTCCAGAATACCATTATTTTACATTATGTTTGGTATAAAACATTATGCCCTAATGGTCTTGCGTGGTCATCTCTGACCAGCCTGTTCTAAGACTTGACCAGAAGAGTCTCTGTCCAGAGTTATCACACACGCATATGCAGGAGTGTGTCCAGCCTGCTAGGCAACGTTAGTCTCTTTTAGGTTTGTACAGATTTGATTACATTTGACATACGTAACTTAGTTGGTCTATATCAAAGAAATATATCGGTGATCTTTTATAGCCATGAAAAATATGAATGCCCAAAATCATAGAATAATACATTCTGCCAGCCTGCTTGGCTAGTCAGTCTCTAATTCTAGTGCTTCAAGGCATAAATGCGCCTAAGAGTATGGATGTTATTTACATTAAGCCATGGGCGTAGGAAGCATATTGAAAGTGGGGGCAGTCCATTTTGGAGGGGAGGGGAGGAGGGAAAGCTAAGCTTCTTGTCATTCGATTGATGCAAACTATTTCAAGATAGCGGGATAGTAGCATAGCGGGTTCCTCTCTATTGATGCCAATTATAAGGAAAAGGCTTAATGTGACTTAATGTTCCAAATCAGCGATCAAGGATCACCAAATCTTTTCTCAGACATCTCGTCATAAACACTTTAACCTGTCAAAAAATTTACGAGTATGGACATTATTTACATTAAACGAACTGTGACTGGGATTGTGACAGTCCTCCAACTCTTATTTTTATTTAAAAAATTCTTGAATTAAACAACAAATGTAAATTATACATAAACTACCGTGGCAAATTATAACTCTGGTTCCCTCTATTGGCCTTCTCATGTGTGTACATATATTCGCTGCATGTTGCGACGTTATGCAAAATGCAAATTGAGGTTTCACCATCTGTATGTTGTGATCAACAGCAATATTTCTTTTAGTATCTTTTATTCACTGTAATTTTTCTTCCCCCACTTCAAGCACTGCTAACTAAGCCACAACGTTAACACCATTTGTGAGCTGAGCTGGACATCTTTCAGTATTTAGTGAGGCTTTGGTTTGTCACTTTCATGAGGGGGCCCTCTGACTGCACCAGGGATCTGTTAATAGGAAAAATAAACATTGATTTGAGATTCATTTTTAAGAGTTGGTCATATGTTTACATTTTACATTTACAGCATTTGGCAAACGCTTTTATCCAAGGCGACTTACAATTAGTACATTTGTCAACAGTTGAACCGGTTAACCACCCGTTTTTGCAAGTAGATAACATTCTCTAGAATAAGGACAGCATTAGTAGTTAGTAATTACAATAATCAAAGTTATCATTCACACTTCAAGTTATTCAATCTTCAAAAAGTAAATAATTGCTAAC
>JAODLI010000002.1:4901078-4911406 GCA_027575585.1 Percopsis omiscomaycus | reverse complement strand
AGTAATGTATTCCTTTTTGCTGTAACGCAGTTACTAATAAAATGTCGGTAATATTATACCCGTTAGTCTCAGTAACGTTTACAGCGCATTTTAACCCGACATTTAGTGGCATTTGTTTTCGGCACAGAGATAAAATGTCTGCGAGTGTTATTTCCTGTTTCTGTATTCGGTGGTTGAGATTACTGCAGACGGATACATTTGCGACATGTACATTATTTTATTAGTTATTACGCTGCGTTGAAGCGACCTGACCTGCCACTGTTCCCGTGGTCAAGGTCAGATCCAGAGATGGTAGGCTAGG
The DNA here is from genome assembly GCA_027575585.1 of Percopsis omiscomaycus. Lineage (NCBI taxonomy): Eukaryota > Metazoa > Chordata > Actinopteri > Percopsiformes > Percopsidae > Percopsis > Percopsis omiscomaycus. The sequence goes on along the minus strand of JAODLI010000002.1, from coordinate 4,911,105 downwards.
GACATATGTGTCCTCTCAGTGCCGACAGCAATGTGCCCGAGCAACTGACAGATAACAACATGTCAGGAATTAATGTTTAGTCTTGCTACACGTAATATCATTACATCATTACATCATTACAATATCATTATTTTATCAGCGGTGAAAAGTAACTATACCCTAGGCTACTTCGATTCCATTGTAAGGTGCTATTTTAATTTAATCTAGGCTACTTCTAGTCCACCACAATTCAGAGACAGTAATATTGTAATATAATGAATTGCTCTAAAAAGACAGTAACTAGTCAATAATGTATTACATTATACATACTGTACATACATGCATGGGCTTGATGATTCACAATGAGAAACCGTTATGATTACCTCAATGTAAAAACAAAGCTATTCTGGGATTTTGTCTTTCTTCCCAAACACAATTAAGATTATTAAAGTTATGTATGTTTTCCCCCCCACAAAACTGTAGATTGCTTGTTTTGTAGGCTAGTCAAGTGAATAAAAAGGATGTCGTCATGCTTTATTTGACTTTGTGATTGTGTTTACCCGATTTTGCATATCAGACACTCAGACACACTGCTCTGTAGTCTCACAAACTGTGGTCTACCTGTCAGATAGTCATGACAGAGGTGGAACAAAGTGGTGTCTACTGTTAGAGATGGTGGGGGTTTGTGGGGGATGTGTGAGTGTCCTGGGGTCATAGCTCAGAGGAGCAGTAGGGGGGCTGCTGGGAGTTGGGGAGCTTGTGTTAAAGAAATGGTTAATCTCATTTGCTAGTTCCCTTCAACTTCTGCTTCAACTTTTCTCTGGAAGCTTTCTTCTTTCTCTCAACCCATTCCATACGTCCTTGGCCTTTTTCATTTCCAGTCTCTCCTCCAGTTTACTCTCTTCTCTGTATTACTCTCCTTAAGACTATGTTTTAGTTTTCTTTGTACCCACTTGAGTTCTGCTCGGTCCCCTGACCAAAAGGCCCTCTTCTTTTCGTTGAGTAGGGCCTTCAGGTCACTGGTGGCCCATGGTTTGTTGTTAGGGTAGCAGCAGACCTCTTTAGTGGGAATGGAGCTGTCCAGTTAGATGCCCTTCTGGACATATGAGTGATAATGTACGCCACCTTATTGCGCCGGCAGTAAAAGAGGCCGCTTGCAGTTAGAAGATTAACAAACGCGCGTGAGGAATGCTCGACAGGAGTTAACTTCACCTGTGAAGCACTTGGGAGGAGATAGGCAAGGCTCCCTACCCAGCGCAGTAAAAATGGTGGGAGCCGGTGTCAGAGTGCTGGGTGGAAACGGCCTGGATATTATCGCCGTGAGGGTCTGCATCTAAGCGAGTAGCTTGATTGGGCTTGTCGGCTGGATAATGCTTGGTAGTCCATCGACATTACAATTAGGTCATTTAGCAGATGCTTTTATTCAAAGCGAGTTACAATTACATGGTGCTATTTCATGGAGCAGATAGGGGTTAGGCATCTTGCTCAATGCTACCTGTAAGCAAGGATGCTTACAGGTAGGCTAACTCTGGGGCTCGAACCCATGACCTTCCAGGCTGGGAGCCCAACACCTAGACCACTAGACTATTCTGCCTCCTCGTAATTTGGGACAATCAAGATTCAAAGCCGCTACTTGCAGTGACACCTTTTGGTGTAACGACTTCGAGTCATGACATTCAGATTATTGATGGATTCAATTACATAAATTATTTCGTTAATTTCATTTCTTTAATTATTTAGAAATTACCAATTATTAATCGGGGCGGAGGTGCGTTGAGGTCGCTGACCATCCGTGTCCAACCGGCGGAAGCTCCGTGGTCGAAGGCTGTGAGGCGTTGCTGAGAGCGTCGACAGGCTGTGACACTGTAGCAGGCAACCCGGTGATGTAAGAGCTGGCTGACGTAACACCAGCAAGTGGAGCTGCACCGTGGGAAACTGTCCAAACCCATCTCTTCCAGAAGGCCTCCGTAGAACCTCCAGCTGCGCCTCCGGATAGGGCGCATACGGGTCTACAAGGTCCTCGTCATCCTCCGGCCCGTTCAGAAAGACGATGCCCAAGCTAAGCGGTGCGGCGTCGATTGGTGAAGCACCACAAGCGCGCCTTCGATGGTGAGCACGCTGTTTTCAGCCCCCACGCCTCTTCGGGGCTTGGCCCCAGACCTCCTGATCCAGCTCCCCATTGTTGGAATCTGGTCCTATAAATGCCAGTTCCGCATGTTCTTTTATGGAGTTGAAATTAGGAGGAAACTATGTGTTCAAGTCTACAAAATCAGCTTTAATTGTAGATCAGAAATACAAGTACAGAGCTCTGGGTCTTCAATCACTAACCAATAAACTGTCACCAGTCAGTTCACGAAGTCTGACTGCCTACTCTTGACCCAACATTTTATAGTCTCAGGAGGGCGTGGAAACTGGTCAACCTATATTTCTATATAAGGAGTTGCTTTATCTGTGCGAGGGTGGTGGCAGCATCTTATTGGCTGAAATTCTCCCCTCGGTCGTTATCTCTTGAAACCAGACGCTGCGGTGGTGATATCTCCTTCCTGCGGTTACGTATCCTGTTTTAACGCAGACTCACAAACCGTGTTCATTTCCTGTCCTAGGCCCAAACAGACTCTAACCCGTAACATTTTTTTTTCTCGATATTACTAAACAATTCAAGCTAGATGCTATAAATAAAACAGATGTTTATTTCCACACCATACAACGGCTCAAGGAAAACGAGAGCATCCCGTCCGAGTCGCTGTCGGGGCTGCAGTAACCTACAGGTGTTTGTTCACATCTGTAATATGGATTTCTTTATTGGCCATATTAAGCAGCTGTGCACATTGGTAGCATCTCAGAGTGTGATTCTAGCTAAAGCTAGAAATACTGGCCCCTGAATCAGGGTACCTAAAGAACCTCTGCAGCCCACTGTGGCTCATAGTCCTTCTCAGTGTGACAAGTATTTTCAGAAAGTACATTTCAGTAGTATTATTTCTTAATATGTTCAATGACTTTTAATGAGCTTTATGATCCAGCTCTGATATATTCCAGCAAGCCACAGTCTGATAATAGAATACCCTTTATCCATTTCAACTCTACTTTGCAGCTAAAATTGAAAACTTGCCATCATGTATTTGTCATGAATAGGTGAAAGAGATCTGGACAAGTCATGGAAGTCATGCTTCCCCTAACATGAATTATATATTCAGGAGACAATGTGCTGAATCATCCATGTGAGATCTTAGAAAATTGAAATATTTGTGAGTGTGTCAAAGTACATACGTGGCAGTGAACTAATCTCCAGCATGAATCCCCCAGTACAAGTTATTAAGAGCCAAGCTCCAGAGTGCCAGATCGGGAAAAAAAAAAAGTGGAATTACAGTCTATATATCGAATTGGACCATTTTTGTGATACATTTATCCATTTAGCACCGACCAATCAGGTCAAACCTTAGTTCACATTTGGCCCATATACAGTATATTATTAGAATTACAATTGAGTCATTTAGCAGCAGTTTTTAAATCATAACACTGTTCAGTTTTTGAGCTGTCCTGAGCCCCTCCCCATTACCAATTATTAGCCTTACCTGTGTCTAATGTCCCATGTGTGAGCCTTAGTGTATTTAGTCTCTGTTCTCCTCTTTGTCTGTGCTGTTCGCTTTCCACCAAAACATGAGAAGCTCTTATACCTGCCTATTTATATGCCTGCCTTGCCTGCCAACGGCCTGTTTTGTTTGCCTTCACGTTTAAGAATACCTGTTGCCAGCCATTGCCTGATTTTCGGTCACCTTCCAGTTCCAGACATATCAATACTGATAATAATTACAAATTACAGCTTTTTGTTGTTCAAGGTTGCTCAATAAGCAACTGGCAACTATTTTAATGTAAATAAGAGGGAAAATCCTTTCTTGACCTTGTTTTTTCTGTTATATTTTATTTTAAGGAAAAAAACATTCAGTTTATGTTCATGTGTGTTCTATATATTTGTACACACAATCTTCCGATATAATGGTTTGCGGTTTGAGGTACAGTATTTCTTCATGAAACTGGAAGTTGGTGCAGGATTTACTAATTTACTTTTACTCTACACTAGCCAATATAATTCTAAATGTGTTACGTGTAACATGTAACCCACCCCCCGCCAGATGTAAAGCATTTTAAAGTCTTCAGTATTTTCCTCAAGAAGTGTCCTAATCAGCTAAAGTAACACTTGGTGTGTGTGTGTGTGTGTGTGTTCTTTATATGTATGGGGAGGTCAAGGCCTTGCTTGGCCTGTGTTCACTCGGCAGCACCATGAACAGCTTTACCTTGCTCTGCCTGCTTGGCAACGGGCCCTTTTCAAAAAGGAAAAAAAATACAAATGTGCGTGTATCCTATTCAGGGTTTCTGCCTGCTGGAACAACATAACCCAAATAACATGTTAGATAGATAAAAAAAATTGTCAATAAGGCATACATTGAATTGAGTACATTGTCAATATTGAGATCTATAGTTATGAATAATAAGTAATTTTTTAAAGGGACACTGTATTTTTTTCTGCATTTTGTGTGTGGTTGGAACCAGCATTACAAAAACAGAGTTTTGTTTTGAAACACTATTGCCCTTCCTCACAATCACTCCCAATCATCTCTACTCCTCTCCTACAATTCCTAAAGGCCCTACAGCCACCCACACTTTAATGGACATTAAAGTGGACATCAACAGTGAGCTGGGCAGAAATGTAGGGAGTGTAAACATAATCTATATTCTCCATGTAGACAAATAGGTGTTTGAAAACATGAAGACTCGCTGTGGTAAAAGTGGCATCTTTATCTTTTTTTCCCCCAGCTAATCTCTCCTCACCTCACCTACTAGACATATTCTCCACTCCTCCCCTCCCTTCCACTCTCCACTTGCTCCTCCATCGCTCTTTCTGAAAGCCGTTGGTAACACAAAAGAGGTTGTTCCCAAACCAAAGGAGGGCTCTATTGTGCAGACAGGCTCTTGTTATCAGCTCCATCTTAATAAGAGCACTTGTCATTTAGAGTCTAAGTCCTCTCAGCCCTTTTTCATGCCGGCATGCCGGCCTCCTGACTTTAATTATGACATATTGATCGTCTAGTTAAGTCTAGTTTGGCTTAATGAAATCTATTGTTGCCTCTAATTCTGTGCTCCATTGTAACGGCCTGCGGCTCCCACTGCCTGCCATGTGGAGCTGTGCTCTCTTTATACCATCTCAGCTGAGTTTGAATGAGAGTTTTTGGTTCTACTTCTATACTTGTTATACTCAGTTTCCAGGCATTATTCCTCCACTAAGGTGTTTGCGTGTCCATTGGTGTTTCTGAGCCTCTTTGTCAGTTCTTTAAACTTATTTTGTGTGTGTGTGTGTGTGTCAGTAATTATTTAAGTGTGTATTTTTGTGTCAATGAGTTCCCGCTCTAAAAGGCGCCACTGTCGGCGTTTATCTCCCCGTTTCCTGATTCCCTTCCATCGACTTTTAGCCAATCAATTCACTAAATGATGCAATTATACGCCACTCACCCATCCCCACTGCACCGCCACCAAACCCACCCCAACATTTAAAGTTGAGAGGTTGATTTTGGATCAATCCAGACCACTTTGTGTGCAAATTACACAATTCTACTGCCTTCACACAATCCTTAGGCAGTCCAATTGGATCAAGTCCTGGATTTGAATGGCTAATGAGAGAGGTTGTCCTTCAAAAAGGCTCTGAATGAAAGGAGAAAGAATTAGTTTGGTGTGTGCGTGTTCGAGGGGATAGGCAGAGAGGGCAAAAATAGGAATTCCAAATTGGATTCAAGAGAAACTTGTTTCTTTAAAGCTGCAATCAGCAACTTTTAATCTTTAGAATATCTTGCTTGTGGAAAGCCATTGAAAAACTGAACATGTTGCTTTTGGTCATTTCCTGTTTCACCTACAAAAATGGCTACCGCTACCCACAGATCCCAGTCTCAGTGGTAGCATGATAGCATTTAAATGCACCGATGGGGCAGTATAAACTAGTGGTTATGTCATGCCTGATTGCCCTTATTGTGTGCACCTGTCTTGTGCTTGTCTCCACCCCCACCAGGTGTCTCCCGTTTCCTCTCACTATCCCTTGTGTATTTAACACAGTGTTTTAAGTGTGTCTGTTCTAGTTCATCTTGCCTGTTTTCTAGTCAGCGTCCCAGCGTTTCTCTCGGTGACCTGCTTTTGCTAGTTGTTTCAGTCTACCCAATGATTGCACCTGTCTCGACCTTGAGCCTGCCTCTGATTTTGTACCTTCGACCTGAGCATTCCTCTTACTGATTACCTGCCTGTCCCTGTTCTGATACTGCCGGCCCCTTTAGACTGATTAAATATTGGACTAAACTTTGTACTTTGTCTCCGTGTTCTACCTGTTGGCATGATAGTACAAAGTGGCCATGACAAACCCGTCAGCTCCGCAACTCTGTTTCCAAGCAAGCTTTCGCTATTGGACGACATCAGTACTTGCTTCGCGGTGTCATGGCAGATTGCCAGGACCGTGCTTCCCTGGATCTACTGGAACACTTCCAGTGGCTTTTGGCTAACTTATCGCCTCACCTGGGCCTGACCCGAGTCCAAGGCTCCCAATAACCAGGGGGTTAGCTCCAGCATCTACTCGACCCACTCGACAGTACCTACTGCCTCGGCCAGAATGTTATTCAGAAGAACCAAGCAGCTGCATGGCATTCCTGACCCACTGCACAATGAGCTTCTAGCTGCAGCCCTGCTCATTTCCTAGGGAGTGCGCCAAGATATCCTACTTGATCACTCTGATGTCCGGGAGAGCCCTCACTTGGGCCATGGCAGTCTTGGAACAGCAGGATGCCACTGTTTGGCAGAGGTTACAGCCAAACAATCACGAGGCCTGACGTTTCATCACCTGCAGAGCCTATGAAGCTGAGTTGTACCAGACATTCCCTGGCTGAGAGGGAATGCCGTATCAGCTCCAGGTGCTGCCTATACTGTGGTACAGCAAGCCACTTCATTTCCACCTGCCCGTTAAAAGGGCAGACTCACCAGTAGGGCCGGGAACTCTGGTGAGTTGTTTGCACAATTTCCTGTCTTGTTTTTCTCACTCATTTCTCCATGCCCTGTTATGGGGGAATCAGACCCACTCAGTATGGGTTCTTATTGACTCAGGGACCGGACGAAAGTTTTTGTCTTTTGTCCCCAGACCCAATCCTGTTCCCCATATGATTGATGGCAATCCTGTCAGATTCCAGTACCTGGTTCCTCCTAAAGATATCCTTGACCTACCCTCATAACTGATTTCCATCCCCTCAACCCCAGTAAGCCAGATACCCCCTCGGGTAGGATGCCAGGTGGGGCCCCTAGGGGGGAGGGGTACTGTCACGCCCTTATTGTCCTTATTGTGTGCACCAGTCTTGTCTGTGCCAGTTCATCTTGTCTGTTTCCCAGTCAGCGTCCCAGCGTTTTTCCCCGTTACCTTTTGTTAGTTCTTTCAGTCTACCCGGTTTCATGATTACTCTGCCTGTCCCGACCTTGAGTCTGTCTGTGATTTTGTACCTTCGACTTGAGCCTTCTTGTTACCGATTACCTGCCTTTCCCTTTTCTGATTCTGCCTGCCCCTTTGGACTGATTAAATACTGGACTGACAGTACATTGTCTCCATGTTCTGCATTTGGGTCTTACCTGTTGGCGTAACAGGTTAGGGTGTTCGACTCCCAGCCAAAATGTTCTGTGTTCAATCCCCAATTGAGCCAAATGCCTAACCCCTACCTACTACATCATGTGATTGCACTTACTATATGTCACTTTGGATAACATGGATTCATGATGCATACCAGGGGTGTGAGATGAACATTTTAACTGAACAACCTCAAAAACGTTGAACTACTTTCAAAGACGGTTACTGCATTTTGTGGGAGTGGCAAACCACAAACAATCATTTTGTATTTAATCAGCCACGCTGACAGATCCAATTATCCAATCGAAAACCCTACTCTTTCTTTCTATTTAATCGGACGTCAATCCACTGCCGTTTCAGTTCATTGAATGTAATAAAACGTAACACCGTACTGAACGCAGCCTAGGTTTACTGCACATCAAAATATGTGAAGTCACCATGCAATTTTTTTCCGCATCTCAGAAATATGATGCAGGCATCACTAAATACTGTAAACAATCCTATTAATGTAAACATAACCATAATATAGCATGGACACTAAGGAAAGGCTTTTAAGCATTCAGCCATGAAGATCCCCAAATTAAGTTGCATATTCTGACCGTGCTATATACATACTACTAAAATCCCAATTACTATTGCATATATTACATACATAAAACCTATATCATAAAATAAGACCTATATATTGACCTTCATTATATTAATGGAAATATATAGCAATTGAAAAAGTATTGTCTAGTAATCAACTAATAATAATGATTAATTACCTAATGTACGTAGATATAAGTACTATCTACAAATAATATATGATAACTCCTACAGTATCAGAATAACTGTCACGGTCACCTAACATAGTCACATAACATATTTAATTACTTAGTCATTTCATAATTTTATAGATTACTCAGTGATCAGTCTGTAAATAATTGCCTGGAAATTGTTACCAAAAAAAAAAATAGTGTTACTTTTTTTTCCCAATCTTTGTGATGCCTGGTGTTATAAATCACACTCCGTCCTGACAACAGACTGACAGACAGCTTAGTGACACTCAAGTTTTAGAAAGCCACTCACCCTAATCCCTCTTTGACCTCGGACACTATTTCTGCCCTCTTTTTCTATCCTCTCTCTATTTCCATTTCTCAATGTCTTCTCCACTGTGCTGGTTCACTGTCTAACACCAGTCAACTGTAAAATGCTGCGCTAGTCATGACAAATCCTGTGGGGTGCTGCCGTCTTTGGCCCCTCTGGTTGCTAGCTAGACAACTATTTTCCTTACTTGCTCTGGACAGCTGAACATAACACACTTTAAAATGATGAATAGAGGTTTTAGTTAGTTTAAAGGTCTCATTTAGATGTGATTTATATATAGCACTAGGCTGAAGGTTGGAAAAGGGCCACCAGTTATAACCCTACAACCAACTGGGACTTTCCTACGTGTGGAAAATAATGCTGGTCCTTTATTTAAAAAATAGCAATTGATGTGCCCTCTTACAAAGGAATTTATCCCCCAGCAATAGAACTAGAGACTCAAACAGCGTAACATCCCAATGACCTTAACCTCAGACCGCTCCAGTGGAGCTGCTCATTGGCCAGCGGTGACGTAGGCTGTGGTTGCAAACGGGAGCTCCCAGTTGGGAGTGGGTAGCCCTTTCATCCCCAGGCCTTACATCCAAATAATAATTTGTTCTTGGCCCCGTGAGAATTAGAAGCTTCTTGATGCTTTCCATAAAGGGTACCGCTGATGTGATCCAAAAAAAAGATAGCTAGCACATGTACATATGCGTGTGTGATATGCTATTCTGCATTGAGGTCAGGAACGCATTGATTTTTATCATCAAATCATTCAAAAAATAATAATTCTAGCATTTCTTTTTTTTTTTTTTTAACAACTGCCACCGCTGTCATAAGATGTTTAAGTGAATGTTCCTTTAATTTAGTTTCTACGCCCATTCCAGCCCAACTGTGTTCACACCAGAGGAGAGCCATATGTCATGGAGGAGAAGAGCTACAAGGTGCAGACCCCAACCCCCCACCCCTGGGGCCCAGTAAATCAGCAGGCCTCTTGTCAACACCTCCTACCCCCAGCTCACTGGTTCCTGCATGGAGCCAGTGAGCTGAGAATAACAAATGGCCATCACTGGCTGGGCAAAAAAAAGCTGTGATTATAATTATCACATCCCACACTGACCTTGCATAAACCTTAATCTTTCTCCAATGGAGCATTTAAATAGGCTGCACACACACACACACACACACACACACACACACACACACACACAGAGAGAGAGGGACAGAGAGAGAGAGGGACAGAGAGAGACAGAGAGAGAGAATATTGATGGCTAAGAATAGTTATCTTCAGAAACCACAATTTTATTCTCTCCCTTTCTCCCTTTGCCCCCCCCCCCCCCC
>JAODLI010000002.1:4869248-4886771 GCA_027575585.1 Percopsis omiscomaycus | reverse complement strand
GACCCCCCCCCCCCCCCCCGCACGCACACGCACGCACACTCAATGAATGTGTGTTACATAATTATGCAGCCATTTATATTCAAATAGTTGATGATGCATGATGTAAAACTGTCTTAAACAAACCGATTTATTGTATTGTTGAGGACTCTCTTACACAATTATTTGCACACAAAAAATCATTTTGAGTGTAAGAAGTGACTGCAGATGACCAGCAGAGGGCAACATAGCCTCATCTGACAGCCATAGCCATGCTGTCATTTATTTCTAGCTGCCAAGTGGCCAGTAGGTTCATTCAAAGGTCTTTCTAACTGCTGCGCTGTGTGTCTATGTGTCTCCTAGATTATAGACAAGAGTAAGAGGGACCCGTCTGAGGAGATAGAAATCCTTATGAGATACGGACAGCATCCCAACATCATCACTCTCAAAGACGTCAGTAGTTATTGTGTACATGTATTTTGAAACACACAACGCAACCTATAAGTATACTAACGGAGGTGTGTGTGTGTGTGTGTAGGTGTATGATGAAGGTAGGTATGTGTACTTGGTGACAGAACTGATGAAGGGAGGAGAGCTACTGGATAAAATTCTCAGGCAGAAGTTTTTCTCGGAGAGAGAAGCCAGCGCTGTGCTCTACACCATCACCAAAACGGTTGACTACCTCCACTGCCAAGGGGTAAGGTGTAGCAGAATGCCTTCATGGCTGTCTTCTGTCTGCATCACGCCACAGTGGCTGCACTAGTAGCAGCAGTGTGCTGCTGAGTCCTATTGGTTTTATTCTAGAAGTCTAATCAGACAGAGGAGATAAGCAGAGTTTCGTCATCGTAGATTATATGTACAGTACATGTTGTTAGATAAAACAGACATATGACATTAAAATGAACTAATATTGTTTTTTAATAAACAAATAATGATAATGAATAACGATTATGATGATGATAACAGTGTCATCAACCATGGAGCTAAATGCACATTTTATTTGCTCTTTAATGTGTAATGATTGAAAGAAGCCTACCACACAATACACATACATTGGTATTTGTATTCACTGGTGCCATGTCATTTACATCTTCAGTGTAACAAAACCCTGTATTACAACATTCAAAAAGCACATTGTTTTACCATTACATTTTCCTTTCAAGCATTAACTTTTGTTTTCAATCTCCTTAATCGCATAACTAAAGTACTACAAGTGGACTGCTTCCATGTTTATGTCCAGTAATCCCTTGTCATGCCTTCTCTCCCAGGTGGTCCACAGAGACCTGAAGCCCAGTAACATCCTGTACATGGACGACTCTGGGAACCCAGACTCCATCAGGATCTGTGACTTTGGCTTCGCCAAGCAGCTGCGGGGGGGCAACGGTCTGCTTCTCACCCCCTGCTACACAGCAAACTTTGTGGCACCAGAGGTGAGAGAGAGGCGTACTAAGGAAATGTATGGAGTCAAAAATCCTTAGTAACCGACTATTTACAGGCCTCCCTAATGTTGTGGGGGGGCAGCAGCATAGTTTAGTGTTCTGTGTGTTCGACTCCCAGCCAGAATGTTGTGGGTTCGAACCCCGGAGTTGGCCTAACTGTAAGCATCCCTGAGCAAGATGTCTAACCCCTACCTCCTCCTTGATTGTTAGTAATTGCAACTCACTTTGGATAAATGCATCTGCTAAATGACATCATTGTTATTGATTGTGTGTTTGTTTGGGTGTTTTCCAGGTACTAATGCGACAAGGTTATGATGCAGCTTGTGATATATGGAGTCTTGGCGTTCTACTGTATACAATGCTTGCAGGGTAGGATTACACCCTATAGCCACACAAAGACAAGTAGTGTGAGTCTATCGTTTCTGTCTGACGTGGGCTCTCTCCTGCTCCCTGGCAGGTACACGCCTTTTGCTAACGGACCCAACGACACGCCGGAGGAGATTCTCCTCCGGATAGGCTCCGGAAAGTTCTCCTTGACTGGAGGCAACTGGGACACTGTGTCAGACACCTCAAAGGTACACGCACACACGCACAGACAACATCATTCTGGCTGATTTAAAAGCATGAAAATCTTTCACTGCCACCATCTTGGACTGAGAGAGAATATAATTTTCTGTTAATGCATTACCTTGCATTACCTCCTGTAGGTTGGGCTGGCTACAGCCTTGTTGGAAGTGTCAGGTGATTTCTAATTGGTATATCCAATAATATACCACTGTCAAAATATCACAGGCCACAGGTCATGTTTTTAGAATGTCACACAACAAAAGCTAAATATATTTACCTGTATCATTGCTGCACCCACATTAGCCCACTCATTGCTGTGCACACATTAACATTCAGCCAGTTTTCTTCACAACATTACATAACCCAGTTCCAAAACACCCTGCATGTTGATTTGTGCTCTATTTCCTTGCTGTATGTTTCAGGACCTGCTGTCCCATATGCTTCACGTTGACCCTCACCAGCGATACACGGCGGAGCAGGTCCTAAAACATGCCTGGATCACTTGCAGAGACACACTGCCACACTTCCAGCTCACACGGCATGACGCACCTCACCTAGTGAAGGTGAGGAGGGCTGTGTAACACCACTGAAAGACGTCGTATAAAACGTCTGGGGACGTCCGTGACAGAAGGGGGTGGGGCGGTAAACAGTTTGCCTTCACAAGCCATTGGATTGGTTTAGAAATGTTAGAGTTCAAAACATAGGCGGTGATTCAAACAGGAAGATGCAGTGATGCTCGTGTCAACACGGTCCCACCGGCAACTTTGACAAAGGCTAGCTTTGTAGCAGCGGCATGGCCTAAAAGTCACCATGAAAAACTCAATAAATATTTGGCATGTTTGCAGAGAACATACTACATTTTGAACCTACTAACTAGGAGAATGTATTTACGTTATTATTACATTATAAGTCTATAGTCGCATTGTGCCGTAGTCACGTCTGGCCCAGCGAGACTAGTCCAACTAGAACAACTAAAGCGCTCGTTCTAGCAGAATTGCATCCAGCCAGTAGATTAAAGTTAACAGAGTAGCCAGCAGCTACTAACTGTTGACAAAAACACTCCCTCTCCTTCTGTCTTTTTTTGGACTCTGGTTAGCCAAGTTGGGATGCATCCGACAGACGATACTGAACATCATTCCATCTTCCTCCGCATAGCCCACCTAGTCGAATTCACCCTCTCTCTTTGCTGCTGTGGTTGATTCAGTGGTTCTCTTTTGAGGTGGTTTTTTAGCCTTTCATTTTCCAGGCGCTTGGCTGGGCTGTGTGAGGCTTGAGAAACATAGTTAACTAAAATGCTAATTAAAACTACGTGGCTTGCTGCCTTGCCTGGTAATGTCGAACTCTTATTGGTTAAGCAAAAGCATTGTTGTTATTAAGACTAAGTTTACTCTAAAGGAAGGACATCTTGCTTCCATTCTATGCGGCAGGCTGCTTGCTCGATTATTTTTAACAGCAGAATTAATTAAAATAATAACTTTGTAACATGCTACACAGGCCTAGGCCATATAACAAAAATGGCTGGTTATTTTGTCATGTCACATTTGAATTGGGCTACTTGTCTGGTCGGGCAAGTAAAATTCTTTTTCATGTTCTCTTTCAAAACTCCACTTGTCCCGGACAAGCGTTAATGTCGAGCACTGACAATAACTACATATTCAGTAGCTGTTATCCTCAAGTTCAGCTTTCTCAGCGGGCAGCTTAAGTGGCCATGTTGTTTGCTTGCAGGGCGCCATGGCTGCCACCTACTCAGCGCTGAGCCAGAAAACGAGTCAGCCGGTATTGGAGCCGGTGGCGGCCTCCGGTCTAGCCCAGAGACGCAGCATGAAGAAACTCACCTCGACTGACATGTAGACACTCACAAGCGCGTTCCCTCACGCACTCACAAATGCCCAGCGATCTTCCCGTAACTCTGACCTCAGTCCTCATACACACTTGCTCGCACACGCACACGCCCCTTAACGCAGGCCAGTCAACCAGTTTCTCCCTTTTCTAATGGATTTAGCTCCCACACACAGGCATACAAATCCTCTGGACAGGGCTGTGCGCTGAAGAGGAAGAAGGGAGCTTACACGCGCGTTACTGCTGGGGAGACGGACTTGTATTTATTTCCACTGCTTTCATATGCACTTCTCCCTCCTCGCCTTTCCTCCTCTCCTTCCTCTTTAACCGAGGAAGACGTGCACCAGCTGATGTTCTCCTTCACTGTGATTGGCTGATTAAAAGCTGCTTGGGTAAACTGTGCCCTCCGAACCCACCCCACCCCCTACCATTGCTTTTCACCCACCCCCAACCCACCATATTTACCTCTTTATTCTTCGTCCCTCTAAGTGAAATAGTGGCTTGTGTGTGTGAGACAGTGTTGTAGCGATATGGATTGGGAACGGGAGACTTATCAGGATGTTTCCATCATCTCCGATACGGGCTTTGGCTTGGGGTAAAACCACAGAGACCCTGCCCCACCCCCCACATAGGGTTAGGGTCACAATCCTCATGCCAGCATGTCCACTCACGCACACACACGCATCTATTTCCCAGCTAAACCCTGCGGTCTTGACTCCCTGTACTTTGTGATGCTGACAATGTATCAGAAAAGGTAAGATGCTGCACATTAAACAATGTTTGGAGGTCACGGCTGAAAGAATGTTCACAAGGACAATGTTTTGCTAATAATATGACGAAGATAAAGAGCATGTGGCGGGAGAGGGGCTGGACACACCCCATTGAACCAGAGAAGCTGAATTACAAAAACAAAAAAAACAAAAAAGCGGATCAGTTCCATGAATATCTCTTTAAAAAGACATTGTGGAAAATGTACCATATTGTATTTATTTCATTTAATTTTTAAGATTCTATTTTTCTTTCAAGTTCTGTATATATTGCATTAAAGATCATTATTGACATGCACATTTCTTCTGACTTGGTTTGTTTTAGTGGAAGGAGATGAGATGAGAGGAGATTATGGCTAATGCGTGGAGTAGTGAGTGTCTAGGTATTGTAATAATTAGATGGCCTTCCTTCAACACAACTTCCTTCCCGCCAAAAGTGTCCCTGAGCAGAGCAGTAAATTCCTTGTCCTAGGACCCTACACACTAATGCAAGGAGAACAGGTCCTTCCGGTAGCCTAAACTAATTACCATCAATCACCTTTGTATTTATTTCTCAGCTGCTCCTGTTGATACTGTATCCTGTAGCAGCAGACCACACACCTTTTGTCTCTGCAGGTCAAAAATGAGGCAATGAGTGAGAGCTACCACTAGGTGGCGATACTGTCCAGTGCCTGAGACTTGATGTGAATATGTTAAGCACACAGCGTCTTCCTTGTGTCCCCCTCACGTTATGCAAATGATCAGTCTAGCCTGCTTCCTTGTCTGTCCAACCCCCCTCTCCCCTGAGAGTGGGATGCCCTATCCAGTGGAGTGTAAAAGGTGTGTGTGTGTGTGTCTCTGTCTGTCAGACCTGTCATGCACAGAGGCTGCGGTGGATGGACATCTGGGCAAGTGAAGCAGATGAATTGAGGCACTAGCAATGCTCCTGTGAATTCACACGCAACACAAGCACACAGACACACCACACTGGCCCGTGCACCAGCTGTTGTCCTCTTTCCGTCGCCACAACACCCTGGGACAACTGCATGACCTCATCTGATTTCTCTCTCCCTCTCTCTCCCTTTCCCCCTCTCTCTCTCTCTCAGCTGGATTAGATGCTCTCTGTAGACAGCCTGGTAGCTGAGAGGTAAACAGTGGGGCTAATTGCTTTGACATACTGCTCTTTGTTTTGGCCTCCTGGTGCTAATCAACCTCCCGGCTAATAGCCTCCGCTTGGCTAGGAGGCAGGAGTGTTTGTGTTTAGGCTAGGGCGAAGAGAAAGAGGGGACAGAGGTCTGTCATGTTGACTCATCCCATATTAAAGGGAAAACAGTCCATATTTGCTCATCATCAGGTTTCCCACTGTCCTCTCCTATCCGAGGTAGTGCCTCGCTCAGGTGTGAATCTATTTATTCTCATTAACGAGTCTCTCCCCAAAGTCGGCCAATTAACACGCTGCTCCTAATGAAGCCATTTGCTGTCGGATGAGGCAGCGGCAGTGTCTGTCATCAGTCCACTTTGTGTGTGTGTGTGTGTGTGTGTGTTCTGGCTACCCATGCTCGCTGCTAATAAAAGCAAGAAAATTAATGGAGTGAGTGCGTGTGATAATGAGTTAATATGGAACAAGCAGGACGATCAGTGATCAGCCCTCTGTCTCAAATGAAGATATCAGACACAAAGTGATTTACTCTCACTGCCATAAACAGGCCTTTCTCCTTTCACATACACTTAATGCCTGTCGCTCCTGTGTGTGTTTAAAATGCATGTCGGTGAGCTAAGTGGAACACCTTCTTTGATGAAAGGCATGTTACTCATGCCTTTAGCTTTTTTTTGTTTGTAATTCAACTGGAGACCTCATTACCTCCGAACACTGACCAGCCATGTACGCCAATTCATGATATCACTGAAGCTTCCTGGGGAAAAAGGCAGTTTGGGCCCAACTAAATGACATCGCACAAACCTCTCTTTTCCTGCTGCAATACTGCATCATTTTTCCATTCTTCACTGCCTCATGTTTATAGGCCATTGTATCGTTTTATTTTACTATTTTATGAGATTAAACTACAGATATAGTTATTGGAAGTGTTCTGGGTGATTGTAAACAAAAGGAGAACAATCCCAATGACACCACTTTTGTATAGCCTATGCACTGGTTCCTCTTGGTTCAGGATTATGACATCTTCTATGGGCAACATATGGGCAATAACTTAAAGAAAAACAAGGAAAGAAACATTTGAGATGTATATAAGGCACATTAGACCTAGCAGAGATGCTAGTGGAGGGACAGACCTAAGTATTTGCATGCAAACAGATGTGTTGTAATTGGTCAAAATGTGGTCAGCTAAATCAACATTTTCAACTTAATCATGGCTACCAAGAGCTATTCCATTTCCTAGTCCACAGGTCTCCTGTGGAGGGGTGGAATGACTATCCTGGAACCTCTGCCGGGCTGTGTAATCTCTCCTGCCCTGACAGATACTGCGGGCGACTAGACCTCCGCAGTTCTGGAGATGAGAGCATTGAGGATGTGAAATTGATTTTGGGTTATGCGATTAATCGTATTTCAGATTCCCTACCAGCCTCTTTCTCCCTTCCTCTCCCTCCCTCTCCCGTGCTCCTCTATGGTCAGAACAGATTTTGAGGCATCTGTCCTCCCATAGTAACATTAGTAACAGAGTTCTGCTCTCTCTACCCCCAGTAAGTGCTTATCAAGTTTGGCACATTCACTTTGAAGATGTCTCTGTACCCTTAAAGTGCAGATGGAACTTGGTCGGGCTATTTTTAGTTCCAAGTAGAGATTGACAAATCCATCATTACATAAATGAAGTTATGAATGACTCAAAACAGCAGCAGAAAATGTATAACTGAAATATAGTGATGTGTGCCAATTCATGTCCAACCTAGTTAGAAAATTGGAAAAGAAACCATTAAGTTACAATTATTTGTTGCCATGGATTTGCCTGTTCCCTGAACGCTGGATGCTTCATTTTAAGGCCTGTATGGGTGTGTGGTAAGTGAGTAGATATCCATTGCAAATGGCATTGTATGCCATCTACTCCACTTGTAGTTCATAACTTTTAATGTGTCGCAGATCTATGTATCTTACTATACAAGACAAGTAACTTTGGTTTTCCATTTGGTTTTATATCAAAAACTCTTAATTAGCTAGATTAAACTATAAGTATATGTTTGTATTCCCCATAGGCTATCTGGAATTTCAACCTGTTTCATATAAATTAATAAAAAGATATTTTAGAAATCTGTCTAAAACAAAACATTAATCTGACTAAATTATTATTTTAGTGAGAAAAACAAGATAGGACATTGGATATTTTATTTCAATATGCACATCAGAATGATTATAGGAGGATGGAAGAAAATTGTTAATTTGTTAAATATTATAATAAAGCACATTTGATAGGGTTTAGCTTTTAAGACCAAAGTGCAAACAATTTTCCATGTACTGTATTCCATGAATCCTCCCATGAGGGAGGGTGTTCATTCTGTGTCTTAGTACAGCCCATAATCCTCTCTGCTTTCTCTCTGTATAATTAAGGGGAAAAGATGCAAAGCAGGCTGCCCACTCGCTGACCTACCACACTACTTTCCTACATTAACGGCTTTTAGATTGTTTTTTCTCTCAGGACTCTCATTTCCTGAGTGTTGTTCTTTAGCTCAGTGTACTACTGTGGAACAGAGTAACATAATCAGTCATTATGTCTTGATACTATCATTTCAAGACTACAGTTTATTCAGAGTCTGGAGACCAATTTTAACATTTCATCGTATATAATTCTTTGGTTTCCGCAGATGAATGGTTGTTTTCTTCGTTGATTCAGCCAACCTGTCTTCTCTGTATCAGAACAAACCCATTTCTTCAACCCCTTCTTCTTCAACTTTTTCTGCCTCCTATCATCATTGGTGCCTGCTTAATCCTGCTTCTTAGCTATCAGGTCTGACTTACGGTATATGCTTTCACCTAGCATCTGTAGCCCCAGATAGCCACAGTGCTAAGCCTGGAGAGCCCCAGCTTTTTCAAAGTAGATTTTTAAGCACTCCCGGACTCTGCATTCAGTTCATCAGTCCCTAATAACAATGTGCATAGTTTTGTCAACCTTGGTTCAAATGCTATCATGAAGTCAGTCAGCAATAATATCTGAATTTGGGACATTTATATATTTTGACTATTTATTTTTTTATTTTATAATGAATCTCTTCACTCACATTTTGACTGTACTTCAGAAAAGGTAGATTTCTACTTTTCTTTTTGCCCAACCCAGTCCCACACTGAACCTGCCAGACTGCAGAAGGAGAAACAAGGACATTGCAGTTCTGGACGCTGGCTTGGCTGCTGCTATTTATTTATTAATAAATCAGGAATTATTTTGAACTAAAACATATATATGGAATCAATCAGCCTTGGTTTTATTTTTCTCTGCATCTACATAAGCGCCCCCTTCACCTCTACCCCCACCCCCCTTTTTGGTGTGGTGGTTCACTCTCTGTCTCCCCCACACCCCTCTCTGGGCTGCAGACTGAGGAGATGCATAAATTCACTCACATTAGTATTCCAGTCAGGCTCTGCATTTCAAGGCCAGGCCCAGCACCCTTCCGCCTCTCCTACACCCTCCCCTCCCTCCCTCTATGCACCCCCCCCCCTCTCTCTCTCTCTCTCCAGCTTTATTTTTGAATCATTTAAGCAGCACCGCATCTATAGGCCTACATGTTTTTAAATGGTTAAAAATTATTTTTAGGCATTACATTTTTTTAAGGAATGTTGCTACATTGTACCCTGGCCCAATTAGATGAATGCTGCAGTCTATGAAATAACATTCATCTGCTTCTGATTGCTCTCTCTCTCTGTGTGTGTGTGTGTACGCACGCACTCGCGCGCGCGCGCGCGTGTGTGTGTGTGTGTCATTGTGTTTTGCTGTCAGGCCGAGCAGCCTAGGCGATAAATCACGCATGTCTGATTGAGAAGGGCAGAGGGCCCGGACAATAACATTTCAGTCGAACTGCTGGAGAAAGCTCCTCAATTTTCTATGATCCGTGGACCCTACAGAACCGCATCCATGTCCCATTGAACCAGTGGAAATTTTGCAGCTGTTACTTGACAAAATGTTATTTTATTTTGGCATGGCATTGAAGTTCTTCGATGGTTAGAGTAGCCTACTTAGAAGAGTACTTTTGGATGATATGCAATAAACCAAATAAATTAGTAATTTAATTTATTTAGGGTTTAAGAGTTGAGCTTGACCTTGCATCAATGTTATTAAAAAATATAAAATGTAGGCTATAAATAAATATTATTGGTATTATCACGTTATGTGTTATATTATATGATATAATATATGTGTGTGTGTATAATATTGCTGTATCTGTATTATTGTAAATACATACACAAGTAGGCCAGGCACATAAATATATATTTTTTTAAATGTAGCCTCTATATCAGGCCTATTCTGTTGAGAAGGATAATACTGGCTAAACTAAACTGAATTATGCTTTGGACAGGTACAGTTGTAGCAAGAAGTTGTTTATTACAACATACATAGTTTATTTCAAAACATAATACAAGCTTTATACTGAAAATAAATAATTAATTGAGCTGTCATCGAAATTTGGGATAAAGGCGCCAAAACAGTCAAATCTTACTGAAAATATTGTTTTTACATTGCTAATTAAGTGCATGAATAACTAAAAGCATTTGTTTAAATTAATGACTTCAAAAGGGTAATATACAAAACTGTACAATATTCAAAAAAATACTTAGGAAATAAACCAATAACAGGAGTATTTAAGATTATAAAAAATTTCATACCGAACGTACAATAAAATTATAGGCAGGTGTATAGCGTTGTTGTCCCCTCTTAAGTATCCACAGCTCTGTTTCAGAGTCCACACAGTTTATATGGTCCAGGGTGATTGAAAGCAAATAAATGAATGCATAACTGTGTTGCTTAAAAGGCTTTAGGCCATAAATGAACGGATTTAATAAAATCCTGCAAGTGCTATATTGTTGGATAGTTGTATATATAGAAAACCGAAACGTGGGCCTGTTTATATGAAGAATAATTAGATATTGGCAAAAAATAAATGTTACAACACAAAATATGTAAATATGTTGAGAATATAAGCGTGGAGAGCCTGAAGGATGCTTAAGTGTGTAAAATGGACTCCGTGTTGTGTAAACACTGGCATCATCAAATCAATTAAACAAGAGTGATAGCCCGAATATTATTGTTTTCCTCTCACTCCAAAGACCATACAACGGGAAGATAAGAGAATTATGAAAGCTATACTGATATCTAACTTGACTATGAAAAACCATTACACGGGAGAAAAAAAAAACATCAGTCCCAAATGTCTTCCTAACATTACTATTGAGCTGATGAAATATGTTGACATAAACCAAGGCGCTGGCAGGTTATTAGGCACATTTTGTATTTATATCCTTGATGTAGAAAATAATTTGGCAATTAACTGGCTCCAAAAGGATCTGAAATGTGACGTTTGACATGCCGCGATGAAAATACACATGACAAATCTAAAATGACCAAGGCTGGGCAGGTATCTCTGTGTTTGTTATTGTCGTGTTTCAGTGCTGGAGTCGTCGTGAGTCTGTACGGGACAGGCACGGAGATACGTGGCCACCGCGCGCCCTTACGCTCGCTGGGAGTTATAGAGCCAATGCCACGGTCAGAGATCATGGCAGGAAGAGGCATCGCCCGCGCTCCCGCTGTGAGAATACGGTCCCTCGTGCGGCGGTGGCTCTCCTGGCGGTGTCATACGCTTCTCTTTTTGCCTCCGGTTACAGAACCACACGCGCACAACCTCCTTCTCCAGCTGGAGAGAGTCCGCGAGCGACGTGATCTCTTGCGCGGACGGTTTGGGGCACTTGAGGAAGTGCGTTTCTAGAACCCCCTTGACGCTGACCTCGATAGACGTCCTCTTCTTCCTCTTCCTCCCCTGAGCTGCTATCTTGTCTATACTGCTGGGGCTGCCAGTAGACGAGTCTGCCTCCTCCAGCCACTTGTTCAGCAGCGGCTTTAGTTTGCACATGTTTTTAAAGCTCAGTTGCAGCGCTTCAAACCTGCAGATGGTCGTTTGGGAAAAGACGTTCCCGTACAACGTTCCCAGTGCCAAACCCACGTCCGCCTGCGTGAATCCCAGTTTGATTCTCCGTTGTTTAAACTGCTTGGCAAAGTGCTCCAGCTCGTCCGAAGTTGGCGTCTCTTCGTCGGAGTGATCGTGGCAGTGGTGCCCGCCGAGGTCGCTGTGCTCGGGGCTGAGTGTGTCCCTGAGGCCAGGGTGCATGCCTTGGCCCTGGGGATTGGGTGGAGGAGTGAGCCCACCATGGTCCAGCATGCCGTTGACAGTAAAGCCCGTCTGGGAGTAGATGTTTATCTGCTGTCCGCTGCTGATGGAAGAGTTGTGGGACACCGGCGTCCCCCAGGCTCCGGGGTGGCTTGTGTGGTTGTTATGATGGGGCGAGTGATGCGCTACGTGTGGGGAGCGGTGATGGATGATACCGAGCTGGAGATCTTCTCGGCCTGGCTTGACGTCCTGCTGCTCCATGGAGGACGCCCAGGGGCTGCTCTCCGACAGGCTGGTGGCCCACTGGTGACCCAGCGGATGGCCGGTGGCCTGAACGCTCTGCAAGTAGTCGCTCTGGAGGAGTTTCTGGTGTCCTCTGAAGGGGCTGGCAGGCTGCATGGCCTGGCTGTCTGGGTGGAGCATGGGGCTGGAGCTAAGCAGGGTGTAGGGGCTGGAGGCAGCTGTGGCCATGCTGGCTGCTGAACCCCACTAGTGCTACTGACGGGAGGGAGCAGCACAGCCTCTGACATCTCCTTCTCAACGGAGCCTCAGCAGTAGCTTCTCGGTGACTGACAGATGGCGCGGCCAGTCACAGACGGGCTGTAACGCACGAGCTGTGTGCCTCAGCCAATGGCACCGCAGGGATCCGAACCCCCGCCCCTGGTTAGCCGAGTGGCGAGACACTAAAGGGTTAAAGGCAGTCGAACCGGAAGTGAGTCGAGCTGCCCGTCCAGAGGGTCTGGCACTGCGATGATGTGCGCGCGGAGCGCAGTTCCTGTTTATTAATTAAAGTTTCCAACTTATTTACGCACGAGCGTATTGCTGCTCCTGTCACCCTTGAGCGCGCGCAGGAGGAGATTAAGCGCGCAGTGGCATTTGTGAGACGTGCCAGCGCTTCATTTAGAGGGCTACAATCATTCTCTCGGCTAATCATTGCCTTTTAGGGCATTTTCCCTCAGGTGTTTGCTAAATAAAAATAGTGAAACTCATCAAGATATAGACAAAGATGTTTTTTACGCTCAATACATTTTATATTCGTCTTGGTCAAGTTAAAAGAATGTTTGCCTAGAACAATGGACCTATTTAAGAGTATGGTCGTATAAATATATAGTAATTAAAATAAACTTTCATTGAGATAGACTCCCCTATATAAAATTTTAAATCTGATACTTTCTCAGAAGCATTGCGCTAAACTAGCCTACTGTTCAGAGAGAAATTATGTTTAATAAATCATTATGTCAACATAATCTTGGAGTTTTTACGATTTCTTCCATAGAATTGATGCGATCCTTAGCACCGTGCTGCTCGAGTCTTTAAGAACCGCGACAAGTGCTCACAGAGTTGAAAAAGATCTATCTGCATACTTGAGAGGTAACTTAGCTGCGTAATTATATTTGCCATTATAAGACCGCGTCCCAGGCCCCTTATTGGTTTGAAATTCCATTAAATATATTGCTTGAGCTCCCAGGTTAAGCTTGATTTAAATTTGCATACATTTTCATACATTTAGCAGAAATAAAAGAAGGCTGCAGCCACCAGAAAGTCATTAAAGAGCGCTCGGCCGGGGAGTGGGGATGCAGGAAGCAGAGGAGCCTGCAGCAGGTGAGCTGACCGCGGGCTGAAGGGCCGGACAGGCCCGCCGGTGTCGCCGGGCTCCGCTAACCGGAGGAATCACAGCCAATAGAGGGTAGGCTGATATAAGACACACTCATTGTTCTGTAACGGCGGGCCTGCGTTTTTAGACGCTGGGAAATGTCTTATAGCAGAATTGGATTTATCGTTTTACTGCAATATTTTATTATAATCTCTGTGTTGTAAATTTACTATGCACTCTTCTGTAAATGTGGTGTAAGCTTTCTTTAGCTTCTAAATATTTGATGTAATAGTGCCATCTGTGCCAATAGTGTAATTTTCGTTATTTGACGTTTCATAGGGTCAAATTCGGTCTTCACATGTGCCCATATAGCTAGGGCAGAAAGTTGGGATATTTGTGACCATTGCATAGTAGATTTAAACTTTGAGCCTTTTTCGTCACTGTTTTTTCATAGGTTTATATGTCAAATTAAATGACACGCCAAACGATTTTGGTGAATTAATTTTCCATTAAAAATCTGTAAGGCCTATCATATAAACTAAAATTTGATTATGAACGTGAGTTGATATTTCAAAGACCGGTCTTTAAAGTAAGCCTCACCCTGTCTTTTTAAAGGAATTCATGTTTTGAAATGCAAAATTAATTATTTTGTCTTGTGAAAAATAAACACAATTTTTGGATGATACGGTCAGTAACGGGACGGAGAGAGGCTGTGTGTTGCTGTCGATAGTCTTAGTTTCTAAGTGTAACAGATGCTTCTCTCGAAACGTTCCTTGTGTCGATTCCTTTATTCACACGAGCATTTTTCTGCTGTCGACCGCGTTTCCATAGCGAGGCGAATAAAAGGCAAATCCTCGCTCCGCGCGCCGAATAAAGGCTCCATTCAGGGATAACCCGGGCGGACCACGGCGAGCCCATTGGCCAGCCAATGCTACAGTTACACCAGGCAGCAGAGCTCTCTCTCCTATCAAGGTGGACACACACTAGTTTTGGATTGCTAAATAACAATGGCATTTTTTAAATTGATATAATGTTGATTTTGCATTTTGTGTGAGAGTTGTGGCAGCCATAATCGTTCCCCATGTCTGTTTCGGACAAGGCAACTGTGTCTGAGGCTTTTTGTTTGAGGTATATCTACATTAGGGAAATTAAAAATATTTAAAGTAATCGATATTTGGCCTATTTCATAGCGGGAAACTGGACAGATAATTGTTTTCCTTGCTGGTCGTTCTCTGTTTCCTCTAAAAGGATCAAAATACGCGGATGTGACTGTAAATGTGAACTACATATTTGTTGCGATTTAGCCTATTTGTTGCATTTACAGTTACCCTCGGTCTTATGTTTATTAATATGCTTTTCTTTCCAGTTTATGGTAGTGGCTGGGTAGGCTGTATATTGACTGCATATGGCCTATAGGCAACACAAGGTTTAGTCTGCTATTGAGACAGCTTGTGGCCCGGGGCAGACCTGTCACCGGTGTCATGACCTCTCCAGCGTCACGTCAAACTTTTCAGCCAAGCCTCTAAAAGCCCAGACACGAATCAGGAGTTACATATTTTATAGTAGTATAAGTTGTAAGTTAAAAATACCTAAGTAAAGATTATAAGCTAGTAAGTCTGTATCAAACATTGCCATCTATTGATATTGTTTAATGTGTTTAATGCATATATATAAGCCTATAGTGTATGTGAGAGAGAAAGAGAGAGAGAGAGAGAGAGAGAGAGAGAGAGAGATGGATATACGTATAGAGACAGATTGCAGCCAAATTTGTAGCATATCTGCTATTTCTTTTATTTCTTTGCTTTGATCGAGTGTATCAGTTTCTGTTTCGAGTTGCACATGAAAGTTATCAGGTTTTCCTGATACCAACGTTATTGTTCTCTCATGCTTGACAACATCGGTGACACACGCCTCATAGGCTTCCAGGCAACAAAATCGATATTCCCATTTGTCCGTGACGTCGTTGATAAAAGGACAGCGACACGGTGTTTAAACAAGACAGGCTTAACAACAAACGTAAAACGATGTAATGCCGTTTTAGCGACTTGTCGTTATTTATAACAACTGGCAAATAGGTTACCAGCCTATAGGTCGCGTATATAGCCTACATATACTCATTGGGTGTCCAACAGAGGCAGAAGCATTAGGGACACCGCTGAGTCGTGCACGCGCGTAACCGGTCCACCAGAGGGGGGATATTTAGCGCACAACATCTCATTAGAACACAAGTGCAAATACATACATTTATAATGCATGAGTCTTGGTGCGTTTGTTTGATCTGCATTGTCATTTGTGTGTACATTTTAAGCAATATCAGTTAGGCTATTTTATTCTTAAGACTCCAAATGCTAGCCAGTTCACATAGGCTATAGCCTACGACTTTTGACCTTAAGTTAGGGTAGTTTTTGTGCACTCCGTGGATTCATTATCACTATAACTCCTCGTACAAAATTACATTCAAGGACCTCCTGTCTGTTGATTATACTGTAAATAACACTTATTCAGTTGGCCAAATGGTTAAGGCAATGTAGTTCGCGTACAACAATGGTGTTTAAAACTGCCTTTTCTATTTGGAAATAGGGTTTAATTTAGTTTTAAATATCTAGGATCCAAATTTTGGGATGCGAAATATTAGCGAAGTGTGAATTACTCAATTTGTAAGATATGGTCACAAAAGGGTTTTTAAGAAAAAGTTAGGTAAAAAAGTGAATAAATAGACTATGTTTCATATTTAAATATAAAGTAGGCATAGCATAGACCTATAGCTTTTTATATTCGTTGTTCGGGAAATGCCATAACAATCGTATTTTTCAGATGATTGACGAGTGAAATGCTGTCTTCCTTTTTTGCGTTTGAATGCGTTTGAATGCGTAAGATTGATGATAAGTTATACAAAGTCCCAGACTAATAATTGGTTTAATGCCAAATTCAAATAGCTTAAATAATGTCTAAATTAGTGGCATTTTCTGATTAATTGTTATATAATGCAGCTTTTTAGAAAACATCTTAAAACACTAAATACATATTTTATCTTTTCGTTAAAAATGAATGACGAATTATCAAAATTATTCCTTTGAAATTGTCGTAATTTCATTTTTAGCCGGGACTAAGGCAGCATGAAGGATGAGTGTTTCAAATAATAATACCTTTTATTTCCATTGTAAAATTATTTCGGTTTTTGGATCATATGAGATCATTAAAAAAAAAACTTTTCCCAAAAGTCAGATAATTATTTTGCTCCATCCTGTAAAATTACCCACTTTGCATTCGAAGGATATGTCATTTGCAACAGTTTTCTTTGTTTTCTACATGAATTTGAAATTTGTGATTGAAATGTAAAAATGGAACCTGTTTCACTCATATCATTTTCCATGAAACAAAGACCATGTTTGCTGAAGAGATTATTCACTTTGTTAGTGTGTGTGTATTAGCATGCATGTCAGCGTGTGTGTGTGTGTGTGTGTGTGTTACAGGTGCTGTTTTTGGAGAGGCTACATTGTCAGTGGGTCAGCGAGGGAGCAATGCGGCTGGTAAAATCTACATAACATTACCATCTGTTAAACTTCAAACTCACCCTTTAAACACAACTACACATACACACACACACACACACACACGCACACACACACACACACACACACACACCAGGCTGAGGGCATCTCTGCAGCAGAACAGGGTGTGCGGATGCTCTTCAGGTCCTCTGCAGTTCGTGTCTTCTCTGCCCCCTGGGACTACAGGCACGGAGCAAACTGGAGAGGAGCAGGTATAGCACCAGAGACCTCCTGGGGGAAGTTTAGCTGCAGTTTCCACCTTGGTCCTGTCTATACTGCTCAGTGTAGAACTGTGGAAAGGAAACATTCTTCTTTCTCTCACTTTCTTATCCCTGTGCGTGTGTCTTATGTGTGTGTGTGTGTGTGTGTGTGTGTGTGTGTGTGTGTGTGTGTGGTGTGGTTTATGTAATGAATGGCTAAATTCCATGTAGTATATGAGCAGGTTTTCTTCCATAGCTAAATAACCAACCAATGTACTTTCCCCTATGTCCCAC
>JAODLI010000002.1:4851363-4865049 GCA_027575585.1 Percopsis omiscomaycus | reverse complement strand
AGTATGCAAAACTAGACTGCTAGCGAATCTAGTGTATGATTCTGCTGTGGTGACGACGTCATGGTTGGGGGTGTAGGGAGGAGGATGGCCCTACAAGGCCAGACGGAAACAAATTTCTCCCTTGAGACTCCAGAGGAGGTAACTGGTCAAACACACGCCAAATAAGGCCTGCTGCAGGGAGCCACACAGAGCCAGCCTGTACTAAACACACACGCACCACTTACATCAACAACTACAACTACAATTATTTGATGTTAATAAAGTCATATGCTGTATATCTCACAGATGGCTGGCACTCATTCAGCAGACAGACAGGTGGATTGTTTAACAGCCTGGTTAGGGACTAGACTACTGGGGCATGGAAATTAGGCGGTTGACAGTGCAGCGTTGTGTAATAGCGGTTCTGTAGTTTGAATCATGAAATGGCAGTTGAGCCTTCTAGAAGCCAACGTTCTGAGTGAGCCAGCTCTCTCCACCTGCTCTACAAACAAAGCAGAACAACCACACACAACCACACACACACGCATAGGTACACATGGGCTTACTTTAACGCAGCTTCCTGTAAGTGGAACCCTAACCCTCTATCATCCCGCCCTGTTTTCTTCAGTATTTCACCTTCACCCCATCCTTTGTCTGGTTTTCATTTTAGGCATTTAGCTCTCAGACTCTCAGTACAATAATAGATTAGGATTCTAACGTACAAACATTACATGGGGGCAATAGTACCGACTAGAGAGCCCTTTCTCCTCTCCTATTTGCTAGCTCCCGGTGTAGCTCTCCACCATTCCCTTAACAAGCGTGCATTGTACAGCTGCCAAGCGAAATTAATTTGCAGGGTAACTTGGCCAGATTCCATCTGCCCCTGACTGCACAGCAAGCTTCCCACCCCCAGCTCTCCATCAGCTTTTTACATGGCTCTCCTCCCCTGAGCGGGAGATCCTGTGTTTAAACAGCTTTTGTCTAGCCCTGGGTTTGGGTGGGGCAATAAACAACTGACTGTTTTCTCATATCATACCCCCACCCCATCTATCTATTTCTCTGGAATGTTGAGAGAGAGAGAGAGAGCCTTCAGTATTAAGGAGAGAGAGAGAGAGCGAGAGAGCGAGAAGGATTCAGACAGGCAGAAGGGCTGAGATACAGTAGACAGTATAACAGTAGGCGGGGGGGTAACAGGCATGGGGTGGGCAAGGCCAGTGGCCAAGCCTCCAGCAGTACAGGACCTACTGTATCCCTCCAACGTTAGAATGATGACTTTATCATTATGGATATAGCCCATATTCATTTCAGATATTCATGAATGACAAGGAAGCTCAAATTTCGTGCAACATAAAGAGTTTGGTCACCTGGGGTTAGCTTGGTTTTTGTATTGTTGGCTGAAGTTGCAACAAATAAATGTAATCTGTTTACAGCTCAAGTATTAATTTCTGAAGATGAATGCCATCCTACAAGACAGTGCACTGAAAAATGTGTTATTCATCCATCTAAATAAAATGATTCTATGATTAACTAAAAACTTTTAGATGCCATTCTTCTGCTACTTTAATGTTTAATGTGTTTGGGTCCCAATGCATAACTTTACTATACTGTTTTCATTGTGAAAATGAATAGACAATAGGTGATAGATATTGTATTGTTGCTGATGTAGCGATTATCCAAGGACAAGAACTATCCAAGGACAAGTTTAGTCTAATACCAATCTAACTCTTTAGTCATTGTAATGTATAGACTAGTTATTATTTTCTTCCATCTCCAAAACATCAGGAATAAAGCATTCAGACCATAACAGGTATTGATTGAATGACCTATATACACACAACAAAGGCAAAGATCAATACTGTGGAGGATGATTTAATCAATTCTTGTCTGCTAAAGTTTCAGGTCAATTCACTTCCCTTCTGCTAAAAGGAAACTATGCACTCTTGTTTATAGAATAGCCCTCGTTTATAGAATTTATTCACAAAAAAAGTGTTTTTTTGTGAATAAAGAAAGTTGCAACCCTACATGTGCAACCCTGCATCTATTGAGCCTAGCCAACAGGCTACAGGCTGATGATGGCATAGTGAATTTTAGTAAGCTGTACTGTAACAGTAGACACAACCCAAGCCTGCTACAACAGCACTATCGTAATATTGTTGCTATAAAAAAATAATAATAATGCACAGAACTATGAATTGAGAGTAAAGTGTGTGTGCGTGTCTGCGTGTATATCTTATGTGGTGAATGTGTGGTTTTCTGACTTCTGTCTGTGTGTGTGTTAAAATGATAAAACCTGTTTTTCTCATATTCAAATGTTTTTGAATATGAGAAAAGGGAAGCCTGAGAATGAGAGGACATATTGTGTGATTCTTGCAAACAAAATAGTGTGTGTTTGTCCATCTATGTGTGTGTGTGTGTGTGTGTGTGGGCAGGCGGGAGGGGTTTTCAACACATTCAATGCTCAAGAAAGACATTAGACCTCCCAAATCTCTTAGCATTGTGAGGTTTAGTTTGGGGGTCTGAGTGTGATATTAGTGTTAGTGACAACTACATGCTTACGGTATGAAGCAGGGATTTTAGCAACAACAGTAGCCCCCACCCAATATATCCAGCATTACTGTCTGATTACAAAACAGTGTGACATGCCCTGGCTAGGGTTTCTCGCTGCTGGCCAAAGGTGAACTCTTTATTGGCTATAATGGCTACACTGAATCTAGCCTAAACCAGATTCTAGACTTAAAGGGGACAGCAATCAGTGAATCTATTTAAATAGAAACACACATTTACAAAAGGCAGTGGTTATTTTATGGTGGCAGTAAGGCGTTTGGTCATGTGCTTGTGGCTGTTAAATGTGTGAGGTGATATTGACCTTCATTCAGTCACAGATAGCCTGTTTTTAGGTTTCTTCAATTTGCTAGTCTTATAAATGTGTGGCCACTAGCACCAATTATGTGAGGCTCATGCAATCGATGATGCACAATGACTACGTAGGAAATATTGACTATATACTGTGTGGAATTAAGTCATATATTTGTCAAGCAAATCTATGACGAGTACTAATACAATGCAGTGCAATGTTTACAAAACATTGCACTGCATTCCTGATAGCCTTGATTGAGAATTTGGTCTGTGAATGTGAGAGGCACCAGACACTTCAATCCTGCATACAATCATCTTGTCCATTAAGGTGCTTGCTTGAGCACTAGGGTAAGCATAGAGTTTACAGTCTTGGGGATTTTCTCAGTAGATCTAAACATTTGTATGTAGTCAGGCCGCAGCTAGAACTTAAGCTTGGACAAGCTTAACTGTCAATGTTACCTCATCCTCACCACATCAGTTGTAACACTAGAACACCTGTAACACCCCCCCCCCCCAAAAAAGAAAGAAAGATAACATTACAAGTTACAAGTTAGTTCTGGCAGACAACGAATGGTATACCAATGCACCCTAACCCAAATTGGGTGGTCAATTGAATTTTGTCAGTTTATCTGTTCAACTCTTGTTGCTGCGCTCCCATCACCTCCCCCGCAGCTACCTGCGGACTCTGGCACAGGGGAACATCTCTCCCGTATCTCGCCTGCTGGTAATGATGCTTTGCTTGTTAATACAGATACAATATTTGTCATACTTCACTATCCAATCTCAGCTCCTATTTATCATTTAAAGGGGAAATCCAGATGATTTTAATCTTTTATCACAACAAGAATGACATGATGACCTGTGAAAACTTCAGTTTTCAAATGGACATCTAACCTAATCTATACAGCATACCAACAGGTGGAAAATGAGGATTTACCTTGGGATAGAAACCGGCGTTACAAAAACTTGGGTGGGTGTGTGTGTTTCACCCTAAACACTAGGCTGGGGAGGACATTTGGGGTTGTTGAGGCCACTTACAAAATCAAGGGGGTACCTTTAAGCGAGTACCTTTAATAAGTAGTGTGTATTATCTGGATATGTGCCTATCTCAGATTCACATCCAAACTATACGATAGTTGGTATTGTATCTTATTAACTCTGTGGCAATTGTTCTTTTATGTGAAAAAAATAAATAAAAAAAGGTCACTACCTGATACAGTAATTCTTAGATGTTTAATGAACAGTAGAATAGCACTGTAGTTGGAAATGTTGGGAAATTGCATGCGAGTATGTTTGTACACTCTCTGACAGGTGTGTGTACATGCGTGTGTGTAGCGCAGTGCTCTTTCAAACAGATGCACTCCCCTCGCTGCTGAAGACAAATCAATGGGCAGTAATGCACTGTCCAGACATGCTGAGCCTTAGCAAATGTCAGTTATAGTCTTTGTGCACTACAGGCCTTTTCCTGTGTGGACGTGAACTGGTCTGAAATCTCTTAGCCATCTGTTTTAATTAGGCTAGTGTAACTGATCATATAGTATGACAAACGTTTTCACCATCTCTGATTACACTGATCAGTTTATTCATTTTGAGTGTACGCCTGGAAAATAAAAATGCTATCCCTGACCGCATACTTACATCTCATGCAAATTCAGACTGGTAAACCCAGTTTTACAGCAGCCCAAATGGAAAAACATAGCTAAGCCAGGTGCTACACTCTCTCTTATAAGAATGAAGCAAAGTCCTAATTTCTCTTGAAGCAAAGCATATCTGCTCACCCAAACACGTCTCAAACTGTCTAAAAGTGTTTCAGTTCACAGATCTAAGGCATTCATCTGGCTCACAACTTTCAACACTAACACTCTAAACCACCCGTCCTCCACCGTTTGGCTCAATGCATCTGTTGACAAGGCAGGGGCTTTACAGTAGCCTACAATCCACGTGTAAAATATATTGGGTGTTATACAGGCGGTTATTTTTTCAGATATGGAACGCTAAAATGTCACACCAGGAAACGCTGTGACGAACCACAGCGGAGAGGGCTCACACTACTCCCTTATTTAGAGTTCCTGAAAACGACACCGAACTACACTACCAACTTCGTCTGCTACAGTTCCTCTGTTCATGTGATACACGGATGAGAGTGAGTCCACCTGCGGGCAGACCTTTGTGTATCAGACCACTCTCAGTGACTGGCATTTAATAATTACTCTTTCTAAAAGCTCAGTACGGTGTAAAGCAATGTAGAAGGAACACAAAAAAGTATTTAAAAACATCAAATAAGGCGGTGTGTTTATAAGTGTTTATTTTTCCCTTACCGAAGTGGAGCCAGAAGACGATGCTATGTAGACTTTGATCACCATGTTAAGTCCCTGGTGTTGATGACGTCCCACGTAACTGTAGTTTTCCTGCACCTGACAAGACACTCAAGCGGCGATTGTTCGGTTTACGACAAAGAACTTCCCGACTAAATCCCGTATGTTGTAGACAAGCGCAGACTGTCTGCGCAAATGCTCCTGTTTCCGAACACTGAATGGTTTGGGGATGGACCTCACATTCCTCATCCGTCTATACTCCCTCCCCGCCCTCTCTCTCTCTCTCTCTCTCTCTCGTTCCTCTCACTGTAACAGACGTAATGATCTGAACCGAACCAAAAGTCCCTGGTGGTAGTAGGATAGATTGCGTTGTCCATCGTGGCTTTGTTTATCAACATACCAAACAAAACGACCCCGAAATATAAAAGCTATTACGGAAAATGCAGGTAGCCTACATTTGTTAGAAAACGAAGGAAGGCGCGAGCAGTGATTTTCAATAGTTGTGCATGCTTTGTGCAGCTCTCTGCCACTAGAAGCGCCGTCTTATCGGGCCCAGTTCATTGGAAAGGCTTTGTGGCCACCTACAGGCGTGTGGGACAGGCGACGCGAGCCTTTTCTTGAAATGAATTTAGGAAAGCAGACTGACAAACAAAAAATGTGTCGGAGAGGAATGGGCGCCATATTGGACTCAAGCACGAAGAGAAATTATCGTGCAATTTCTGCTTGTTTTGTGCCGCTCGGGAAAATTATGTATTAATGCAGGCAAAGACCATCAAGGATGCATGAAATGCATTAGCCATGTTGTCTAACTTCTGCCTTGAGTAGCGATTCACACTAACCCAATCAGGCTTACGACTTCTAAAAATAATTCAACACGGTGTTAGTTTGGCTATATGTCTCCGAATGAAACGCTTTCATTCTGTACCCATCAATTCCTGTAAGAAGCCATTCGCGCATACCCCCAGAACATCGCCGGCTCCAAAATTCCAAGTGTTCTGCAGCTCCGAATGGGGTTATTTGATTGGCTTAGAACATATCAATCATGCCTTTAGCCGCACCCCTCCCCCCATTCAACCACTCGCCTCTCTGTTCCTGTGTGTTTACTACACTGCCGAGCATAAGGGAGACACTCGTCTTCACATGCACTGAACCCACTAAGGAAAAACTGTTTTTAGTTGCATTTGTAAGAAAATCTCCAAGAGATCAACATGCCTAAGAGAAAGGTAGGTATTCCAAAAATAATTAAAATTGTTTGGCCGGAGTAAAAGCTATATATATAATGCAAACGGTTATGGAGACATCCCTTTGAGACATTACTTAATTATAACCTAATTTCTAACGCATGTACGTCGCTGCTAATTTTTGCCTATTTTCTAGATATAATGTATATTTTTTGTGTGTTTGAATGAATATTTTCCTGTTCGTGTACGCGCTATAAATCATGTTTTTCCCTAGCAGCCGCTGTCCTTTGGGGAGTCAGAAGTCTCTCTCGGTCTCCATGCAGTTAAAGCACAAGCAGCAGCCATGCTTTGCAGCTCTCGTCTACCTTCCCCGCCGACCTACCGAGAACAAACGCTTCACTTATCGCCAATATTTCCTTAAACCGCGCAAAAGTATCACTAGAAAATGCAATAGTACCCACGCTTTCCATTTTGACCGTAAAATTAAACAATTGTCGTCGCAATTCGATAAAATTATATATTTTCTCTCTTTGTTCGTAGTCCCAATTGGCTGCGATGGCGTTGCTCTGCCGCCTGATGGCGACGTAGAGACTTAGTTGGACCCTCCCCCTTCTGAAAACCTCCCGCGCCAGGTTTCAAATCTGAGCTCCATGAATTGAATGAGAGAAAGAGATAGGGGAGTAAAGGAGAGTAACAGGGCCTCAGTCCTCACAATATGGGCTAAGATGGAGACATAGCTGTAGGCTCACAGCCTGTTTCTAAAGTAATGTAATATTACATTATTTATGGCTTCTAATCCTTTAAAACTAAATGTATTGAAAATAAGTATGTGTTTTCAGATGAAACTAAAAAGTTTTCTCAACAGCCTTATGATTGCCCATAATATGCGACTAAAGCATTTCGCGGCAGTTATTTGTCAAAACAAAGGCCAATAACTGTACAGATGTAAATATTTTGTTGTTACTGTGTCTTAACTACTTGATGTTGTGTTTTTCATTTTTAGGGAACAGATGGAGAGCCCAAGGAGGAGGTAAGAAAATGCCATATTGCATTGCACTTAAAACATCTGAAATAATCCACATTTAATGGAAATATGAGATAATCCACTACTTTTTCAGTAAGAAAACACATTTGTCTAGAATTATAATGTACAATGCTCCAAATATAGGCCCAGTCTGAATGGAAAACCTCATGCTAAGTCTTTTCTCTGTTTCAGCCCCAGAGGAGATCAGCTCGGTTATCAGCGGTAAGAGACACATTTACACTAAAAACGTATTCAAATCACATTAACTAATGCATTTTGGTGCATATAATTGTGTGAATATATATAGATATATATATCTATATATAGATATATATATCTGCACCCATACATAACAAAACCCTTTTTTAACCACATACCTAACAACAATATAAAGCTATAAAACAACCCAGTTAAACATATGAATCATTCATATTGCTAAGATGCCATCAAATTCTAAGAGTGCTGCATTTTACAACTTTATCTAGCATTTGCAGATCTGATTTCTTATAAAGCTGATACAATAATGTGACATACATTTAAAACCTAATAATATCTGCTAAAACATCAAAATGATCCTAAAGAAAACAAAAAATGGGTAAACTAATAATTGACTTCATATTCTACTTTCAAAACTCAATTGGAAAAACTTGTAGCAATTCACGAGTGAAACAAAGTTAATTTGAAGAAGCTTATGTGTTAAAGTGTTAAAGTAACTATTTTTCTCTTTTATTTTATTTTTTACAGAAACCCACCCCGCCCAAGCCAGAACCAAAGGCTAAGAAGGCAGCAAAGGTAAGATGACATTCTAGCCTGCCCTACATGTCGTTACAAAGGCTTAGCTGAACCAGGTAGAAACAAAAAGCCAGCATGTTTTAGAGTTGAGCTTTCCAACAGTCTACTTGTGTGTCTCTTGCAGAAAGAGAAGGCAGTGAACGACAAGAAGGAGGACAAGAAGACCAAGAAGGCAAAGGAGAATGCCGAGGCAGAGGCCAACGAGGAGAACCACTCTGAGAATGGAGAGGCCAAAACCAACGAGGTGTGTATACCACTGGTTTTCAAAGTGTGGATCAGACTGCAAACTGTGAATCGCTGTTTTTTTTTTTTTTTTAGGGACATGACTCAAAAAGTTAGAAAACCACTGGCATATTCAGAGTCATAACAAGTCCCAAACTCTCCACAATGTGGCGGAAAAATGTGTTTCCAACCTTCAGACCCGCTGGTTCTTGCGTTGACCTTGGCGTGTCCCATTTGTCCCGCAGGTGGAGGCCACCCCTGAAGAGGGCAAGGAGGAGGCCAAGTCCGAGTAGCACCACTGCCCTAACTTCTTCCTCCTCGACAACCCCTGGCCCCCAAACCCCCAGCCAACCAGCCAGCCCCTCTCCCCCCCCCCTAAGTCTCTCACATGGTTTCCCTCCAAGGCGTATTGTTAACAGAGGAATATTTTTATCAATGATTTTATAAGTATCCGTACAGATTTTTAGCACAAAAAGCAAAGCTGAATATGGAGCGCCTTGCAGATTTGCAGTGGTCATATCAAGTGTCTGCAAGCAAGATGAACACACTAAAATCTTTTTTAAATGGCATTTCATGATTGTTGACGGCTTGTTTGGTGTAGAAAGTGCGTCCCTGCCGGATTGGCTATATTGTGAGTTGTGTACTCCTGTGTTTATTTTTCTCCTCCCAGTTCCTCTCCCCTCTATCATGGATTAGCCTCTCCCCCAACTCCGCCCCCAACGGTTCAATCTTTTGCCCGTGTTTTATTAACGTTTCGACCATGTATATGGGTGATTATTTTAGACCTCTTAATGTGCAGTGAGTTCCCTTGCTTCTGTCTCATGTTCCTGTTTTTTCATTGAATCGTGTTTAAAAGCGTGTTGTCCATAAGAAAGAGGAAGATGAACATGTGAAACATTCCGGGAATGGCGATGCCTCTGACCTGTGTCCTAGACGGCCCTGCGTGTCAAACAGCTCCTGCTCCATCCACGCTGTCATGTCAGCTTTTCTAAACACTCTGGTTTTTTTAAACGATTGAATTTGGAACCTTCTCTCTGACAAATGCAGGTGTCTGGTCCCTATCTTATGTTCTGGAATTCTCTTAATAAAAGGAATCCTGGGAATTTTCCTCGAACTAATGTGTTGAGTCTTTGCTTTTTTTGACAGATACTACAACGCAGGTTTGCAGAGATTGGCCAACCTCATCAAAACAAAAACACCGTGCTTCGAGACTTCATATTTTCATATTCATATAAGAAAAAAAGAACTAGAAGTACACGGTGTGCTTTAGATGGTAGCTTCTATCTGATACTGTAATATCAGTTCTTGACAATGAATATTACTTTCAATATCAGCAGTAAAACATTGAGAGTGCCTGACACTGTCGTGGTAAAATCTCAAAACTGAATTGTTTTATGTTTTTTAGAAAAGTGCCTTATTCCAATTGCTTACGTAATGACATCAATCCTGTTAAGAGGTAAACTATGAAATTAATATTCAGGTCAAGTATGACAAAGGGCCACTTTCTGCTGTTCATTTTTGAATACTATGTTCTTATCAGCAGATGTTTCTGAGATCCTTCATCTAGGATAACGATTATAACTAGCACATGCTATTAACTGCACTTTTGTTTGTAATCCAATCCCAATAAATGTTTGTTTAATCCAAATTGCATTGGGGGAGGATGAAGAATATAGCTTTTGTAATAAAGTACTAATTTATTGCTGTACAAATATATGTTCATTTTTTTGTAATATTCACCGTTCCATCCACAGTTAGATGAGAGCACAATATGAACAGCAGGCTAGAGCCACTTGCACTGCTATGCATTTAATGTTTCACGTGAGGGGAAACTTTCAGAGGGTATTTTAATCAGTCTTCAGCCAATAAACTGTTTAGCTTTATCATTCCTAATGTTTTCACTGCTGCACTGATTCAGTGTCAGGTGGCATGCTTATGGAAAGTCTCTCACTCACACACACACAGAGACTATGCAAGAAGTATGAGCACCATCTCTGACACTGTGTATGCACATAGCTTCACATAGGCCTAAACCAACAAACTGCTCAAGAAACAATGCCTAAACATATCACAGAGGCGTGTAGGCCCTGTTTGTGTCACTTGGCATGCTATAAGTTTTGTAGGGAAATGTTGTTGTCCATTTGTCCATTCAGCATGAACCAACCACGTTTTTTGAGGTGTAAAATGTGTTCTAAGCATAGGCCTACATACAGGTGTATTTTAGCAAATTACTACAGCTATTTTTTTCACGCAATTTTCTCCAGCATGAGTTTTTTTTAATTTTAGGCCTGTTTTCATGCAAAAGCATATTATTTATAGTCTGTCATTCCCTGATCACACAAGCTACATGTCGCTGATGTCTGTTCATGGAAATGTAGGCTTTGCATTTCACTGAACAACATTAAACAATTCAAAATGTTGATCCTGTGAACCAGGGATCCGTAGGGTTTAAAGTTTAGGCAATTTTATCTTAATGAAATCGGTCTATTGTCTGATGAATTTATTAAATAATGTGTACACATCTATTGTTATAGCCTATACATTTAAGGAAAATAAATTATAATGTTAAATCTTATGTTTGCCTCCGTCAGGGCTATATTTGTGAATCATTTACAGGCCATTTGACCTGCATTGTCATGGCCGAGGCACGGGCTCCATTTTGTCGATATTTTGTTGCACATAAGTTATTATTGCCATACTTTGCCACTAGATGGAGGCATTGCCCCATTTTTCCTGCTTCTCTCGTTTGGTGTTTCTATTTTATTTCCATTTGTTAGTACTTTAAAATCCTACCTTGTTTATTCTAAACGTCACCTTTTCCACAGTGATACAGAAAGATTATACTTAAGGCCTGTTTCTTAGGAAGTCTACTTCAGTTCGTAGCCTACGTAGTATGCTACATTCATTGATTTAGCCCAAATGTACTCCCATTTTACCGTGTCTTCTTCATGTCTTCTGTTAATCTGTCAACATAATTTGATATGGTTTCGCTTTCACCTTTATTTTTCAGACAGTAGGCTATGCCTAATTGAAGTGAGCTATAGCCTAGATGATGAAGTGCAGGCTATATAGACTAGGCACGTCAGGGTCTGAATGGAAACAGACTATTGATTAGACGGAGATTTGATGATCTGGGACTATGTGGTGGCTCTTCAAACGCCGCAGCCTTTCATCTAAGAAGTCCATCTGTTTTTGTTCATCGTCTGCAGTCTACTCATTTATTGATCCATCCATTCACCCAAATCCTCTGTTATCAGCTCTTGCGCTCGTTAACAGCTTTGATACGGAGACAAGTGCACGCTACTTGTGCGCGCACACGCACGGCAGCCTCTCCGGAGGCACTCCGACATCACAGCTAATTACCCCTAATATCGTTTTATGTTCGTCTGTTTTCATCTCGCTATCTGTTTCCTCTCAACGTCTGCCCATCGTTGCCCGTCTAGCTGGGCCTACTCCCAGTCTGTCTGCCCGCATGTCGGCCTGCCAATCCGTCTGTTGCCATTATGCCTGCCAGTAACGTACTTGCGTGTTAATCTCTCATGTTTTGTGTGTCTGGAGAAGTCTAAACACAACGTGCGGCCTCCCAAACACGTAGCCTATATTTTCTGATACTTTCTGATTTTAGATGTAGCCTAGGATAGACGAAAATATCATCTTTATACGCTCCATCCTCTCGACGTTGCACAGCCCTCTCCTCCCCATACCTATATTTTCAGCCACTGTCCTCA
This sequence comes from Percopsis omiscomaycus, assembly GCA_027575585.1. Taxonomy (NCBI): domain Eukaryota; kingdom Metazoa; phylum Chordata; class Actinopteri; order Percopsiformes; family Percopsidae; genus Percopsis; species Percopsis omiscomaycus. The sequence goes on along the minus strand of JAODLI010000002.1, from coordinate 4,852,952 downwards.
TAATTGTGGCTGAAGTGTGGTTTGTGCGCGAGGGCGAGTATAGGCTACGCGTGCGCGTGTGAGCGTCGTGCGTTGCGCATGTTGCAACCCTATGTGCGCGTGTGTTTATGGAGTGAGTGAGGGTGTCAAGGTGTAAATGGATGAGGTTGACCTTTGAAGAGGAAGATACTTTTTTCCCATCACTACAGTTTTGAATGTGAACGAGCATTTGTTCTGCAGAGAGAATGTCAAATTAGCGCACATGCTCACAAGGGCGCATGACGCACAAAGAGTACACACACATAAAAAAACAATGCAGCTAGTGCGCTGGCATCAACAAAATACATCCACACACACACACACAAACACACGTCATAAACCATCCTCCCAACTGACACGGCCTGTGATGTTTGGGTATAGAAAACAGATGACTGGTGGATAATTGTTCTTATGGGACCTTTCACTGGCTGTTATCTCTGATTGTTTGTGTTCGCTTTGGTTGTTTATCCGGCGTTTGACTATAACCTATTCTATGGGGGTGAGAGCTTTATAGGGAGTGAATGGAACGAGGGCGGAGGAAGGGCGAGGAAGCAAAAGTGACGGGATGAGATGAGAGGGGGGTAAGGGAGTGTGCAAAGAGCTGGTTGCAGATGGGGATCTATTCTCTCCGTCACACAGACGAGATGGAAATGAGTGGGCGGCTGTGACGTCAATCAGTGTAGACAAATCGTATGCGCGCGAACTCACCATACACGCACACGCGCACACAAACACGCTCTCGTACACACGGACGCGCGCATATTACACACAAAAACTCTCTCTCACACACACACACACTCACCCCTTCCAGCCCCATGCAGACACGCTCTGTTCCTAACAGCAGCATTGCCACGGATAAACATCACCACAGCACAAACAGACGGACCCCATCCCTCCCCACACTCACTCACACAACTCCAGTGTTTATCTCTGACCTGACTGAAGAGATTAGCCACTCCTTTCATCTAGGCTTATTTATAAACCAGTGGTTTTGTGTCCACACCCTGATACATTTTTGTGAACACAATTCTAATGGAGGCATGAATCAATAAACCTGGCAGGCTGTTGTTGACAGGGTGAAGAAGAAAGGTAATTAAGCTAGGCTATTATCCTAAATGAATAAGGGTATGCCTATCTTTTTCTAAATTACACAAATATGAAAACCATTGAAATGTGTTAAAAGGCCTACAGTATACATATGTAAACATTTATAATCTCTAAATCTGAAGACAGCAAAAGCATAATCACATTGTCACCGGGATTTTTCAGATTTATAGTGGAATAAAATTCTAAACTAATTTCAATCCTTATTTCCTGTCAGAAATGATGATAGGAAAAAGCATATAGCTGCCATGCCTCATAGTAGGCTATAGGATGTATCCCATTGTACATGTGTCATAGCCTTTCCATTTGCTTGTGTCATTGCTACATGGCTAGTGGCGTCATCATCCATCAGGCTGAATTTAGTTAGCATAATTAGCAGTTAGCTGCATCCCCAGCTCTGTGCCTGAGCTGTGCCTGAATCCACCCACTGCACAATTTGAAAGCCCCCCCCCCCCCCCATTCACATT
>JAODLI010000002.1:4805730-4846188 GCA_027575585.1 Percopsis omiscomaycus | reverse complement strand
CTGGTTGAAGAATGGGATGCCATCCCACAGCAGTGTGTGACCAGGCTGGTGACCAGCATGAGGAGGAGGTGCCAGGCGGTTGTGGCTGTGTATGGTTCTTCCACACGCTACTGATGCTCCTGTTAAATGAATAAATTGTGAAATTGCCAATATGTCTCATTACTTCAGACTTCAATCACCAAATCCACCAAACAACACCAAACAAGAGTCAACAAAAAAAGGATGTTTGGCATTGTCAGAGAAGATTTGGCAAATTTGTTATGTGCAACCCACATACTCAGCTCTGCTGCTCATCCCACAAATGCATGTTCCTTACAAAGGTGGCACCATTTAAAAGGGAAATAATCAGGCTTTCCAATCGTATAAGAATTATTGCCAAGAAGCATTGTTACAACAAATAAATAATCAACCAAACAGAAATGTCCATACTTTTTGTGCGTTGTTTAGGTTTAAGCAGCATTGTGTTTGGATTCAAATTGAGAGCACAATGTATGCTGTGGTGTGTTGACCCTCTTTGCATCACGCTGCCTCCCGGTGGCAGCGTGATGCATTTTCCGGCTTCATTTGATTCATTTATCAATGGAAGGACATTGATATTCTTTAGTGAAAAAGTAAAATCATCTAAATAAGTAAGTTGGACAATGTAAATTGCACAGATACTGACCTCTCTGCATAGAAGCACTGTACCTACCAAACCTACCTACCTACCTACCTATAAAAAAAACATATATCCTTTCTGGTGTATTATGCTAGGGTCAGTGCTCAATGGCGTGTTGATATGACTGCTAGGAAAGAAAGCATACTTTATTAATCCCTCATGAGGGAAATTCTTTTTTCACTCTTATTGTTAACGTTGTACACACATGCGAGGAGAGATGTTAGAGTGAGGGGGCTGCCACTCAGATGTGGCACACTGAGCGGTTGGGGGTACAGGAGCTGGAGCCTGAGCTGGATTTGAACTGGTGACCCTCTAGTCTCCAAGCCAAGTCCTTACAGACTAAGGTCATTATAACAGCATATGTTTACCTACGATGACTGATGTAGTATGACCTACTCGGCTATTGGCAAATGTACTTATCGTAAGTCGCTTTGCCTAACAGCGTCTGCTAAATGCTGTAAATGCTAATGGGTGGACATCCCCTTTCGCAGCATCACTTGAAGAAATTGGAGGGCCGTCGTCTGGACTTTGACTACAAGAAGAAACGGCAGGGCAAGGTGACGGACGACGAGATTAAGCAGGCGCTGGAGAAATTCGACGACTCTAAAGAGATCGCTGAGCAGAGCATGTTCAACCTGTTGGAGAGTGATGTAAGGATTAAGTATTTGCCCCCCCCACCACCACCCTACGTGTTAAACCTGCCCACTGCTGAAACATGCGCTCCCTTTTAACCCCCTGTAGGCCTACTGCAGGTCCATGCTGTATTTCTGTTTGATAACCATGTCTGCCGTTTCCTCTGTCTTTCACTGTAACGTCGCGTTTGCCGAACAACCGACATCCACCGCAAAACAATGCGTCTAATGTTCCGTTGTCCAGCTGAAACCATGGTAACAAAGAGGGGCTCAAGCTGTGACCCCTGCCCCCGGTTCCTTCCCGCCTGCTGCGGTGTGTCCGTGGACGACTGCACCCTTCGCTCTGACCACAGCAGCGGCTGATTCTACAATCTGCCCCCTGTTGTTTAGTGGGCTATAAGGGAAATGTACTGTGGTGCGAATGCTACAGTCAAGCGTCTGAGTCCTTATTATACTGGTCTGCCAGTCTTCCATTTGATACAGTATATTCATTAAGTATGCTTCTACTAGATTTAGATACACACATACTCAACTATATGTAGCCATTGTTGTTACTGAGCCATCTATTGTACGTCTGAGAGAGAGAAATTAAAGGACATGGTGACAATTCTAGGACTTGGGCCGTGGGCCATGGCCAACCGTATGTAACAGTCATCCCTGCGACTCTTGTGTTTGTGTCAGCAAATTGAACAGGTGAGCCAGCTTGCCGCACTGGTCCAGGCCCAGGTGGAATACCACAGCAGGGCTGCAGAGATCCTCACACAGCTCTCCAGTAAGATTGAGGAAAGGTCAGTACTGAGAGGTTTTTGGCAATACTAATGACAACGATATTTACGTTTCTACTGCTGCAATAACTTAAAAGTCAACTGTGGTCAGAAAGTCCATAATATTCGGTCTGGACCGATTAGCGCAGTTTACTTACGCTAGGAGCAACTCTTGCCCCCCCCCTAGATAGGCTATGCTAAGATTAGCAACAAAAGCAAATGTTTTGAGTAATGCAAGTAAGTAATTATCTCAATCTAAAAATGTGCTGCTTCTAAATGGTTCTGAATGTCTTTTTACGGCATCATGCAAGTTACTGCTAGGCACAATTTTACACAGTAATCCTTTAAAGGGATCCTTTTGAATATATATTCTATTACTCTATTACTGTTCTACCTAACCTTTATGTCATCGAAAGGCAACATCATACATTCATATTTATTGGTATAGAATCAGGTTTTAATTTAAATGTGAAAACAAATTCCCTATTTGCTTTCCCTCAGCTTATTTGTTTTTCCATGGATCCATTTTTACATTTACAGTATTTAGAGGACACTTTTATCCAAAGCGACAAACGTACATTTGTCTATAGCTGAGTATACACCAGTTATCATAAGCAAACAACAATCTGTTAGAATAATGACAGCAGCATGTCATCAGGGCTAATTTAGCTATACATTTAAATGCATACATTACCTAGGGTTAGGGTTAGCATATCATTCAGTCCTCAAAATAATTGATAACAGCCTAAATAAGATTACTTTTCTAAGAGCTGATCTAACAGAGATGGAGAGAGATTATTTTTTTATAAAAGGGATAGAGAAAGGAGCCAGGACAGGATTCATTTGAGAAAGCAATACCTATACTTTAACGTAACCTGTATTCTTAACACTACAGGATAAGGGATGCCTCTAACAAGCCCAGGAAAGAGTATGCTCCTAAACCACGTACCTCCCTGGACTTTTCTCTCAGCGAGAACCATAATGGAGGCATCCACAGTGGCGCTGCTAGGTCCCCAGGTGAGAAAGTGTGAATGTAGTGGGTCCAGTCCTGAAGCTAACCCTGGTATACCTACGGCACTGTATATATGTAGGTGATGTAGGTATATTTTCTTCCATAGTAGGCTACTCGGAGGGGGGTGTTTCTATTTTTTTAAAAGATTCCAACTTAATGTTTTTAATTAAGTGAATTACTGTTATTGAATTTAAAGCAGTGTTTCTCAACTGGTGGGTCCTGACCCAAAAGTGGGTCGTTAGTTGGTGTGGAGTGGGTCGCGGACATTCACAAATAAATGTCAAGCGATTTAACTAATTTTGACGCTGTTACATTTATTTACAAACTTGCGAACGTGCACGTACAAACCGGTCACAATTTGTGAACATTCCTGCGTCTGTTTGGCAGAGGATTTTTGAGACTTTTTTAATGTGGTTCCATTTACAAATGCATTTTTTTCATAAGGATATTCTTGGCAGCCTATCAGATGTCGCTTATAATTTTAGCCAGTCCCATTCAATCCAAAGGCCAAAGTAGACCGATGCCTTCCGCAGATGGGGATATATACTTTATGTATTTGCTGACTAGGAAATACCCTAGTCTAGTGAAACTCATGGTCAATGTTATTTGTTATTTTCAGCTAATCTGTTAATTACACCAATATTGTGCTTGTAAAACAGTTTGTGAATGTAGAAGACGTAGGCTAGTTATAAAGATCGCTAATTCCAAAGCACTCTGGAATATGGTCTTGCATACAGAAATAGCTGACATGCCTACAAAGCCCCCAATTAAAACATTGCCTATATTCTGCAAAAAAATTCACCAGAATGCAGTGTTTGACACTGACCCAGAAAATGTGTCCCCCCCAGTGTTCAAATGAAACATAAGCCCATGATTGTGGAATACTAGTTTTGTGAAATAAATTATAATGGTTCGGAAATTATTTTTAAGTTGTGACTTAATGACCAAAGACAAATGTGGGTCCTGAGGTTAGACCAATTGAGAACCACTGATTTAAAGGATAATACAAGTTCATATGTTTATTTTGTAAGGTTTGTTTCTGGGTGGGCCATTCTCTGCATTCAAAAAATCATCTGTCCTACATTTCCTTTTCGTTTCCTGCCTAATGTATTTATGATAAGTGTGCTCTACAGTGAATGTGTATACTGTTCTTTTTCCCCTTATGATTTTGGTTTTGTCCACTAGGGGCGAGGTCTCCAGGTGAGCCCGGGTCAAACTTGTCCGTTGTCTGTGTTTTCTGTCAGTGTTGCCATCACTTCATGTCACCATTCATTCATCCTCATTCAGTAGTGTGTCGCTAATCATCACCAAGGCCTCTTCCACTGTCTTTCTCCACGTCTTTGCATTGGCGTTCTCTTTCCCCTTTGCAGCAAGGTCCCCAGGTAACTTCCAGAGAGATACTCTTCCACCACTTTCTTTGTCTTGTCTAGCTCCCATATGCCTTTCATATTTCTATCTGTGGCTTTTCAAATTTGTTCATCGCTTGTTTTCCTTCATTCAGATGCAATGAACCTTAAAGGGTTCGAGATAAGTTGGCTGACTAGACCCAGGCATGTGTGGGTGGACAAAAGCAGTGTCTCACATGCACTTGTTAGGCAGGATATAACTGACACCTTCTTTACGGTTGGTTTATTTATGTTTATAGTGGTCTAATCAGCCAGTTATCTGTCTTTACAGTGGCTTTAAGGGTCCAGTCCACCCACACAGGTGTTGAGTCATATTGGCTGATTTGACGTCTGAGGATCATCTGGGCGTGTTACATGATTCATCTGCATCAGTTGGTTTGCAGGTTTTGTGGCAGGACAACTGACATTTTTATTTATAATTGTTTCTTGTCAGTATATGCACTGCATCATAGTTCCGCCCATCTTACACCAGAGCAAACCAGCCATATTACCTCAAAACAACTGTGTGGGTGTATAGGGGCTTTAAAAAACGGCGGAAAAACATAACAGCACCATCTACAGTATAAACCAGAACAATACAAGGAGCAGAAAAGCACCTGTTGTTTCTGTCCATCTCCCGTGTCAAACCTTAAATTCAATTCATTTTTTGGTCTGCTTCTCCGTCTGTCTTTTAACCAGGTTCTCCAGCTTTGCATTGATTCATTTGTTTTTTTTGTGATGAGTGCAGACTGGTGCATTCCAACTATGCATCATAACCATGCTTTGACCCATCCAGACATCCGTCTATCTATTCATCCATCATCCATCCATCTATTCATCCAGCTTTTCATCAATTGCTATAGATACATAAACTGCTCTTCTTTTCTGTTTGCTTTTCTCTTCTCGTCCTCTTTGCAGCAAGATCTCCAGGTGAGCCAAGAGTGAAAATGGAAAGAGATGTCACTCTGTTCCTATTATCTTTCTCCCTTCCCTTTCTCTTACTATCTGTGTCGTCTTTGAATTATGTGTATTTATTCCTCATTCTTTCAGTTTGATTGTTTTTGTTTCAGTTTGCAGTGCAGCTTGACTGCAGTGCAGTTTTCCGCTAACCCCTGTTGCTGTCTACTGTCCTTTGTGTCTTCGCATTTCGACTACTATGTGTTTGCAATTCTCATTTTGTTATTGATCAGATGATGATATTGATTTTCTTTGTGTAAAAAACATGTCCATGCTGTTCTTCTTTGCCTTTTTCTCTTCTTTATTTCTCTTAATCTCTCGTGTTTGCATCTACCACTTCACCCCCTTTCAGCCAGGTCTCCAGGTGAGCTTTTTAATTTCAAGAGATAATATTTCTCTATTACTAAGTCTGTTATCCACACATTTGACCGCGTATATATCAGCTGCAAATGCAAAGTGTCCTGGTGTTCTCTCATGATGTCCAGCCCCTATGGACCAGCCCTGCTGTCGCGCCCTGTACGACTTTGACCCCGAGAATGAAGGTGAGCTAGGCTTCAAGGAAGGTGACATCATCACCCTGACCAACAAGATCGACGACAACTGGTACGAGGGCATGTTGCACGGAAACTCCGGCTTCTTCCCCGTCAACTACGTGGATATCCTGGTGGCTCTGCCTCATTAGGATGGGCAGGCCGTCCGGGCACGATAACCTGCTGTGTTTACAATGGCAGCAAAGCAATTCCTGGCATCCTGTTCCCCCCCCCCCCCCCATTCACATTTACATTTTTATGATGATTTTAAACAGAGATGGCCTGTTGAGCCATTTTCATCCCTTAAAATGCAGATTTTTATAAACATTTATATTTAAGTATGAATATTAAAGTCAATATTAACACCAGCATTGATGTGTCTCATCACAGTTCAATCCTATTATTTAGTTTACTGTTCAAAAAACACATTTTAGGGTCAAGTTACTCTTTAACAATAGAAGGTCCTAGTAACCCAGGGGTTCTTAAATGGGCTTATGTTATGACAAACCATGAGACAGAGACTCATAAGTCACAGTTGTCATGAAATCTTTGAAAGGACCTGATTGGTGAAAAATGCTCAAAAGTTGCAGTTGTGTTCTAGCCCGTTAATGACGAATATTTCCTCAAGGTTTTCTTATTGGAGAGCCACACACAGAGCTATGAGAAGTATTATGATTGTAAAGTTTTCTTTTAAGAAATCATCCACCGATGTCGGCTTTGTGACGCTGCACCTTCTATCTCAAAAGCTAAATAGCTATTTCTGATACATTCCTCGGTTCCTTTTCAGCTTTTTAAAAGTAGTGAATGAAGAATTATGCACTCTCACTGTAATTCTGTGGGTGTGCGTGTGTGTGTGTGTGTGTGTGTGTGGCATTGGGGGTGCTTTAGAGCTAAGGATCTTTCTGCCACTTGACTCGCTAATTGCTGTGTAAAATGTTTTTCTTGTCTGTTTCTCATCAAGGATTTCTTTCCTCCTTATCCTCAGCTGGAAGAAGACTGAGTCATAGCAGTGAAGAAACAGGTGGGTGGGAGTAACACGCGGGGCTAGGGTGAGGAGCTAGAACGCAAGGGTGGGTTGTAAAGGGTTTGGCGGGGTGGGGGAGGGAGGGAACTGAGAAGCCCGATGGTGGCCGGTGGCAGCCTTGTTGTCAATTTGACGAGCTCCTTTTTGAAAAACTTTGGAAAATATTATTATTACATGTTTCTCAGTTTCCTAACACTCAATTTGCCATCATTTCTGCCCCAGCTTGCTGTGTATGGGAGCCTATGGGAGCTGCAGGGGGAGGAGTAGAGAGGAATGCGAGCCTCTCATCACAGAGGCTTGCTCTTGCGTAGTTTCAAACCAAACCCAAAAACTTTTTCGATGCTGGTCCCAATGCGTGTGCTTTTATCTTCACTTTGCAGGAAGACCTGCAAATATCTGGAGACAGTTACAGTATTTAAAGATAGACAAATATATAAAGATGTAATGAAGAGACTTTGAAAGACTTTGAAAGACAGAGGAAATATGAAGAAATAGATTATAATATTAATGAACTGAAAAGAGAGATTGTTTTATGTCATAAAAATATGAAGGAAATATACTTTGAAGCATCTAGCCACAATACATGTTTGTCAGTTTTCTATCTGAATTATTATTTTTTGAAAATATTGACATTTATCTTCTATTTTTCACATCTCAGGGCCCAGTGCTATATATGTGTGTGACTGCTGTATATATGTGTAGAACATAAAAATGGAGAAAGAATGAAATATGCCTCTTTTGTTGTCTCACCGAGCTTCAGAATGTTTGCTGAGGGGTTTGGTGGCCATTAGGATAATGTGTGTGTGTGTGTGTTTGTGTGTGTGTGTGCGGGCGTTTGTGTGTGTCCTCATGTATGCTCTGACATCACTGCTGCCGTCAGTGCAGCCACCTCAGCGTGACTCCCCTGTGACAGAGGGCCTGACAGCCTCCCCCACTCCCCGCTCCATCCACGCCTCTCCCCCTCCTCCCCCTCCTCCTCCTCCTCCTCCAACCCCTTCCCTCGCTTAGTCTATTACCCCCCCGTCCCCGTGAGCCCTCCATCACTCCTCAGCCTGCCTCAGTGTTCCCGACTGTTCTCCCTCTCTTTCTCTCCAGCCGCTCTTGCTGTTTCCTCCCATTTCTCCCCGCAGCCACTCGCTCGGCGCGTGGGTCTTCCCTGTCCACCGTCACGCTGCCTGTCTCCGTCTCCATGGAAACATGAAGTGGACAAGAGTGGCTCGCCTGTGAGACCCTGACACACACATACGTACACACACACACACACACACACACACACACACACACGCGAGACGTACAGACGTAAAATCATTGCCACTGGTGACTGTGCTGCTACCACCAGAGAGCCCCCCCCCCCCTGGGTTCATTATGCCTAATCAATGGTGGCAAGAGGGGCGACCGGGTGGAGTGATGGGAGGGAGACCTATCATTTCATTATGGGCCTTTTCAATTATAGAATGTAATAGAGGACCACCTGATGCCCCCTTTACACACACACACACACACACACACACACACAGACACTCCTATCCCCCTGTTTCTCCCGCTCAGTCTCACACCTCCCGCACGCACGTGTACTCCTCACGTTCACACATAGTTGTGGCGTGCTGCGTGGCGTAGGTGGTGCGTCACTGTGGCCCAAAGGGCAGGTAATTTGTGATTAGAGCGTTTCACGACTCTGGGCCTCTCCGCTGAGCTCCAGTGGGGGTTACCGCCAAAAGAGGATTACAGCAATATGCAATCATCGCAACGGCCAGACGACCTCGATAGGATACATATATGTGATTAGGAGCGTCAATACTATGAATGGCACCAATACGGAGATAGATATTTGCATATATACAATGTTCTATATTTGTATATTTAGATTATATTTCAATATTATAGGCTACATAAGAGAGGGGGGATCCAGGTGAAGCTGCAGCCTAACTTGTCTGGCAGCAAAACACTGACTCAAACTGTTTTTAAAGGCTTAAATTACTAGTGTAGCTTTGTCAATGGTGGTGAGGCAGAAATCAGCACTAAATCTGTATATTTTCACAATACTTACCAGTACATGTTAGGCAGGGGGTTCGATCCCTAGAGTTGGGGCTGTACCTGTAAGCATCCTTGAGCAAGATGCGAGCAAGATGGGCTTCCTGCAGCGGTCACAACAGCAGAGTCACTGCCGAGCTTCCACAAGAGACTTAAAACCCACCTCTTCAAAATCCATCTCGGTACCTCGGCCACCGATCTTTTTACCTCATAGCACTAATCCCACTAACTATTCTTATTCTATCCTACTTTCCTCCCTTTAATAAAAAATCAAATAAATAAATGTTTCCTTCTTTCTACTCTGTTAGATCAGCTCTGAGAATATTAAGCACTTTGCAGCAATTATTGACTGTTTGAAAGGTAAATGATAACTTTCGATTATTGCAATTATTGTCTGTTTGAGGAGTGAATGATGACTTTTGAGTAATGTTCTACAAATGCATAAGTGACGTAACCTTGTTACATGATGCTGCGTTTGTACTGGGCGAGTGTTATTTGCTTGCAAAAACTGGTGGTTAACCAGTTCAACTGTCGACAAATGTATTAATTGTAAGTCGCTTTGGATAAAAGCTAAATGTTGTAAATGTAAAAGGTAAGTGTATTTATTACTACTTTAAAAAAAAAAGTGATCAAATGAATCCATAAAGCTAAGTTGAAAGAATTCACTCTTTTCCCCAGCTCTGTAGATTTGTTGAGTTTCCTCTTTATTTTATCAAAACGTACATGTACAATAGTCTAGAACAGAGGACTACATCAAATAAGACATCAAAACAGGCAGCAATAACAGGGGTCAACAACTGAACACAGTCCCACCCCAGCCCTGGGCCCACCCACACTTCAACCCCAGTGCATTAACACATAAGACATGCCAGCCATGTCTCACATTTAGGCACTTGATTTCCCTACCAAAACTGTCTTTGGTCGCAGTCGCTTGCACGGCTTTAAATACAAGTCAGGAGTCAAACAGGTGTGAGATGGATCTGAACTTGTTTTGTGTCAATTCCAATTGGGTTATGGATGCTAACTCATGCGGCGCGGCGAATCGAAAACCATTTGTGTCAAATTCTTCAGTTAAGACACACCATTCAGCATCTGTCATGCTTAGAGATCACCTAAAGATGATAAGAACCTGAACACCTCAGAGTGATAAACGTTATAAACAATTCATAACACTAGCTGGTACAGTACTTCACAGGGTTACAGAAAGGACTTCACGAGAGAAAAGATTCCATCACTACATCTTCACAGGATTTACCTGAAAACAATACAGTGTATTTGCACAGAATATACTGTATTCGATATGCTGTACAGTCTATTGCAAAGGCATTGTTACTGGCATTTTTTTTCTGTAGATACTTTCCCGGTCCTGTTACTAGTGAGTATTATCTTGGAAATTCTAGCAAAAATAGTTAATAATAATTTTGATTTAATATTCTTTTTTTTTAAGTTATGAAAAGCCTTTGCTATGTCTCGGGGATCTGATATGATATACTGTATATCTCATATAGAGATGGATACGGTCTCCTTCCTTGTATGCAGTGTGTGTTTGATAGTGTGTCAGAGTGTGTGTGTATCAATGCATGCTTCTGTGCATGAATGTGGGTGCAACAAAGGTAATATACACCCCAGTAGACTTCTCCCTCAGTAGTAGTTTTTCAGTATAGATCCCCTCAGTAAAGGTGAAACAGAGTTACGTTAAACTGTTCGAAGCACAGTATACTCACACAGTATTTGGCAGTGAGAGAACAGTCCTGTTTTATCCATGCACAATATCAACCACAGGCAAGGTCCACATTCCAAACAAACCCATTAAGAACAACACAGTAAGAACATGAAGAAGGAGAACGAGGATTCAACAACGCGGAAGTGCACATATGTGTGTGTGTGTGTGTGTGTGTGCGTGTGTGTGCGTGTGTGTATGCGTGCGTGCGTGTCTGTGTGTGAATGACAAACCACAGTGGGTTTCCAAGGGAGACCAGTGGACTGTGCCTCATGCGGTGCATATAGAACTTCCTGGAATTTGAACAATATGAGGAGAATTATTATTTTCCCACAAAGTCAAGATAATTACATATAATCATGTTACAACCCCACAGAATGGTTGGCGTGTTTATAGACAAACCCACACACTCAATCCCACACCGACTGGTCTATTATAGACCAAAACATGGTTCCCTGGATTATATGTCAATATCTACAGCTATTTCTCAATTAAAAGCACCATCCCCATGTGTGTTTGTGCTTGTGTGTGTGTTCTATGTGTATGTCTGCACGTTTGCGTGCATGTACAGTGTGAATGTATGTATTTTTAGACCAGTCCAGTCTGCGAATGTAAGTGTAAGGGGTAAGGTTGGTAAAGCAGAGTCGATCCTCCTTGCGGGATGTAGTAGCTGCAGTAGCTGGGTTCGGCCATGTAGGGGGCACTGTGCTCAGCCAGGTAAGGGGCTGGCTGGTAGAAGCAAGTGACGTGGTCTGTGTTTGGGATAATGTTCTGCTCTCCGAGAACCTTCAGAGCCAGCACTGTGATCATGTTCAGGGTCTGGCGGCGCTCGTGTCCCATCAGACACACCGTGCTGTCGTCCACCACACGCCGCAGGGTCATCAGATACTGGTACTTGCTCCTCTCCTCCCCGATGAAGTGATTCTTCAAGTAGGACAGGATCTTCCTCTGCTGCTCCTGCACGTCGGGGAAGTCTATGAAGAAGCGTGAGCACATGTAGCGCTCCAACGTCTTTATCTGTGTCTCGCTGGCCGGCCGGTAGTCCCTGACCAGCAGGTTGCTGTATTTCAACAGACCGCCACCCCTGATCTGCTCGGGGTTCCTGGTGGCAATGAGACGGTAGCGTAAGTGGTCCATGGCCGCCTCAAAGTCACCATACATGCTCTCCGCCAGGACCTCCACAGCAGGGACCGCTGCTCTGGGTTTGCTCTGTCCGGCCGTGTCAGCGGATGCCTCGGGGGTCCTGACTTCAGGCACGGTGGTGGGCACCTCAGAGGCAGTGGGAGGGGCTAGAGCAGCTGGCTCTGCATGCTCCGAGGAGGGACTCTGTGCTGTGAGAGGTAATGAGGCAGGCTGGGGAACCAGAGGCAGGGGTGCAACGCTGTTTTGTTTCTCTTTATCTTGTGGCTGTGGGAGAGGTACGACTGGCTGAAGGTCGCCCCGGGTGCTCTGTCCCTCACACTCTGTGCTGGGTACCAACGCCTCCAGCTCTGAAGACACCTGAGGTAAGACTCCCTCGGACTCCACAGGCGGAGTGAGGCAGAGGAGGGGTGGGCTGAGGCAGGGCGAGGGAGGGGTGAGGCAGTGGGGCGGGGGGCTTAGGCTGAGCATAGGTGGGGTGAGGTAGGGTGGTGAGCTGAGGCAGGATGAAGTGGGGCTGAAACTGAGGGGAGGAGAGCTAAGACTGGGAGGGGGGCTGATGCTTAACATGGGAGAGGCGAGGCAGTGAGGGGGTGGGCTCAGGCACGGGGGAGGGCTGAGGCTTGGCGAGGGGGGGGTGAGGCAGGGAGGTGACAGGCTGAGCATGGGTGGGGTAAGGCAGGAATGGAAGGAGGGAGGGCCAGCGGATGAGGACGTGCTGCTGGATGGCTGGTCCAGGTCTACCATTTGGATCTGCAGCTCTTCGCTTTCATCCTCCTCACTGAGCTCTGCCTCTGAGTGATGCACAGGATCCTCTGTGTGTGGGCAACCTCCATAGGCCTCCGGTAAGTCAGGGGGATTTGACTGTTCGGACGGAGGGGTGTTTTCTTGAATGGTGTGGGGGGAAGACTCTATCTGACTTTGTTTATCACAAGTAAGCTGTTCTGGTAGGGTTTCTTTCTGTTTTATCTCTGTTGTCTGATCATCAGTGCCCGCCTGAGTAACTGTTGACTCTTGAGCTAAAGCAGAGACCGGCTCTGAGTCAGAGGCAGTGCTTTGGTCAGGGGCTGAATCAGTAGTTGAGGTGGGTTCTGGGTTTGCAAACACATTAGAGGTAAATGGAAGGCTTAATGCAAGGTCAGAGTTTATTTCAGGGTTAAAATCTTTAGTAGGGGTAGCATTTAGCTCCATACTGGGAGGGGAAGCAGTGCTTACATCTGGGTCGGAGGTCGTCTCTGGTTTAGGGATAGGGTTTGGATCTAGGCTGGGTGTTATCACAGTTTCGGTTTCACAGACTGGGTTGGTGTTAGGGTTAGGAGGGGCCTTCCTACACATCCTCCGAGGGGGTTTAGGAGAGGAGTGTTTGAGGACTACCATCTGAGAAAGTCTATTTGAGGCTTTATTAGCAGGAAGACTGGGGTTCTTTGTGTCTGAAACTAGGCTGGAGGGTGCGGGTAACATATCCTGAGTGTCCGGTGGGTTTACGGGGTCCATTGTGTCAGACGTGCTTTCTGAATCTTCTTTGTCTGTTGAGTCGGGTGCCTCCTTCTGTTTGGGGTGAGTTGGAAATGTAAAGGCTAAAGTTGAGGTGGTGCAGCAATCATCTGTGGTTGATGTATTCTCCACGGCTGTCGAGTCTGTCGTTGAATTCTCCTCTGACTCGGTTTCGCTCTTCTCCTCCTCCTCTGCTTGTAGCTGTTTCTCTGCATCTACTTCCAGTGTTTTAACATCCACTGTGTGTGAGCGCGCATCTGTCTCTGCATTCGTAGCCGCACTTTCATCTGAGGAACACAAGGGTTGTGTGTCATCTCCCTCGTTGTTACATTGATTCTTGCTGGGACACTCTGAGAAATCTAGTTTTCCAGATTGTTCTATATAATGCGATGGCTCTGCCAGGTTTGGAGGTTCTGTCTGTCCTGGGTCTGAGTGTTCCGCTGGTTCTGGGTGTTCTTTCTGTTCAATGATGTGTTCTGTCGGCTCACACTCTGGGTTGGAGTGTTCCAGTGTTTCCAATAGTTCTTTCTCAGCTTGTTTCGAGCCCTCTGTGTGCATCAAACATTCTGTGTGGTCTGAGAGCTCCTCTCGCTGATTGAAGTCTTCCCCGTCATTTGGGGGTTCTGTCTTTTCTAAGCAGCTTTGGGACGTCTGGTCAGTGACCTCAATCTCTTCGGAGTGTTGTGTGTGTTCTATGAGTTCGCTCTGTTCTTCAAGATTCTCTGTTTTGTTGTCATCTTCATGTTTTGAATGTTTTGACTGGCTTGAATATTCAGTGGCCTGAGAGAGTTCAGTGGGAGGTTCTTTTTCGTGTATTTCTGTCTGATCGGTTTGCTCTTTCTGGTTAATTTGTGTGCTCTCAGCACCTGGTAGGTCTTTACCATGGGAATCCAATTCCACTGTTTTAGAAGCCATTGGAGGTTCAGGCAAAGTGACAGAATCTATATTCTCATTCTGCTCCTTGAGGTTCTGACTACTGTCCACCTGCTTTGCCTCCTGTTGCAGGTAGGACTCCAGGAGGCGATCAAGGATGATCTGGAAGGAGTCAACGCTGAACTCAAACTGCCGTCTGAGGGTGCTCACAAACTTGAGCTCCAGGTTTTTGCCACTGTTGTTGGAAAGGGAGATGAGGCTCCAGCGGTCATGCTCGTTGAAGACCTTGACCATCTTTTGGACGTAGGCCTCCTTCATTGTGCCACTGCTGATCCGTTCTTTGTTGACCCCTGCCGGCAGACAGTCCAGAAGGCAGCCCAGCACGGACTCCTTGATGACCTGGGAGGAGCACAGGTGAACAGGCTGACAACAAGAACTACCAAGAGCAATCTCACTATATTAAGCTTCTGTTATTGAACAAAATATAATAAAAACCTAGTTGAAGGCTGGGTTAGATTCCAGCAAATTCCAACTGATCATCAACTGATTAAAATTAATAAAACATTTCTTGAAAAGATGATTGACATTATGAATAGTATCACAATGTGCTATACATAATAATAAAATCATATTTGACTTTGATCATGAATATATTTATGTGATGTTAATTTCCCCTGGCATTTCCAAAATCTAAAATCAACAGTGTAATAATATAATATATGTTCATTGTTCACAGGTTGAAGCACATCTTGAGTTTCTAATCAAACGTGAGGTTTTGATATATTGCGTAAACTGACCAACAGATTAACGTATAACTAGGTACATATAACACATTCTCTACCATACCTGAAAGTCCTCCTGTCTGGGCAGTTCAACTCCAAAGATGATATCCAGGTCTTTGTAGCTGGTTCCGTTGTCTCTGACTAGGACGTGGCTTGCCGTGGAACCATTCAGGCGAACGTCCCTCACCTTGATGCCCTGCGTCTCCAGCCTGGCGCGCACCGCTGTGATGATGTCCCGAGGACGCAGCTCCAATGTGGGAAAGTTTCCACGGCCATGGATTGGAACCACCTCTGAGAGAACCTGGTCGAGAACCTCCACCTGCTCTGCGTTCAGGCTGTGAAACCGCTGACTTGTCCTTGTCTCTGACATACTGCTGCCCTGCAGGGACAGATGTTCTGGGATGTAACTTGTATGTACAGTGTATTAATGTGTGTTGCATTGAGGACATATAAAGGTGTGATAACACACTGTGTTTTTAATTGTGAAATGTGTCTTTTTTTCTTTGATAGGAAACACATGATTCAGCCCTTGGAATGGTTCTGGCAATACATTTGATTTAGATGCTTCTTCAAAATGAAAAAGCAAGGCTTAAAACAACTTTCTAATAGTGTATAATTTTAGGACTCTCTCTCTCTCTCTCTCACACACACACACACACACACACACACACACACACACACACACACACACACACACATTTAGACACACACACACACAGTTCCTGCCAGTTAGCTGTCTGCTTGTCACAGCTTGGCTGACAGCTTTTCCACAATGCTAATATAACTGCTGTGTTGACATGCTGACGGTGGGAGTGATCCATGTAGATGAGCTTTGCAGAAATATTCTCCCACTCTACTTAGTCAGATCAAAACAAATTGAAGGGAGGAGTTTCACTGGAATCACAGTCTAAATGAACCAGATAATAGTGAAATATCGATACAGTAAGTCTAATCCAGTGTTAACCAGTGTGTTAGCCCACGATTCTATACCCATTGTTTTAGATGCTCTTATAAACTTATAGCTAATATACCAAATGTGATGGCAGACAGTGTGTGTTTTTGGAATGTTTCCACAGGGGGAACAAGGGTTAAATTGAATGAGTCATCGGCAGCAGACTGCATTAATCAAACCAGCGTCAGTAATTAAAGACACGTGTGTTTTTATGCAGGCTGTATGGACCACATGTGTATAGATTACAGACAAAACAACAACTCCCACACAAATGGATGTGAGCACACAAGCATTTATAATATCAACTCCTTGTGGACAGAGCATACAGAAATACAAAACCCAAAGGGTTTATGTTGTCAGACAGAGTCTGTACAGGCACTGTAACTGACTTACTGACTCACAAAATTATACAAAATGTAATAAAGTCGCAGTTGACATCAGCCAATTATTTTGTCTGGATGCTGCTCAATCTTCCTGCCAAACAAAGAATTAGCATTCATGGTCCATCGATCAGCAATTTGTCCACATTTGCCTCACCAAAACAGTCCTTAGAGCATCATCATGTGTCGATTGTGGCTTTAAGTGAATGTGTTTGGATAGTGTATGTATGGTTGTAAGCTTCCCATTAGGATCTATTGTTTACTTTGATCGAGTTATCACTTATTGTTATGGCTGAATATACTAGTGCTGTGATTGATCTCTAAAATGATGGTAAACATTGAAGTACTAATAAGTGATTATAGAGTGCTGTTTGGTTCATAAATGAGACCATATCTGTTATGTGTGTATTTGCTTATTTATTGTTTTGGTTGCTGTGGTAGGTATTGTTTTAGTTTGAAACAGTACCATTTCCACCAACACTAAATGATGATGATCAAAATAATAATAATAATAATAATAAAAATAACACATTCTATTTAAAGCACATTTCAAAACACCCAATGACACTGTATGTTAAATGGACACAGTAAAAATTAAGAGCCCTTAAAAGCTATACAAAATCCTATTTCAGTAAGGGAATTTCCAATCAAATAAGAACTGAGAGCTGCAACTAATAGACATTTATAACACCCAGTAGAAAAACTGTTTAAGCAACCGATCAGCACCGCAGTTCTGACAATCACATTGACAAGGTGGACTTGGACCAGACTCGAAACGCAGTTGTCGATAATTTATTTGTTGATAATGAAAAGTTTAACAATTCCTTCGAGACCACAATATAACATTGCGTGATGTTTTCTTTTTGGTTCCGTGTCTCTCCTCCCTTTTGGCACTCCTGCAAACTTGAAGCCCGAGTGACTCATCCACGCGCATTGTCTAGGTCCGCGCGTCGGAAAATCAACATCGCAGCTGGATTTTTTAAATTAACTGGACAGGAATTACAAACACTCATATTGAGTCAGTAAAAAGTATGGTGTTGAATTTGAAAACTACCTAACAAGGGACCTGTATTGTCCTGCAGCCGATTAAAATACACAGTGACAATATGGCATGGAATCCATGAAGTAGGTTATAACAAAATCAACATTATATTGGCCTATGTGTAGCTACAACTCAGCAAATGTGGGTTTTGGTTAAATAGCAAAGATCGATTTTACAGACATAGTCTATAGGCATATTTGACTATAGCCTTCTGCAGATCGGTTTAATAGCGACGTCCATGAATGATATGATGCGCCACGTCATAAACATTGCTGGTCCCTACAACCTTAGGCTACGGGTGAATTTACCAACAACTTAGACGCACTATCTTCATTACGTAGGCCTACAGTGTAGATGAGCTTACCTGTTGCATTTGCGTGAAAGGAGCAACTAGCTCCGGTTGCCTGGATGTTGCTCAGCTCAAATTGTCCACCGGTCTTCGGGTCTGTGGTGTATTATCTGAGTTGCTCTCCACTCTAGTATGAAATCGTGCGGATGCTGGAATCTACAGTAAATCGCTCCGTGTCATTCGGTGTGATTGTATCTACAAAGCACATGAGCGCTGTCCAAAAGCCGCGTGGTGCTGAAATGAAAAATCGTATGAGTCTCGCTCTTGTTTTCTCCCCAGCCAGAGCGTAACGCAGTTTCCATGGCGACCTGCCGTCATCCCATAATGGGTGGTCCAGCAGAGTTTCTCTACAGTCACAACAATTATGCGGGGGCCGGCACGTTAACAGGTGTCAGGGACGAGTGTGTGCTTGATGTGGTGTGTTCGTCATATCTAGCTACAACTTGAAATAGGCTAACAGATTGCGTCCAGACATAGGCTATTGGTGCGCTACACATTGGGGTAAGTTTATTGCAGCAAACAATCTCTCTTACACACACACACACATACACGGACACATACACATCATTACATTCAATGTTGCGCCCTTAAAGAATATCAGCATCTATGAGTCATCCACGCCGATCCCGTGACCATAGACAGACCCACTGATCCTCTGCCCCCCCTCTCTGGCCGGTGCCTGCAGCCTCATCTCCTTTACCATATTATACTCTCTTTCTTTACTGTCTTTCCAAAATACCATTAACTTATTTAACTCCCATCAGCTCAAACATCCGGTCCCAGATGACTCGCATATTTCCCTTGATCTTGCGGCCATACTGCTGTTGATCAAAACTGAAAAAGACAGAAGACTACAGAAAACTGCAGGGCAACATGGGCAACCCTCTCTATCCACGTCCACAGACTATTCTCGTAAACAAAACATAAAAATAAAACAGGAATAGCACTGAGAAGCGATTGTCCCGTTGTAAAGGTCATTCTCCTTTAACAACACACATGACGTCACTATGCCTGTACCACAGCCTAACGAAACCAAGAAGACTATTTTTAGCATAGTCTATAACTTGTCTGCCTTGCTTGGAACACGCACCCCGTTGAGTTCTCAAATAGTCGTGACGTACGAGGACGGACCGAGCACGCCCTCGAAATCGTGACCGTGATGTAACGTGAGCAATGGAACCGGAACGTGTCAGACACCGGAAATAAATAATCAAAACAAACAAGTGCAGAATAATAGCATTGAGTGATTAGGCGTGTGTCTTTCACAGGTTGTCCGGTTTTAAACAATAGTTATTAACTTATAAATGGTTTAATTTCTTACCAGAGAGACTTCGCTATGTCGAATATGGAGAGTATCTTTTCTTGGTTTGATTTGAGGTAGGTAGTCAGTGAATCCAAACACAACATGCAGCTGCAGCAGCTAGCCTAACGTTAGCCGAGCAGCAGCTAGCCTAACCTTAGTTTAGTCATCTAGTTAGCTTGGACTGCTGAATGAAATCTGTTGCTAGTAGCAACGTTATGACTATGACTGTAAAACATTTAGTGAACCACAGCTAGCTATTTGGTTAAATTGCACAAACGTTACCTTTCCACATGATATAATTGTATTAACCCAATGTATGAAAGCCCTTGACAAACCACACAGAACACTTGTTCAACCTCAAGTATGCTGCCAAGGAGCTGCAGCGCAACTCCAAAAGATGTGACAAAGAGGAAAAGGCTGAAAAAGCCAAAGTTAAGAAGGTGATATTTGGCGTTTGAATGAAAAGAAAACTCGTTTGTTATACATATATTATAATAGATCAAAGCGTAATTGTTAACATTTTTCTCAGGCGGTCCAGAAGGGTAACATGGAAGTTGCTAGAATCCATGCAGAAAATGCCATCCGACAGAAGAATCAGTCCGTTAACTTCCTGAGGATGAGTGCCAGAGTAGATGCTGTGGCAGCCAGGGTCCAGACAGCTGTTACTATGAACCAGGTCAGCATAACAATAATTGTCAGTTTTTTCTCTGTTGTATGAAGCCGTGGGGGGATTTTGTAGTTTTATCCCATACCCGTCACTGTTTGTTCCCTATGTTTCTGGTTGAAGTTCTAGTTTGTGATTTGTGATGGAAGATTATTATTATAGGAGATCTTTTAAAATGACTAGTTGAATGGATATGACAATTGTAATATCTAATCCATTATATGATGATTAGCTTGTGATGAAAAAATTAATTTGTTTCACCTAGTCAGTAATTCTGCCTGATGACTTCAATTGTAACATCTAGTTTTAAAGTCTTCTATCTACTTGAAAGGAAAAAGTGACATCTAGTGGTTAGATCTAGATGTGAGAAAACACCACAGTCCTGATTTTGTACACTGGGAACAATCAATATATCATCTAGATATATAATACTATGATTATGCGTAACATGACTAAACTAGAGGCCAGTGGAAAGGAAGTAGGTCACAGAAGGCTTATTTTATTTGGGTTTGTACAGGTCACCAAATCTATGACGGGAGTGGTCAAGTCTATGGACGCTACACTGAAAAGTATGAACCTGGAGAAGGTAACGCGTGCTCTTGCACATACACATCTACATAAAGGTGCACAGGTGCAGAGCGTAACTTCTCTGTCTTTCTCTCTAGATCTCTGCACTGATGGACAAGTTTGAGCACCAGTTTGAAACACTGGACGTGCAGACGGCCCAAATGGAGGATACCATGAGCAGCACCACCACTCTGACCACACCGCAGGTAGCTCTCTCAGCACTCCCAGTAGCCGCGAGCCATTCACTTCTGTTCTCTTTTACTGTTTTGTAGATATTCTAGGCTACAATATATTTAGGCTCCTATTTATGAAGGGAGGTTGTAATCAATAATGAAGCACGTATAGAGGGATTTGCAAATACTTGTTTGTGTGTTGTGCAGAATGAGGTGGATATGCTGATGCATGAGATGGCAGATGAAGCAGGGTAAGTACTGTAGGACTTTAATCACACAGCCTACATAAGCATGGCATTTTACAAACAATTATGTAATCGTACTGTATTATGTAAAACAATGAACTGTCCTGAAAATCGACACAAATAAAATTATTTGAATTGAGTTTTTTTGAAGTGTTTTTGTTATTTATTTTCTCATCTTTGCTGTTTTTAGATTGGATCTTACCATGGAGCTTCCTCAAAGCCAAACAGGTTCACTGTCTTCAACCGTTGCTTCAACAGAACAGGTAACAGTGAAAAACACTGTTATTATAATTATAGTTGCAAGCAAAAAGTGTCACTGGCGCGTTTTCACAGGAATTCATTGTTTTTTCATCTTTGATAATACCATTTGTAAAGTGGACAAACAAAGATTCACTAAAGCTCAAATCTGATGAATCATTTGGCACTGCATCCCTGACAGTTTGACCTTTCAACTCTACAGTATCCAGTAATGCTGGGTCATGTGTCTCTCTCTGAATGGGTTGTCCTGGTAATGATTTACCTATGCTGTGTTGTGTGTCATCAGGACGAGCTCTCCCAGAGACTGGCCAGGCTGCGAGACCAGATTTAAACTGGGAGGAGAGGAACAGGAGTAGGAGTAGAGAAGGTATTCTCCCTGAATTACAGCCTGGGACTGTTTCACTGAAGAGAAACAATGGAGGCCGTCACACGTTCCTCTCCTCACTCAGTCCCCTCATATTGTTTAGTTAAATATTTATATTTATTGTGAGTATTTATATTTTACCTCAGCTGTCTCTGCTCATTCTGATGTGAGTGATAATAGGAAACAAATCACAAAATAAATGTGAAATGCAACTTAAGTGAGCGTTATTATCAAACAATAATACATTTCTGTCAAGAAGCTAAAGCTAATTATTTCTGCTGACATTGCTGCTGTACTGCTGCTTTGTCTTTGCCTGCATCACCGAATATGCGGAAAAATGTTGTATCCCTTATTTGCTCCAGTTTCAAGTTTATTTCAGGCAAGACTAAAATTATGCTACTGTATTTTTACAACCCTGCATATGTGATGTTCTATGGTATCAATCTCAAAGATTATGAAGTTGCGAAGCACAAACCTCCAAGTCCACTCCTATAATTTGCTATACAAATCTGCCATACATGGCACTTTTTTAGGTGCAGTGTATAACTCAAGTGTATAATTCAAGAGTGCAGTTGGAGTGTGAATGCTATGTTTGCTGTGGTTTAATTTAGCATCGTTTTGCATGGAAAGTGGTGTATGGAACTATGCAAACCTTGTTGTGTACGGATTGTTTTTGCATCTGGTCATTGGTTTCTGAACTGAGACATCATTTTTGTTAATTGTTATATTGAAAGGGCTCATCCTCAATGCTGGCCCTTTGACCTATGTTTTTGGGCAGAAGAAGGGATTTTGATTTCGTGACAGCCATCTTCTTGGTGTGTGGCATACCACAGCTGAATTGGTTCTTAGAAAGCAGTGTTACGTACTTATGTAAGGATTTACACAGCCAATATACCTGCACATGTGAAGTCAGCCAATAAAAGATGCTTCAGCACGTTTTGAATTTTGTGTTTTGGGGCGATATTTGCACCTCACACAATACACTTTGCCTCTGTGTTCCAGCTTTTTCCACCCGCCACCCCCCACCCCCCTCCTCTCCAACAGGGAACAGATGAGAGGTCAAAGGTGTCACCTGTAGAGGAAACGTCCCTCTGCCGCTCGCATGCCAGTGCCTCATTACACACACAGAGACACATGCCGGCCCTCATCATATCCCGGGGAAGGGGGGGGGGGGGCTGGGAGCCATTACAGGTGGTGCCCATACACACACACACACACACACACACACACATATCTTTACACTCATAAATGCACACCCGTGCCACCCCTGACCCCTCCAACGGTGTCCTTCCTAATCATCATCAGGCGTACACTTATGCACCTAGCTCCCCTTACAATCATCATCACTGCCCCCTAACTGACAGAAGTCTCCATTAGGCTTATTACCAAAGACATTTTGATGAGTGATTGGTCTGAAGTTAGTGTGTGTGTGTGTGTTTTAACATGCTTCTCCATCTTCTCAGATGGTCGCTGAAATTATCCGAAACACTTTCCATTTGCTACTGACCTCAGTGACCCACAGCTGTCAGTCATTTCTGCCCAGTAGTTATGAGTATATTCCTCATCTCTGTCCTGCCAAGTCCAAACACACTGTTTGGACTTGGCAGGACTGTTTGTCTCATTTCTTTTAGGCTGCCTTTTCACTTAAGTCCGAATGAAGGAGGGCACATCTAATATAGCGTAATGGTGGCCACTGTGTGTTTCTGCATGTGCACAAACTGCTTCTTCCAGATGGTTTCAGACTGCTCGCCTGTGACTCCTGTTCTATGGAAAGTCTGTGTGTTTCTGTGTCTCAGGTGTTCATACACAGTGGCTTTCCCCACTAGCGCTGTCAACCCTTCCCTGTCCTGGTTCCTAGCAGAGCTTGCTGACAGGCATGGTTCCGGTGAGCCGGTGGTCCTGTCCCTGTAGTGGACCTGTAGCTCCTCTCCTCCCCTCTGTGGTTCAGACAGAGAGCTGCTGCGAGGACCACACACAGTGCCCTAGTGGAAAAGAGAATGGACGCAGTTTCCCCGCTCTCGTACAGCTACACTGGGTATTTGTTAAACCCAGTAAGTTCAGGCTCAAGGATCAGGATGAAAAATCTTGTCGGACGGCCATACAATAAGGTTGCACAAGCACTTTTCTTTTTACCCCCACTGCCCGCCCAACTCTCTCACACACACACACACACACACACACACACACACACAATATTCAATTACCGTGTGAGGTCAGGTCAAACACAGGAAGCTGAGCTGATTGGTTCTCCTCGGATATCAATGGGCATGTGTGACCAATCGCTGCAGCCCAGGGCTTTCCCCATCACCATCTTAAGTGTGCGGGTGGGGCACGGGGGTGGGGGGTTGTGTCTAATCTTTCCAGCCTAAAATGTTCCCCTGTTTCCACTCCCCTATTGACCATTGCTTCCTGTCTGATGTGTTAACGCTGCTTTTTAATCAGTTTTACTGTCTCAAGCACGCACTCACACACTAATAGTGTACTCCAATACAGCTGGCACTATCCATCCAGGTTTTCCAGAGCATGCTGTCTAAGATTTATACAGCCTCTTGCTCGCACCCTCAGACCCTCATGTCACACACAGACACACACATATACACCTGATCCCTCCGATCCTCATACAGTTTACCTCCTTCACTTGACCCTGGCATCACCCCCTCAACGTTTCTGATACCTTTTTACTTTACAACAACATGTAGCCTTGTCTCTCTGTCTTCCACAGTGTGTAGCTCACCCGCTATGTCTCGGATTAAGCATATTTTATGTTATGCTATAGTTAGTCTCCTCTGGAGATATTTAGCAGGATCATTAAAAGTATATCAAGTATATGGAGAAGAGTTTAAGGGAACAATGCTTTCAGAGTCTTTAGTGTATTCCAGCCCCACCTTACTTTTTTATTTAATAGTAGTGAGAGCATCCAGATTTGCTGTCTTTCTTGACTTTTCCTGACAGAGGAGAGCTTTCGACAAAACTATGGTAACAGCTTTGTTGATGCAAGCTAAATGGGAAACATTCCCAGGCGGTGCTGATGTCAGCCCATCAAACTACTTGCAAAGCCCAGAATAAAATTGGCAATCCACTAATCTTGGAATCTATTAATCTTGGGCAGTGTTGCAGTCATTCATTTCTGCACCTCTGTCCAAAATAAAATATAGAGCATCTGATTTGTTTAAAAAGTCTCTATATAAAACCTATAATCATAAAAAAGTAATTTGTGGACAGTAACAAATATTTGGCAACACTGTTGTAAGGATCCATAAAATTTTTGTGTATTGTTATATTATTATTTTTTCATGGAAAACTAAATGAATATTTGGGTGTTTCCTCATAGGCTGATAACATGTGTTTAATGTAAACCTAAACATTAACTACCCGAGTGTTTTATTGATGTTCTACCACGAAAACCTACTGTACCTGGACTTTGTTGTTGGCAGATATTTGTTTTTAGAGTTGGCTGTGCATTACCTCAATCGTCAATGATTCAAAACGGTACAGTTTGTTAAAACACCTAGTCAATACATATGCTGTGTTTAATTCAGTAAGTTTCTGTAACATCAGCCATATGTTAAACCTGTTTTAATACCTCACCAGGCTGAATTGTGCTTACACCTCGGCTGTGAGGTTTCTGGGTTAACGGGCTGTTGTTTCAGTTGATGGTGAGAGGATATGTCGATTGAGAACCGGACAGCACCCCAGTGAGGCGAAGAAGAAGAGAAGATCCATAAACAGGATTTATACCGCTTTCTTAATATGCCAATGGAAATGACAGAGGAAATTCTGTGTGTGTGTGTGTGTGTGGTGCATATGGTAAAGTACTCCGCAGGTCTGCAGTTAGTCACACCCCGCGTCTCTAATTGAATTAGCGTTGACAGCACATAGCGCCGGCCGCGTGTATGTGCGTGTGTGTGTGTGTGTGCGCGCACCGGGGGCACGGGCTGTTGGCTGGCTACATGTGTATGGCTGGGCGTGTGTGTGTGTGTGTGTAAAACAGAAAGCAACCCGCCCCTGAAATCAATTAAGCGAGCAGGTCTGTGATTCTGGGGGTGAGAGGGGCACATCCTGTGCAGGGCAGCCCAGACAGACAGCACCATCTGGGGCAGCAGGCGGGTCGACCCTGGGCTGAGACATGAAAGACCCAGGGCAGGGATGAGAGGAGAAGGGAGTCCAGGCCAGCATTAAATCACTCTTTTCTCTCCACCCCTTTGCCTCCCTCGGCCACCCGATACAGCAGCCAAGGAGCGCCCTTCTCACTCAATCATCGGCCATCTCTCTCTGCTAATTTTCCCCTCTCTCTTAGCGTCTACGTGTCTTTCCCAAGAATGATAACCTATCATAGACAGGAAGCGATGAGAGGCGGGGGGGAGGGGGGGGCTCGATCTATCTGTCTGTCAGAGGTAGGGGGAGAGAGGGAAAAAGAATATCTCACAGCTCTTGTTCCAAAAGAGCTTGATTTATATATTTATATTAAACACAGCCAACGGCACAGACCACCTCCCCCTGCCCCACAAACACACTTTCTGTTTCACAAACACACACGCGTGCATACACACATGGACACACAATACACCCACCTGTGGAATCCCCTTCTGGGTCATCAGAATTCCTATATTCCTTGGGGGTGGGGTGGGGTGGGGGGCGGTTGATTTGACGGACATCTGGGGTCAAAGTGTGTCTTGTGTTTGTTGGTCCAAAGCCTAAGTGCTGACAGACCTCTCCTAGCCCCCGCCCCCAGCCCTCAGCACACTGCTGCACTGATGACAACACACTAATCCATGCTGCAATGTGTACGCTTGGCTTTGGCGATAGGTTATCAACATGCAATTAGCCGTCAGTGTTGAAATGTGACCTTTTGTGTGGTTGAAACCCTATGTGTTATATTAGAGGTTATGTTATTCAACCCCTGGCAAAAATTATGGAATCACCACACTTAAAGGATGTTCATCCAGCTTTTTTACTTTGCAGCAAATAAACAAATCAGAGATATGACACAGAACCTTTTTTATTTAATAGCTGAACATTTTAGCTTCGTGAAACACACCTCAAACAAATTAAATGCAATTATTTTAACTAATGGGATATCTTTTTCCAGATCAAGTAGAAGAAAAATGTATGGAATCACTCAATGTTGAGGAAAATATTATGGAATCACAATTATGGAAACACAATTAGTACTTTGTTGCACCATGGCTTTGATGATGTCTTCTTTTCTGATTTCTTTGAGGCATGGACTTCACTAATAAAATACAATATTCTTCATCAAGCTGGTTCCAACTTTTTTGAATAGCGATTGACAGATCAGCTTTGCAGGATGGAGCCCTGACATTTATTTATTTCCACCATAAAGTTCGGATTGAGATCTGAACAGTTTGCTGGCCATGTCGTTGAGTTGATATGCCTTTCCTGAAGAAAAGCTTTAACACTCTTTGTCCAAAATGTCAATGAACACCTGTGCATTGACTGTTGAGGTAATGACTGCCATCTCCCCTCCTCCTTTTTATCTGACATTCAACCCCACATCATAAATGAGTGGGGAAAATACGCTTGTTTTCTTCGGGCAGTCATCTTTATATGTGTCATTGGAACGGCACCAGACAAATTGGCCAATGCAGATTCGTGATTCATCACTGAATATCACTTTCATCGCAATCATCCACACTCCATGATTGATTCTCTTTAGCCCACTGTAACCTTGTTTTCCTCTGTTTTGGTGTCAGTGCTGGTTTTCTTTTGGCTTTTCTGTATGTAAATCCCATTTCATTCAGCTGATTTCCTACAGTTCTGTCACAAACATTGACTCCAGTTTCCGCCCATTTGTTTTTCATTTGTTTTGTAGTGCATTTTCTATTTTCAAGGCATATTGCTTGAGTTTTCTATCTTGAGGCTTTGACATCTTCCGTGGTCTACCTGTATGTTTTCCTTATATAACCTTCCCAACAGCTCCTTAAGGTCTACAAGCCCTCTCTTTTAACTGCAGACTAATTTGCATGTTCAGACTTGTGCTTCTATTTGTTTTATAAATGCAAATTACAAGGCGATTCCATAATTTTTTTCTCTACTTGATCGGGTAAAAAGTATGCCAATAATTACATTTATTTCATTTAATTGGTTTGAGGTGTTAGAGGGATTGCTACTGTAGGTTTAGAAGTGTGAAATCTGGTTGTCTCTAGCGCTTTCCCTGATGAATGAAGTGCGAGGCTCTGACGGAACTCAGGAGGAAACTCCAAAACACACACACACACACACACACACACACACACACACACACACACACACACCAGGCCAGGTGTTAAAGCTGTTATTTCTGCATTCACCTGACCTCTGCTCTTGTAAGGGGGGTCTGCCAGGGTACACACGTTTGGCCACCACTCCTGTGACCCCACACTCCACTCACACCTACTTACTGCTACTACTCCAATGCACGAAAACACAACAACACACATCAGTCCCCATACACACATCCACAAAGTCTTCTGTCATCAGTGTGTTGATCAAGTGCTGTGAGACCCATCTCCATGATGGATCTCGGAGACCTGGTGATTTTTTGCCACTTATCTTTCTCTCTAGAAACCGACCTGGTGATGTGTTCAATATCTTAGATCTTCTGAGCACAGGAGAGAGAGAAGGGTTAGTTAATGATAGGCAGTAAGAACCAAAACAAATGTGCTTATGGGGACAATATACTGTAATGTAACGTAGTAGGAGGAGAGTAGCTAGGGGGAGAAGAGGTAACGGAATGGAGCCTAAACATTTCCGCAGACCGGGCAGTGACATGCCGTTTGACGGAACAGAGGACGGCTGTTTGATAGCGCCGCAGAAGAATGCTTAATAGCCTGTTAAACTGCCCTTGCTTTTCACATTACTGGCCCAGTGTAATTCAATTTCAGCCACAGCTGGTTTCACTTTTAAATTTACAGCTGAGCTCAGTCACATCCCATAATTTGACCTGATAAATAACCAGCTTTATTGAGTTTGCAGAGAAAACAGCAACCAGTTTAAACCTCCACAAGAGACTCGCAGAGCCAAATGCAGGCAGGCCTGGAGGGCATGAAGCTGGGAATGGGCAGTGGTGCGTGTACAGCCATATATGTGTGTTTGTATGTGTGGCTGTGTGCCACTCTCTAGCCCTAAGAGATGAAACATGTGTGTTTGCGTGCGTGTGTGCATGCATGCAGGTGTTTGTTAATCTAATGAGGAGAGAGTGTATTTACACGGTCCAGGCCTCTACCGGGCTTCTCCTGTCTCAGGATGCTATTTCATGTGATTGGAAACAAATGACTACAGGTTCAGGTTTCCCCTCCCTTTACTAGCTGTCAATCATTCCGGAACAGTCCAGAGACCTCCCCTTGGTGCTGTTAGAGAATTAAATCAGCATTGTTACCATGTTATTTCAGCCACCACAGTTAACAGGATTATGTTGACACATTGTCAAGCAAATTAACAAAGAAGGAAATGGACAACCTGGTTTATCATTACCATGCCATCAAGGGGTTACCTCAACATGTCAGCTTTGGGAGGCTGAAAAAGTATAGTAAGAATGTTTGCAAGCAGTTTAATTTTCTCTAAAATTTAGATATATTTGAAACTATTATTCATATACTAATATAAATATTATATATAAAATATAAATATACTAAAATACTATACTATATATATATATTAATCATTGTAAAACATTTTATCCTATCTAGCATTTATCAATAGGTGGAAGCATTTCTGTTCATTGGGGAGCAACAGGTGCATAGCTTAGCCTCGACTCCTGGTATGAAAGCAATTTGTTCTAATTGAAAGATCAGCAATTAGTCAGGGGTTTAAAATGTTAGTCCAACGCAGCCGAACATGGAAATGACAGATAGTATCAAATAACCAGTGCCGATTATGTCTGCCTGCGGACAAAGAGCAGGCTGTTTGATAGCAGCACACCTGACCTCTCAGTAAAACAGCGGCCATCCCCAGACTGACTTCCTCAATTAAAACTCCTTCCTGCTATTTCCACGTCCAGCACACATTAGCTTACAGCCATGCTTGGCCATGACAAGTAAATTGCTGTTTGGTTTTGACCGTTTGTCGGGAAACGGGCGATTTCCCCCCGCTTTGCCTAAACCGCTGTATTTTAGCACTGTGAAGACGAAGGGGAGGAAGGGAGGAAAGGCGCTGGTTCTGAGCTGAAGGCTGGAATTATCACATCAGCGGCTGAGCGGGCGTGCCCCCTTTGGTAGGGCCAAAAAAATCCCCCCATTATGTTGGTCTTTGAGACTGAGACGTTTTCATATGACACTGATGTAGAACTTCAACCTTTGTTCTTCATAAAATGGTGGAATTTGAATTCTCTTTCTCAGACTTCAAAGATAACACAGAAGCACTTTTCCTCCAGTCTCCAGACTCAGTCATAGAAAAGCAAAAGAGCTTTAAATGGTGCTATTGACATTCTGTTGATCCTGGAACTAGGTTATAATAAAGGCCCCTCGACAGAGCTGCTTTAGCATATTAGACCCGTATGCGAGACCAGGTTTAAGCTGTGCTTAATAAAGGCTTGTGCAGCATAGCCGTTTCTCCTCCATGCATCTCTGATTAGTCTTATAATTGGTAATAAAGCACAGTAATGGAAACTGGCTCTGTGGATCCTGGCAGCTGTGGCAGTCCCCCAAACATGACAGAGAGACCTGATGAGCTCATGTTATCAGTCAGGGGTGGCTAACTCTGACACTGGGACACTGGGAGTTCACCTCTGTGTCAGGGCACACTGCTCAAGGCATTCAACATGAATATCGGCCCACAAATATACTAAAGTCTCCACAATTACATCAGTACAAAGATATCCTGACATTGATTCATAGTATTTCCAGAGTTATACAAAATCAGTTCATCTGGCACATTTATTATTTTCTTTACCTAGAAATAATCTCATATGTATGCATTTAAGAGTGGAAAAAATGTTTTCTCTTTTACATGGTTTCCATACACAAATGTATTTACAAGAGCAAAGAATTAGGAAGTTTCAAAGGCACATCTATACAGTAAGTGCTCATAGTGAGTTTAACAATTGTTTTCATGTTTGTTCATTCATGTCATCACATACTCGAATGCTGTGATGTTTTGTAACACTTTTATAGCCTGTTGAAGTAGTCATTGTGGTTGATTGTGTGAAACATCTGTCGAGCCGTAAAAAGGCTCTATGCGCTTTCAGTCGATATCACGCCTCATTCCCCATCAAGAATGTACTCATACTCATTTATTTGGCTTGAGGTGAGCGTGCGCAGCTGGGAGGAGCTGCTGGTGATTAGATATCAGTCCAATCCCAACAAAAAGTCTGAAGCAATGTTAAAGGACTTTCCTGCTCTCACTATTCTTTCTTCGGTCAGTCCTCGCAGTAAAGCTCTGGGGTTACAAGGTTTGGGGAGTTCAAGGAGCTGAGGCCTGTCGTGTGGTTCAGCCGTCAGAGGCAATGGTTGGTGGTTGGGTGCCATGGCAACGACTGGCGCAGGAGATAATCCGTCGTAGAGTCTTCTGCTAGTTTGGCATTGCGAGAGAGAGCTGCAAGGTGGGGGCTGAGGGGGAAGCTGTAGCGATACAGACAGAAGGGGACGACTGGGTCAGGGAGGTGAGAGAGAAGAGACGATCCGGGCCCCCGTGGGCTGAGGGGACCGTGGAGTGGGACCAGGCACGGGGAGGCCCCAGGGGGCCCCTGCAGACACTGGTCTCTACAGTGGGAGGCTTTCTTCCCCTGTAACGCTGATAGAAGGGGGAGGTCTCTGAGGGGAGATAGCGGAGACAGGTCCCTCAGTCTGTCTGGTCTCAGGAAGGAGTAGGCTTCTCCGGCCAGAGGGGAGAGAAGAGAGGCGGGCGAGGTCTTCCCGTAGAAAGGGACACCGAGGGCGTGCAGGCTCGTGTCGGGACCACCAAGCGCGGAGAAGGAGAAGTGTTGAGAGGGCGACGAAGAAGACAGAGGGTAGAGGGTCTTAAGGGGGGAGCCGGGCGACTGTGAGCTGCCTGTTGAAGGAGTACACAGATATGAATCACAGAGATAAAAACAAACAAGAAAACGTTTTTTGTGGGAGAAACAGAAGACATACATGTACAGTACCTTGGAGCTGTAGGGTAAATGGCTTGAAGTCTAAACTCAGAGGGCCTCTCCAGGGGTAGGACTCCAGCAGTCCGTCCAAAACCCCCCTACACACACACACACACACAGACACACACACACATACACACACATACATACACACAAACCACAGGAGGCATCCATATCGGCAAAGATTCAAGTAATTTAATTCATTGTGGTTTCAGCACACTTTGTAACTAGTTTTTTGTGTGTTATAAGCTCATTTTAATATGCTGTGTTTTTTTTTACTACATTATAATGTTTCTGGCAGTACAGTAACTGATAATCCGTTTACCTGTTCCTTCCTGGGTCCCTGAAGCCCTTGGCGAACGGGTTCCTGTCGATCTTCAGCTTGGTGATCTGGCCGAGAGAAAGAGGGACAAAAGGGCTTGTGTAAGTGGGCTTGCCGGCCAGTGACCTGTAAAGCTAACAATGAGCTCAGTTTTATGGGAATATGTGGAGCAATAGGGTTCTCCCTTGGGGACTACATCTCCCAGCAGCATCCAGGGCGGGCAGCCATGTCAAACAGGGCTCTTGGAGCATGCAGGGCCTCAGGT
Organism: Percopsis omiscomaycus; assembly: GCA_027575585.1. Taxonomy (NCBI): domain Eukaryota; kingdom Metazoa; phylum Chordata; class Actinopteri; order Percopsiformes; family Percopsidae; genus Percopsis; species Percopsis omiscomaycus. The sequence goes on along the minus strand of JAODLI010000002.1, from coordinate 4,814,233 downwards.
CTTACAGTTTTATATGGGTCTTTAATGGCTGTGGACTCCAGCAGCCAGCTCGCTCACAATCTGTTACTGAGTTTCTGTAATAATACGTTCGCTGGTCGTAAAATGGATCCTGATGAAAAGAGCTGCTAGTCCCAAGAGAGGACTCTGTTACTATAGAAATTGTAGCCAATAGTGGGGTCAGCTACCCCCTCTACACACACACACACACACACACATGTGCACAAACTCTCGCACTCTCTCCTTCTCTCTTTCTTTCCCAGAGTAATATCTCGGTTGCCAGTGCCAACACAATTTATTGTTTAACTAAGACTGCAGCTAAGTGGGCCTCCACACTTGAGATTGAAATTAAAACCTTTAATGCGGGGTCACACAAGTGTTGGTGACAGGAACTGTCATAAAAATATGCTCACAATATTGCAGTCAATGGGCTGGTAATAGTGGAAATCTGCTTTCTGGATGTTTCTAAATCACAGAGAACATAAATTGGAAACATTGCATGTTTGGGCTGGTTTCACAACAGGCACTAATTTTTATACAAGGGAAAAATTGAAACATTAGCAATGCAGAGGAGGAACAAAAAGCCTTTAACTCCAAGATTCCAATACATCTATAAGTTATAGAATGAGATCTTGTTTCTAGAGTTACCATTGGCCAAACTGTAACTAATAATTATGTTCCTATGTATCCTATATATTTGCGCATGGATTTGAAAGCTTCTTACCTGTTGATTCTGATAGGCTGTGACAGTGGTGAACTCGGTTTCTGGGAAGGAGAAGCTGTGCACGCCCTCAGCGGGCAGTGTCTGGATCTGTGACAGGTCCATGTGCGGGTCATGCCTGAGCACGTGCACGCGTGGCTTGTACTTATGCATCGACTGAAGAATGACCTGTATCAAGAGATAAGAGTTGCTCAAGTGTTGTGTGTGTGTGTTGTGTCTTGTGAGGAATGCTAACCAAACCTCTGGCTTCAAGTGGTTTAAGATGGTATAAATTGAGAAACAGTAAGGTGTAAAAGCCTATTGCACAAGAATGAAATGTCTATTCGTCCATCGTTTATTTAGTTTTTTGCAGATTCCCTTGCATAAAGGTGAAAGCTAGGCATTTAATGATACAGCAAACTATATTTATGTCACAATTTTTGTATTGCAGGCATTGCTAGCAATACCTGATGCTGCTAATTACTATCCAAGTATCTTAGCCTACAATAATGTTTAGACAAAGAAAGTTAAAAATACATTATATTTATTTAAATGAATATAATTTGAAAGACATAAAAGTTGCTTTTAAATTAAATTAAACCTTCAAATATTGTTTTTGTGGACATTTTTGTAAATGTCACTTTCCTATATTCAAAAGGAAGGAAAAGAAGGATATTTTTCTAAATATAAAAAAACAGTATGAATAGCTTAAATTTGCTTAGTATGTTGCCCTTTGAAAATTATTTGTTCTGGTTACTCTTAAGGGAAAGTAATTTACATGGGCGCAATATTAATATTTATTTGAATAATACAGTACACTAGAATCCAACCGGAAACGTTAGAGACATATAGCTCACCTCTGTTCAGTGGAGCTACTGTATAGGCTACATGACCTAAGGCAGACGTAAACATATGAAGAAGTATATAAAGAAGTATTTTTTTTACTTATAATATTATAGTATATCAAATATCTTAAAATGTATGCCTACATAAAAGTAAAAGAATGATGGTTTAGAGAGTCAGATTTCACTCCCTTGAATTGGACATGTCATGGCTACGGGCCTCTCAGATGGCTCCAGACCATTATTCATGCTCAAATACATAACGTACATGCCCCTTATCGTCCATCTCGTTGTTGGTGAGTTTCACGCGATCAAAGCTGATAACTTGACGCATCCACGTTTCTCCCGCGCACGGCGAGTCCGGGTGCACATACAGTCGTGGGGAAATACAGGAATGGTCCGTGTTGCCAGCCACCATCCACTGCGAGCTGTGGTACACGTATCTGTGGGAAAAACACCAGCCATTTACCAGCGTGTTTTGTTGCCACCGTTAACGTTAGTCACGACCTGATTTCATGTGGTGCTGTATGAAAAATAAAACGACAGAAGAACAGTTTAGCATGAGATAGAATAATAGAAACCCTCAAAAGTCCAAAAAGAAAAATCAACTAGGAGCTAATCAATGGCTGTGTTCCATGAAAATTGTAAAATAATTACAATTAAGTCAGAGTAGGCTAGTGCAGTTGGATTTTTTGTGCTTAAACAAACGCACCTGTAGCGTTTTGAATCCACGGGCATGACGTCCATTGCGATGTAATATTGCTGGCAGGGGTCCAGATTGCGCACCTTTACTCTTACTGATGGAAACATCCTCCTGAAGTTAAAAATATTACACCACAATTTATATAATTAGAAAATAATTACAGGATTTTAAATCACATTGATTTATAGGTTCATTATTGGGATAAAATAACGTATCCAAATATTCGTTTCATTAAGGTTATTTTTGTATAAAATTTTGTATTAACGGAAATTGAAGCATCCTGCCATTGAGAGAGCTCATAAAGTAAAGCGGAAATCTTCTGGCGTAACGGTCAAGCTCAGGGACCACTCACTGCCACGAGGGGAATCATTCTTTATACCGGGATTTATGGCATTTTGTTGGGTAATTCAATAATCGCAGTCTACATTTCAACAAGTTGTGAGCCCACTAACTCATTTGTGGAAAACCAAATAATGGAACACATGCTTGCTTTCAATTTATTTGGAGGTAACTTCTTTCAAAATAATAAATTGCCCTGATGTTTATAAATTAGGTCAGGTCTTTAATGTAGCCTAACCCAGAAAACATTTTTCGTCACCAGCTTACCTTGTATATTCGTGGACCTTGTATATTCGATCAAAAGGGTTAAGTTTGTAATTGCTGAAAATTAGCCCAAATTTATTCGAATTCAATTTTCACCCAGTGTTGGTTGTTCCCCCATTCCAATAAAAATAAGGAAGGAAAAATAAAATAAACTATTACAATTATATTCTCATATATTGTATTTAATATTGTATACAGAGATTTTTATCAAACATATCAATAATAGTCTTAAGTCTCAACCAAAGTTTTCATTTTTAGAAGGCTATTCTCTAAGACAATTTATAACCTATAAGATCAAAGTAAATATTTGTTTTAAATCGTTATTTCCTCTACAGTAGCCTATGTCTATAAGGTTATAAGGTCACAGTAAGAAGTTTCACACAATTTGATCTGGACACAATATTAGACTATTGATGTGTCCACGAACTTCTTTGAACCTAAAGTTTACCTGCCAGCTTTGGTGATAATCATCTCTGTGCCGATTTCATAGAACCTGTTCCACAGCTCGGAGCCCTGCAGCTCCACTCTCACTTCTTTATTCGGACAACAGTCGTTCTCCCCCGGCCGTCTCGTCTCTCCACATGTCCTTGACTCCACGACGGTGCTTCTGCGCACTTCTCTCCCCGTGTCTTCTAGACGCTTTGGTGAGGCGCTTGTCTCCTTTCTCTTTAGATCTGGATAATTGTTTACACATAAAAGGGTGAAAATGTTCAATTAAAGGAATGTTTGCAAGACGCCACTGTCAAGGCCAATTGTAGGCTACAACGTCGTGACATAATAATCATTGAACAGAAATGCACGCAATCACTTCGTTTTAATTACAATAACAGATAATATATTGCATCAAATATTTCACTGAAACACTGATGAACTCTGAAGATATTTTTTTTATAAAAAAGACAGTAGGCCTATAGATTTATAATGTGTAAAATTGTGAATAATTAGGCCTACTTGTAGACTACAATTTGGTACATTAATTATATGATTGCGTTTGGTTGTCCGTGTTGTACGTAAAATGCTTGTGCGTAAAAACAGCGGCATTTTTGCTTTCCAACTGACCGTTTTCTTCCGTCTCATTGGTAACTGTGCTAGTTTCGTTGCTGGTATCTGCAGTACAACTTGTGTCTTGCTCGCCCGTAACTTTCATCCTTTTGCTGGGTTTACCGACCAGCGCCTCCACGGAAAACGCATGGGCTCGCGAGCTCAAACCCTGCATCTCTCCCGGTCTCTCTGCAGTATCCGTCTGAACTTTGTCACGCAGGTTCAGTGTTTCACCTCATCCAGGACGAGCACCGCGCGCGTCAACGCATCAGTGCCCCTATCTCGTCTCCCGGCGGCTCCGTGACGCGTCTAATTGACCCGGTGTGTTCCCATGTCTCCTGGGCGCGTGCCTTAACCCGAATCTCCGATTGTTGGCGCACCCGCGCTATTTCCGCTGTTCTCTCTTCCTCACTCCAATATTTCACTCTCCTCTTTCTCTGTCTGGAGGAGGGCGCGCTCCTCTGGCTGCGCGTCACAGAGAGGGAGGAGAGTAACGCACATTCCTTCATATTGGCATTTTACTGCGGTGTCTCAGCATCAGGACACCCAGACCGCAGCATCCATCACACGCGCGACGTTCTTGTTCATTAGACCTAAATAATATGATCTTATTATGGGCGTTTAATTTTTTGCTATACCAATAATGAATTGCACGTCACTATGAATAGGCTATGAGGAAACGCGTATGCATATGTTATACAATCAGTAGCCTAGATCTAAACTAAATCATTTGTATAACCCATAAAGTAAAAAATAAACATTAATAGACTACTTGAATTAGTTTGTCTAAAAATTGTGAAGGCTTTAAGCCTTCTTTTAAATTATATTTAGTTCCTAAGGCTGTTTGACAGACCTGATGTTTTCCATGTTTGTTTTGTCCATTTAGTCTGCATGACAGACAAATAGAACGAACATTTAGAAGGACATAGGAAAGTCTAAGCACAAATATTTAACTCTGCTAATTCAGACCATCTGCGTGTAAAATGTCTCCATGAAAGTCACTTCTTTTAGGTTGAAACTAACATTTCCTATATTAATTTGAAGGCTTTCCGTAAAACGGTCTCTTGTCTCCCGTTTCGCCCGGTATGGGAGTGGGCTTGCTGTTCCCGGTGAGTGCGCGCGACTGTCTGGTTTTCATATACTGCGGAGATCAGATGTAGTTGAGCGCGCGGTGGAACGGGCCGTAATGACAGCGCGGGATTATTACATTACGGTTCGACATGAAATAGATCCGCTTTACACAAATACAATTCAGCAAAGGCTTATTAAAATGTTTTAATCACATGATATAATTGCTCTGAAGAGAAAACAAATGAGAGCAGTGTTTATAGCACGGTTGGTCTGGTTGGTGAGGGAAATCTCCGCTCCGAGACTGACAACAGCCGGGAACTGGAGAACTATGACGAACTGGAATCATATGTTCTCTGTCACCAGAAACTGTTTAGGACCTCAGCTGGATGTTTATTCGTTTCCAAATTGTTGTTCTATTTCAATAGATTACTGTGACAAAAATACATCATAAACACGCGGCCTGTTTAAAATTGCGGGACAAACTCAACACAAGCGAATGCCAGTGCGCAGAGCGCATGGTCATGGGTGTAATTTACTGAAGTAAAAAGGCTATCGAAAATAAGGTATAGCCATAGACTTTTTCCACACATAAAGGGTGCGCAATGGTCGTATAATTTCTGCGATTATTTGCTCCCCTTTCTCTTCACAGTGAAGTCATATGTCTTCGTTATTGGATAATGTGGCTGTCAAACGGGTGATGTCCGTGCAGACAAGCGATAGTACAGCTCATAGTCTAACAGGAAGCTCATATGCGTTGTTTTATTATTGTTAATCCAACACAAATCTGGATTTGACTGATTCAGAGATGTTTGGCACACATGTTTCCTCTTATTAAGACCTATGTGCTCGCTTAGCGGAAACAAGATCCTCAAATCCAATTTGGCGTGTGCTTGGGTTTCCATCAATTCGGAAGTTTAATTATCAGTTGCAATACCATTTCCGATCATTTTGAACTTTATAGGTTAGTTACTTGCATGGCGTCGATTGGTTCAGTTGGTCACGATTTATTGGCTTGCAGGTGAAAATTAGAAGTTTGGAAAGTTTTAAGTGAATATTGGAACAAGATTAAATGAGTTAAAATCTAATATTTTACATATCTTATTCTCGTGTAAAATGCTGCACACAAAGCGTTTTGCATATTTGCTGCAAACTGGGCTTAACGAATTTGTATTCAGTTGCTTTGTTTATTTACGACTTAATTTGTTTTTCACTATAACATAGATTATTGAAATTTAGGTAAGAGTCTGAATGTGTGTTCGTTATGTGTGCGTGTACACGTGTGCGCATGCGTACATATGCGCATTCGGAGCTGCAGGCTGGTGCCCAAAGTGTAATCATGTCCAGCCGTGCTCCCAGAGTATAGGCCCTTTGTCTGTACTGCTGTGTACATGTGCATGTGTACACAAATTCTTGTGTGTGTGTGTGTGTGTATGTGTGTGTTTATAAATAGGGCTGTCTGTCTGTTCCTCAGTGCTGAGTGGATGTGACGGCCCCCTGATGGTTTGTTTAAAGTTGGGTTCTGATTCTGTGCAGTTAGTGTATTTTGTGTGTGTGTGTGTGTGCGTGATTATGTTTGCCTCTGTGTAGTTTTTTAGGTACATTTGTGTGCTTGCTGTGATTTTATATATGTGTGTGTGTGTGTCTCAGCAGCGAGGGCTATTCTGGGCATGGACGGCTGGAGCGGATGCCCTCTCCTTGCCAAACGTCAAACTGCCCTCTACAGTGACACATATAGCTTGTACAGTGTTTAAAGATATAACTTCATATACACTTAACACATTGTGTTATGAATGCTCTATATTGGTCTTGAAAGAAGGTTCACTTGCAATAAAAGTGACTGCATGCACTACATGGGAGGAGGAGTAGAAGGGCAGAGGATTGACTTGAAGAGAGTGACAGTGGAAGGCAGGCTGGGGAAACGGCTCACAACACGAGAGATTATACAGTGAAAAATTATTTTGACCCTGAGATGTCTTCAGCTCCATGGTGTCTCTGTGTGTGTGTGTGTGTGTGTGTGTTTGGTGTCATATCTGTTAGCCATAACCTTCCGCCTGTCCCCCTCTTTCCGGGCTGAGCAGTCCGGGGTCCCGGGCGTCTCTACCGGGCTCCATGTGAAGCCAATGTTTACACACAGGTGTAATTCCAAATAAGACTACTTTGAAGGTGCTGTATACTGCACATGCTCCTCAACCCAGTTATAGCCATGTCGCACATGTCCATTTCCGAAAGAGGCCTTATTCCAAAGAGGCCTTATTCCGAATAAACAAACAGCTGTTTACAAGACCTGTACTAAATTCGGTAATATTTCCATATATTCAGAAATATTTATAATATAATATACTTGAGTATATTATATCAAAAAACGGTGGAATTTTATTGTATTGTATACATATCGACATATTTTGAGTTTGGAATTTGTATACAGTATATTCTGAATAATAGAGAACATATTAATATTTCTCTGAATATTGGAACGTTAGTGCCTATGTCCTATCTGGAATACGTTTATTTGGCAAATGCAGATTGAATTAACTGTCTGGATTACTCATATTATAGTAATGTCGTAATATTCCGTGTTCCGTGTTCACATGTGTGTGTGTAAACAGTCAATGTATTGTCCCTGTCCTGAGGAACAGTGCTCTTTCATCACAGTCATTCTAAAGGGAGTGTTAGGCCAATCACAACAGTGCCTGCCTGTGAGTTAATTGAGTGTGCCTGCCAATTTGACTTCTCGCACAATTGCCTCTCAAGTTTTGATTTGCTGCTGAATGGTCCGGCTCCTTTGTCATCTCAGGCTGGCAGACTGCACTCTCCAGTCTGATAGGACTGCCGTGTAACCACCTGATAGAGCTTTTATTTCAGAGAAGCACTTAATAAAAGAGACCATGGCAAAGTAGCTAACTCGTTAGCTTGGTGCTAGGCTAAGTCTACTTTTGAATCCAGTACAATTTTCCTACCTATTTTGCATCCCTGCCTCTCTCTCACCACCTCTCTGCTCCGGTATATAGTCTAGGTCTGGACTGTCAGGACTGGGCATGAAGCCTGGCACAACCCCCCACTGCCCACAGTGTGGGAATATTTAATGGCTCATGTGCCACGGCATTCAGCCTTTACTGGCTCCCTCTGCCTCCGCATGGCTGGGTAACGAGGGCTGAAGGGGAGAGGATAGCTGGAGAGTAGCGTCTGTGCCAGGAGGCAGCCTCTTACCACAAGTGTGTTGTGAATTATCTTCGCCCTCTCTCTCTCTTTCTCTCTTTCTCTCACTCTCTCCCCCCTCCCTTCTCTCTTTCACTCCATAAGCCTACAGTTATCCCCATCTATTCACCCTCATCCTATTACAGTCATATAGATCTTCTACTGTGCACAAATGCCCACTGTGAACCAGCATCTACTGTATGGTACATCCATCTCTCTTGTTTGGAGAGCTAATTCTGTGACCTTGGCCTCTTCTCTCTCGTTTTCCCTCTCTCCCTCCCTTTCTCTCTCTCTCTCCCTCTCCCTCCCTCCCTCCCTCTCTTTCTCTCTCTCTCTCTCTCTCTCTCTCTC
>JAODLI010000002.1:4774187-4801885 GCA_027575585.1 Percopsis omiscomaycus | reverse complement strand
ATTTGACCATATTGACACAAAGTTAACGAGGGTTGTAGGATAAGTGAAATGCGGACAGGACGGCACAATCGCAGACCAATCGCACATACATTTTGATTTAGGAGGTAATGTGTGCTCAGACTTTATCCAGATGCTAATTCAGCTCAGGCATTATGCCTTTATCACTATATATGGAAAGATCCTGCTCAAAATCTGAAATTGCACAATGAGAATATTGGTATTATTACCCAATTTCCTAGCAATTTTTTTTTTTTGATGGGCGAGGCGTGTTTCGCTTTACCTAGAACATGAAGAGCACAGAAGAGAAAAATAAAAATTAAATTTTTTTTCCTAGACTTTAAATAATATCTTCCATATCAGATAAAAAGATATTACTGACTGGTTAAGCATTGCCAATTTAGCTTGATAAGATTGTAGTTGCAATAAATCAGTCCTGCCATGAGAGGGCAACCTATCACAGTTCCTCTGTTCCTTTCCTGTTCTCGATGAGCTCATCCCCTGTTTAGTCCACATCGGTACAGAGGATACAGACCGACACAGATGTCTGTTTTGTAGGTCGTGCAGATACAATAACATGTCCCTCCTTGCCCTGCCTTACCACCTCTGTAGCATGAGAATAAAAAAGGAGACCCAGAGAAGGAGGGGGTATTCCTCTCATGGGAAGCCAGCTGTGCAAATGGGAACGTCAGGGGAAGGAAAGGGAGGTTTTGGCTCGCCACTGCCATTTAACTCGCAGAACATAATGTTTGAAATGAGTTCCCTGAGTACCACAGTACTCTTGCCATGCTTCGGGCGAAAGGACACTTTACTTTTACTTTTCCTAAAACCATATTTTTCACTGTTATTTGCTATGGTAACAGTATAGGTAAGTGTATGGGTTTTTTAGAGGAACTATACGGTTTGAAAATCCAATGAGGTTAATTATTGGGGTTTATTAGATTAAAGCATTTCAAAGCTTTTAGGTTTGACCCTTGTTTTTTACATGGCCCTCCAAGTAGTCAATGACCACATACAATATGTGGTTCTCCAGCCAGGGTTCTAATGACAAGGGTATTAGCAGTTTTAATAGGCCTGTGAAGTAAAGCCAAGTCTGAGTGCACTCTGGGATATTGTTCTATCCCCAGATTTGTCCTGACATGAACAACTCCCTATTGAACTTGCTCAGTGTACTGACCAACAGCAAAGAGTGCAGCCATACTGTAACACAGATCTTTTTATTTTATTTTTTTGTGCTTCTTTGCATCTCAGCTAATCAGAGGCCACAGACGACAGAGAAAACATCCTCTGGTGTGTCCTCTGCTACAAGCAATACAACGACCCAAGTGAATGTATCGAGGACCCCTCTGAGCCTCGGTCGCCACTCTGCCATGCGTCCTCCCTCTAATTATGCCAGCAGGCTGCCGCGCATGCACCAGGGTCGCACCAGGACAAGCCATCCAGACGTCCATGTTCACAGTGAGCAGAGTGCGGGCACACCAGGTGAGCCTGCTCTGACTATCTCTTGTATAGGTTTAGTTAAGGATTTAGAGTGCTCTCCTCCATTTATATCAAATCTGTTTGTTCCAGGCTAGTCTGTCTGGGTCAGACTGCACCCTTCAGCATGTTTTATTAAGGGCACATCTGGGCACAGAGGGGAGGGGCACCTCTGCACATGATGACCCACATTTGGGGGCTGGGCTGTGTTTGGATGTAAAGCCCCCCCAAGGCAAATCTTTTCCCTCAATTTATGGCTGCTTTAGCCAAGATAAATGGGATTGAAATCTTGAAAAGTAAAATGTCTTCGCTTGTTTTTTCCCCACCATACATGCAGTATTTATTTTAAAGAGGGCAGCCTAGACAGTTTATGCTGGGGCCTTTAAAAAAAATACATTATAAAATGAAAATAATAGTAATGTATTGCCTTTCTTTATATTGTAGCCATATACAATAATCCAACCTAGCAGGTACAATAACATTTCCAATACAGATAATTACTATATATATATATATATATATATACACACACACACAAACAATAATTTTCTCTAAAGTTACTGTTTTAGTTGACATACTGTATACTAATCTGACTTACCCTACATTCCTGTCTTATTGAAAGAACCGCTGGGAAATATAAATGAGCTGGGCACTAGTCAATGGAATGCTAGAGTACTGTGCATAGTTATGAAGACTCCATAATGGTATTGACTATAATAAGGAGCAATATTAGACTAAGGTTTTTTCCTCTAATCATCTTGACTAGTATAGAGCTCCCTGATTGCCTGTGAGCTTCCATTGATCACACTGGGGTCCCAGGCACATGGTGTTCCACTCCAGTTGACTCACAGCATTGCCTAGAGGGCAAGAGCAGACTTTTTTACAATGGATGTCTACCTAAATGCATATCAGTAGTTCAATCTTCACTCACTCTGATGGCTGGGTACACTGAGCTCCGAAGCTGTACCAATACTTGGACTGAATTTCCAGTTCATATTTCCAACAATTCTTCCTTTCATCCACAAAGCAACAGAGGGTCAAACTGGGATCTTACCCTCTTCACATGCCTGCTCATTGGATCCTATCGCTTTTGTATTATCCCTTTGTTGGCTGCTTTTAATGGTAACGATAGGACTTCGCTCTGGAGAAGTATGTAACACTGAAATTTGAATCTGAATTGAATCTCCTTAGCATAATTTACATTGCATTAGATTGTAGACTTTCTGCACTTTTTTTAACTGAATAAACTGAACTAGCTAAAAAAAAAATCTATTTTTTTGTATTGATCTATATTTGTAATAGTTTAATTTATCAGAAATTGAGGAATCCTCCTGTTGAGATATATTTTTTCTCAATAGTTGGTTATATTAAAAAATCTTGAAATGTATGCATTATGAAACTGCTGCCCCAATGCACTTGTTAAAGAAGCACATTCTGTATTCTACAGCATTATCTGAAGTGTTTAATGTTTTAAGTGCATCCCCTCTGCCTGTCAACAGTTTCCAGGACACAGCTATCTAGGACCTCCTCTTTCAAAACTGTTTTGAAAACAGTTTTGACTACCCCAGGCAGGAATACAGGACCATGTAAGTTGACCACACCTGCATAAACATTCTAACACATACTATTATCTAATGTATTGCATTTTCCCTTGTCTTTTCCCAATGTCTTCAGGATATCCCTTTTATTATATTATAACATTTTTGCCTGTTTTGCTAAACTCTAATCAGTTTCTTTGCCTTGCCTTGAATACATTGATTTACCAGATGCTATCAGATCCCTGCGCCATGAGGATATGGCATTGTGAAATCCTGATCAGATTAACTGATTAAAGCATACCAAAAACATTAGCTTTACACTTAATTACCAGGAAACACCATTTTATGGCATTGATACCTCTACTTCTGCTTGCATGGTGGCTTTTTTTTGTAACATTGAATAAAGTACTAATAAATGTTTTGACCACTCAATGTACTTAATCAAGCTGTTGTATTTGGCTGTCTTATAACCCGTGTCAAGAATTGTACGTGCTGTGTATTGTTCCTGCGGTATTTTAGGTCTGCTCATTGCCACCCTGTTTCATTGGGACATTTTACTTGTAACAGCTTTGGTTCCGGCAAGCAAGACTGCTGCATCGAACAACCCAGGCGCCTCAAAGTCTACTGCCACCCCTCTGAAAAGGTCTGCATCTTCAAGGCTTGCTCGCCAAAACTCTGGTACGCATGGTAAGTTATTAGATGCATTTACTGAATCGCATTTTGCTTGTAGGTTTTTGGATAGTACATATTGTACCTCGTTTTAGATTCTGATAGGAGTTCACTTTTGCAATGTAACAAATGTGTAGTTCTTCTATTTTGGGACCCTTGCTATTGACCAGATATCAAGACCTGTTCTCTCATATGTACGACAATGACTGTTCCCTGTTCAGTCAGCCCTTGCTGCTCTAGTACATACTGCTGGGTGCCTTCAACTACTTCTTCAAATCATCTTTTTTCTTCTGTGATATAGATTTTTATTTTATATTGCATAGGTCGATCGTATTAAGTGCTACTAACCTCAGCTCTGGTTAAGAGTGCACCTGTACTACAGAGAAAGCCTACCCTGCATGCCTATGTGCATTGTCCCGAAAATGTGACTTGGTCATGGCTGAAGCATGACTTCATAAAAGCTGTACTAGCGGTTGTTTTCATATAGACCTTGCTGTGAGCAATCTGTCACTTTCAGCCATTTCTCTCCCCCTCTGCTGGTGATGAAGGGATAAACGGAGGGATTCAAGAGATGCATTGAACTCCCATTGGCCCTACTGCATGCGGTTGACTCCACCCATGCTCCCTGCCCCCTTAGCATCCAGGATCTGATATAGCACCACCATCATCAGGCTTTTGGATGGTATTCTGCTCTGCTAGGAGAGCTTTATATGCTCACTGATTGATTAAAGCCTGTTTTTGTTGTGTGTGTGTTGTGTTTTTTTTGTTTTGTTTTTTTAACAAGAGGATTAAGGTTTTTGTTGCCAAGCTGCCCCTCTACCCTTGTTTTTTTTCTTGCATGTCTCTGTGTTTGTCACCTTAGGTTTAGTACACTGAGGGGCACGCTGGCATATTCCCAGCCAGCTTCCAGCCTCTACGTTGGTATACAACTTGTTTGGTTTTTATTTTTGAGCTTTGGGATTATTGCCTTATTTTTTTAAGAGATGTTATGGTCTCCGAAGCTCTCCCTGTCAAACATACACGTGCGTCTTACTGTCAGTGGTTTACTCAGAAATCTCCAGCTGCTGTCAGGATGCAGGAAGAATGCTGTTGTGTTCCATACAGGTGTGTTATTCATGATGTTATTAATATTGGTGCGGACAGAATGTTTTCCCAGCATTTATCTCTCCCTCTGTGCTAAATCTCAGCAGATTGCTGTTTGCGTCTCATGCAGAGCTGTTCTGTTGGAGCTGTTTGTCAAATCTATTTATAGTTTGGTTGTTTACTAGGCTGCAAGGCAGAGGTTCATCTTTCATTACACCCATCTTGGATACCCTGATCTCTGAACTTAAGACATCTAGTCAAAGCATAGCCACAGAAATATACCATGCAAGAAGTATTCAAATATTCATCATGAAATAATTGTTCAAACACATTTTACTTGAAAGTCAAATATATATTTGCATGTTTTTAATGTTGGTGTTTAGTTAACCTTTGTGTGGCAGGATTCGTCCACTTGCTGAAAGACCCAGTGCTGCTGTTTCAGCCTGAGATGTAGGTTATTTTAGTCCTCATCACTAGGTTGAGCCATGGGGGGAAAATGGATCGTTGAACCTTGCTGGTAGGGAATGGCATCATGCCATGGATTATTTTAAAAGCAGTCCTCCCAACTTAAATGCATGCTTTTTGGATAATTATTACCAAATACGGTGATCTAGTCATACAGACTCAGGCCAGATGTGCACAGCAAAGGCTTTAGTGTTCATGTTTATGTATTCTGGATATGGTGTAGATCCCAGAATAAAATGCTACAGAGGCAGTGCATTAATTAATCTTGCTTGCAAACGATAAATGAAGACTTTTTTTTTGTAGTAAATGGTCTAATCGGATTTAAAGTAAAAATAAATAAATAAAATGTTTATACTTGTGATATAGGATATATTGCCAACTTAAAAAGGTTTCCCCTGTATCATTTAGTGTCACTGCATTTGTCATCTGATCAGCATTCAGCACAGTTATTGTGAGTTTCTTCATATAAAGTTACCCGGTGTGCTGCGTTAAACGTATTATGGTTTGTATCGTGGCATGAACTGAGCCCAACTTGGTACGGCGCAGCATAACAAGTGCCCAATTGTGAAGCCTTGCATCGCCTGTCATGCTTTTTGCTGTGATGAGATATCTCCTTGGAGCACCACAATGGAACAATGTAGAGTCCACTAAAGTACTGTTTCATTAGAATGTTGTTTATCTCTGTGGCTGTTGAAAATGTATTAAAGGTTTTGGTTGCAAACGAAGCTGCGTGTGTCACTGCAAATGCCATAGATACAAATGTCAGGACACATTTAAATTATTTAGCTAGAGGTAGTCATGAATTATTCAGATCTTGTGCAGAAATAGTTGGTCTGAAAGACTATTTCAAGAAGACATGATGACCCTAGTTTAGTAGGCATTGGAATATGAACCGGCCCAGCAGAGGGCACTATATTAAAGAGACTGAATTTTTCATTTGTCTGCTATTAACTGAATTTACTTACAGGTACAGTAAACCTAAGAAATATTTTGGTGCCCTTCTGTGAATTGTACTCAAATCTGATTATTGTATAGCCTTTTTGTAAGTGACACACGTTTACCCTAGGCACATGAAGGAGAAATAATTGACTCGCTGCAATAACACCACATGATTACATTTTTTTAAATGTTTTAAATTTTTTAAATACAGTTTTTGCTTGTTTCACTGGGGTCAGGTAGGTTTCAGTCCTAACTTTACAAATTGAATGGGATGCAGTTTAATAGTTCAAGAGTACAGTAGGTTATAAATAATTTGATCATAGGTTTTAAATCATTGGAAGAAAAATTATGAAATACTGTGCCACATACATTTTCCTTTTTAATTAATCATCCTTGGAGTATCGGTAGGTGTTCTACTGTGGTCTTTTTAGCAATAGCCTATCTAACTTGCACTGCTCAGATATGCTTTCACTGCTTAAATATGACTACTCTTGTTTACCCAAAGGGCTGTGGCTTCCTGTTATATTAAGCTGATTGCTTTGACTTTGCGACATACAGTAATCTTGCTCAAAATTAGCTTTGAGGTATCTCAGTTTTTTTTTGTCTAAGTATTCTATTTACCTCACATAATTGGAAAAAGGGTTTCCTTTAGGTGAACATTATTCACTTCAATATTAAGTTCATAATTGTAAAATGATCCTGAAAAGTCTACTATTGTGTCCTTGTCTGGCTTACTGCCTTCCTTGACTCCATGTGGTCTTTTAGCCAGTTCCCCCTATTAGTGTGCTGTAACACTGTTTTCCTCAGTTGGCCTGGCAAGCCTGGAATGTTGTTTTCTCAGCAGCTTTCTGTTGCCCTGACTAGGCTATTGTCCAGAGAGCTTTTCCCTAACTAACTCCAGGGTCAAAGGCAACTAGTTGCCTCTGGGTAAATGGGTTCTGGGGTGTGTGTGTGTGTTTTGTAGTGAGCTTATGCCCTCTTTTGTTAAGTAGTTTTATACAGGGCTCTAAAGTATTTCACGTGGTCTTTCTGAACAAGGACATGAATATACTGTACACTATAGCTTTAGTGGTAAGTTCTATTTACTACATGACCATTAAACTAGTCGTTTGGTTTTCACTGTTCTGAAGTGACGAGTCTATATTTTTAACATTTGTGGGAGTAGTTTCTACCACCCATTCCCTTTATCATTATAAATGATGGCGTTGAGTTATGTAATCCCTGATGCCACCTCTGCTATATTTCCCTCATTAAACCTGGTATTCATGCTATGTCTAAGCCTGCCCACAATTTCATTATGAAATATTCACTAGAGAATCTCATAACTGAGCCAACACCTCCGAACAGGTGGCTATCAGTGCTATAAGCCCCATGAAATGTGTATTTTCTTATATTCCCGTACAGCTTTCTAGGTTAACGAGCATGTAGTTTGGCTGTGTCTTTCCCTGGTCCCTGTGGTAAATCTATCAAAGCCTTCTTCGTTAACACAATTGATTTTGATATTATACGGTGGGTGTTGTATTTATAAAGCCGATGTAACTTAACGCCGCTGTGTCATGGCCTTGCTAAAATGACCAGAGTGAATCAGGCTGTGGAGAGACTATCTCATTCTGTGCTGCCGGTGGAGCAGACTGTGTAGTAGGACAGCGCTGCTCTTCGTCTGGACTGAGAATCATCTTGAAGTTGACAGCAAAGCTGCTGCACTCGGCTCCCCTGATGGATGTGCATGGGGTTTGCAGAGACAGGCAGTCATGGATAGATCAGTAATGATGCTGAATGTAGCTGCGACACTGAACACCTGTTCTTTTACAGTGGAAAAGGGCAACGCCAAGGGCAGCTCACGGCAACAGCAGCAACCTCGGCAAGCAGCCCAGGATAATGGACCCCCCGACCTGGTACCTGCGACCATCTCTCACGACTACCACGCCCAGTGTGGAAGGAAAGACCAGAACCTCAGACAGTGCCAGGACCTCCTGGCTGCCAGTAACTGCAGGTTCGAGGCAATCACAGTTGTCCTGCAACGGGTCCTTACTGAGGTAGGACTTGTTAAATCTTTTCTTTATTTTCCCCTCTTCTCCAAACAAAGAACGTTTACATGTTCACACTCGCACTGGGAAGTGGTCCAGTGCAAATGCTTGTTTATTGTGGTCCACTGAACAGCTGAAGGCATTGTAAGACAAAGGGGAATCCCCCTCAATTCAAGTGTAATACAATATACATATGATCTCAAGACTATTTGGGGGCATGACGACTTTCCTCAAACGAGACATGATGCCCACAAAATGTATGTGAATAGACTCGTCTAAATCAGTCTACTCTATAACTGTACATGTCCAGGTATTGGGTGGATTTACCATTCTCTTCTGGTAGCTGTTATGTGTATATATATTACCCAGGTTCGCTCAGGTAGACAAACAATGAACTGTGTGCATATTTAAATACACATCAGAGTTTGCTATTTGTTTTAGGTCTGTCTTTATGACTGTACAATCTTATTGGCTTCCTGAAACTGTGTGCCATGAGGGATTACTCTTCCCACAGGATAATAAGAACTGGCCTACCCAAATGTAACCCCACCCACAACCAACACACTCCTTTGAGTAGATGTCACCATGACAAATGGTTTGGTGTGAAGCCTGTTCTTTTGGTTTTATTATTCTACAAAACTAAACTACGATGAGCTATATTTCCCACTGGTTAACTTTAGAAATGGCCTTGTGCCATATTTTCACACCATGTTGTCATTCCGATATGGAACTCGGGGAAGATGATTAACGGCTGCTGTTTACTAATTTAGCCTGCAGATAAACTAACGTAGGACATGAAGAATTCATTCAGTAGTCTCGACATTCCTAGATCTTTCAGTTTTAAGCAACTTTTATCTGTCAAAATACAATTATTCAAGAGATAAATATCGTAATTATTAGTCAAAAGGTAAGCAGGTGAATTTCAAATATCACTTGTCTTGGCGTTACATTTAACATGCTAACTTATGTATGAATGTACACTGATGAAATGGCAATGGATAGTTTGCTTTCTCTTAACGTGGCATACTTTTTATGCTATGTCCAAACTGTGAATTTGAATGGGGTTTTAAAAGACCTTTCCCCCAGTGGCTACTTGGAGCTTGTATCATTCTTTTGAAATGCCTTATCTGACAGCACTGCCAATTAGGCTCCTGACACACACCAGACGCTCTGTGGAGTACAGTACTGTATAATGTACCACATGAGGTTATCCCTGCGTTAACAGTTATTTATTGGACTCTTTTTTTTTTTTTTTTTTTTTTATGGGCTATTATGCATTTGCCCTTCTTCTGTGTCAATTTTGCACTTATTTTGCTTTTTAGCAAAAATGCCTTTTATTGTTTGGTCAAATGCGATTGACAAGCGTCCATCGCAGTGTCAATGTTCCACAGTGACTGGATAGTGCTGTTAATATTTACTGAGTCTCTGTCACGGTTCATCACTAAATAACAATATCGGCCAATACAGTTATGTCACTTTTTCCTAAGTTGTTTGAGGGCACATCTTAGGAACATCTTTTGCTTGTTGCAGCTTGATTGTACATTCCATCGAAGCAGATGTTGGAGAGTCCTAACACATTCTGGAGAGTACTGTGGAGAGATGACAGATGGGAAGACAGTCTTTTGCACACCTGAGATGTTGTTGTATTGTAGTGCTTGCCAAGGCAATACAACATCCAACTCCAATCGTGCACACGGGGATCTCTCACTCATGCTTGACTTGTGTCTCGTGTGTGTGTGTGTGTGTGAGGGGGATGAGGTTAGAAAAGCATTGAATATAAAACAATGCGATTTCTTTCTGAGATTTCAAAGCTACTATTGCAACACAGTGAACAGTTAGCAGTGCTAACAGTGTAACATGTACATTTGATTAAAGAAATCCATTCTGTGATACCTCAGTCATTGGAGGTGCATGTTTTGGCTTATGGCATATGTTATCACTGTGTTTGGCGTACAGCACTGGAATCTGCTGGGCCCTCTTAAGACCAAGAATAGGAGGCTGAACCTTGCCATCATCATGTGAGAATGTCCCAGCTGTTGACTTGATATGGTTATGAACCCTAGCCAAACGTAGAGCCTGAAGTGCGCACTGCTTATAATCACCTGGACCAGGCTTGTCAACCCTGTATTGTGATCGCCACTCGCTCTGGAAAGTATAACATGTTGATGCAAGAAAGAAATGAAATGATAATCTGCATCGGTTGTCCTCTGATTCCTTTTCATTTAAGGTTTCCAGATAACTCAGAACATGATCTGGATCAGATGCATAATATTGATCTTTACCTATACCATGGAGAGTAATTCTATACCGTATCTGCTTCATGTACATCTGGGAGAGATGGAACGTGATGCTAGTGATTCCTCAGAATTACATGGTTATTGATGCTGAGCTCAACTAAGAAATTAAATACCATGTAAAATGAGAGGACAGGGAGACACAGAGGCATACAGTTGCATGTTGTAAGAATACAGGGCTCTGTTGCAGGCTGTACGGACAATACACATGTTACTGGTATGGTACAATAGTTTTCCATCTCTATTTTTGGTTGTGATAAAGGACTTCTGTCTGAGAACTAGTCACTTGTAGCCATCTCTTCAAATGTCTGTCTGCGTGTTCAGTGCTCATTTCCCAGATTACAAAGAAAATTGTAGCTTTGACCTCAACATCATCTCATAATGTAGTAATGGCACGTGAGTTCATCGTTACTGTACAGAGGAGTGAGAGGCAATGATTTAATGCAGGCTTTAGTATCTGTAGTGGGGGTGGGGCTTTGTATTAACAAACCCTCTCCATGTCATCCCCTGGGAAGGTCCTGCTCCATCAGCCTAATGTCAGTTCTATACTTTTTACGTTTTCCCTGCTCTTACAGTTTATGCGGCTGCCTCTCGTGTTTTCTTAAAGTGACCTCAGCTCAATGCTGAGAAGAGGCTGTCCTTGAGCACACTGCAACCTGCCCCTTTTTTAGAGACAATACGGTAATGCATTCTGCATAGTCTGGCGCAGCCAATGAAGCGGCTTTTTCAGTCCTGCCTCAGATGTAGTCGGAGCACTCTCGGAGGAGAGGTGTGGAGGTGGCGCGTCCACCTGGGCTGCTGTGTCCTGGCGTAGTGGACCTCCATAGCCAGGGGGAGATTCCTGCCTCCTGAGCCCCGGGCTGAGGTTGGACCATGGGCTGTTCTAGCAGCAGAACGTGCCTTGGTGCTCCCTGCACTGCAGAGATGGTAACCAGCTTCTCCGTTGTTTTTACTGCAGAATGAAATCAAGGAACGGTCCAGCGTAGCACCAATTCTTTAGTGTTGGATGTAAATGTTTAATTAGTTAAGTGGTCTTTTGGCTTGTCTAGACTGACTGAGCCATTCTGTGGAAGTATATAAGCATGCCCTCTTATTGTTAATTATGCAGGCTGTGTGATGTAGAAACTAGTTTTTCAGGGTGTCTAGTATTAATGTTAACGTTTTTGAGGTGGGGTAAACTGTTTTTGGATAATTTATGCATCAGTTTTGAGCACTGCAGCTACAGGGCTGGCAAAACTCCACTGTAAAAGAGAATCGGGGACACAGAAGGGGAAGTATATTGGAGAAATGTAAGCTAGAGGTAATGGGCATTTAGGTTGCGACAGTTCATTACATGCTATGAATGCCTTTTTTGCGCAATATTCCATGTCTTCTATTCCCGTTTATATTTAACTTACATTTTGTCGTTTAGTACAATCCTCAAAGCAACTTGCAAGTCCATTCGTCAACAATAACTGAAAAGGCCATAAGCCAGTTATAAGCATTCTGTTGTACAATGTGTGACTCTCACTTCATATATTGAAGCAATCTACAAAAAATTCCAAGAACCCTTGCAAAATATAATTTCAGTGAATACAGTTTGTGGTGTCCTTTGGGATAATATTGCTGAGTCAGCACTGTTTTAGTGTCAAAACAAGGATGTTGAAACAGAATTGGTCTTAACGGTGACAACATGACGCGTGTGTTTCTGTTTCCAGCGTGATGATGCCATGAAGCGGCGCAGGGAGCTGTCGCAGGAGCTGGTGACCCTACAAGGAGACCTGGGTAAGCTAGGTCCACCACAGCCGTGAATCATTTTTAGTGGTTATCGCACTCCACTGATACCGCCTCTGTGTTTAGTGCCACTGTCTGCTGTTTGTTTATCTCCCCAAGTGTTCATGTGGCATTGTGTTCAGTCCACCGCCAAGACCAAGAAAATACTTAACACACTTTGATTTTTGAGTTCATCTCTGAGCATAAAGGCTGAAACATAGTTGTACATGACGGTGAAATGAGTGGGTCTAGCACCAGATAGTAGATGGGTCTTTCTCAATGAGCTACACAGGAGTATATCAAGTCCTTGTTGCTGGCAGGATGCATGATAATAGCTTATATACAATATTTTGCATCATATAGAGGAATTGGGGGAGGGGGGGGATTGTTTCTTAAATTACTTTTAGAACATGATGCCTTTTTATAGCTTACTTTTGATTTCTGATTTATTTATAAAATTTAATTTTTCAAATTATATGCTCTGGATATTTTATGGGTTTTTGCCATGGAGTCTGATTTATTTACTTGGTCCAGCTGTCTTTATATAAAGCATATAAATGGTAAAAAGATTGCCATTGTATCATTCTTAGTTTCTGCTATAGAATGTTCAAGACAACTGAAATGTCACATTTTCTTCAGGGAATTTGGTCATGATGTTTCCAGTAGAACACAGCTATATATATTCCTCAAATACATCGAAGACTGGACTGATTGACTCGGTTCTCGGTGTGTTGACACAGCAGCAGTAGTGGTGGCTCCGCCGCTGTAGACCAGTTAAGTCATGTCAAAAACCTCAAGATGTGCACGACTGCTACTTCTAAGCTCCTATCAGCACTTGAGCACACTGCTCAAGTCAGGGAGAGTTCAAGAACAGCAGGTACCTTAGATGGACCCTTGTGGTGGTTGGGTAGTACATGAATAGGGGGGGGGGGGCGTTTCTATTCAGCCTATACCTCTTACCTGTCACTGTTATTGCCTCCCCAGGCAGTTCTTCTCAGCTAGTGTGCTTTCTTCCCCAATGATGTCACTCCACCCACAGTCACTAATTATAGTGTTACAGCATTGTCTGCTTGGGCCACAGCCAAACTTGTAACATACAACCCTTAACTTTATCACTATCCAGCAATATATATTGCAGGCACATGTTAAGAGGATATGCAGCAAACTGCCGTTTCCCCCACTGTGTGGTGGCCAACATACCACTTACCTCACATATAATGCAGATTGAGTCTTACAACCCATGAGGTGTTTTTAATGGGATGGGAGTTGGAAAGGCTCATATGACTTGATCCCTGTTGCACATGGCTGAGGAATTCTGGGCTCCATTTGCAGAGCAAAGCATACCAGAGCTTAATAGATTGTCCCTATGTTAGTCTGGCCTCTGCTGCTGTTAAATTCTACTCTGGGCTAGGTGAGTCTGACAATCATTCTGTCAAAGAACGGTCTTTTGCTACAATAGATTTACATGCAGACCGCAACAGTGGAGAAGGTCCTAGAACAAAATACAGAGTAATATTTGGTGTTAACCTACGGTAGTCTGACGCATTGCATGCAGACATGATGGTTGACAGGGGTACTCTGTCTGTGCAGCCAGGCAGACATTCCTCTTCTATTTGTTTTTCATATTGCCGTTATATCTAGTCTGTGGCTGAGAACCTGAACTGGGGACACACACACACACACACACACACACACACACACACACGGGAGTGTGAGAGCACCAACTGAAAATATGCAATTACATTGAAGTAGCTGGATTCAGTGCATCATACATGGTTACTAGAACTAAACATGGAGCCACTGCATCCTTTTCATACTGTGTATTTGTAATCTGCATGAAAGTCACCTGCTGCCCGTAGTGACAGCGCAGACTCTAGTTTGTATGCAGCTGTCTCATGTCATCACAAAGCCTCTTTCTGCTTGTAGAAAATCCACATTGGCTGGTAAGACCGGCTGCTGGGTACCTACTGGCATTTACCCTAACACATAGCTAGGCACTCCCTTGGCATGGTACCAATGTCTAAATATTATGGAAGGGTTTCTGTCTGTCATCTGGTCTAAATAAACAGAGTTGAAGCTCCTCCAAGCTAGAAGTCATTTCATTGTTAGAAGTCTCAAAGCCATGCCATTAGTCTGTGTATTTCCTTGTGTCTAGTGTCCTCGGCAGAGTTGTGTGAGCGCCTGGAGCAGGAGAAAGAGGCCGTCCGAGTCACTGTGGAGGAGACCCTGCAGAGGTTGCAGGAGCAGCACCAAAATGACCTGGCTCAGCTGGAGCACAGACTGGAGGCCTTCTACCAGGCTGAGTGGGACAAGGTACACCTCACCTACCAGGAGGAGGCAGACAAATGCAAGACCCTCATGGAGAAGCAGGTTTGTCCCTATAGAGATCCCACTGTGGAGAGGGGAGGGACACAGTGTCCACGCTAACCCATTATGACCACCAGGTGTACATAATCTTTTGGCCTTATCTTTATTTTTAAATGTACAGGACAAATAAACAGTCCATCAGTGGTCATGCGGGTAACACTACACATTTAACCCACAACGTCCCTTTGTGGTATGCTCTTAGCGCTGGTTCATGTTCTGTACCACTCTACCTGGTGCTTGGAGAAATAACTTTCTTATAGCCTTGCTCCTCTCACCATTTACCAGAAGGGATGTCTGCCATCATGGTGATGACTCACTGGCTAAACCTAGTGTTTGACCACTCATTAGATGTTCTTGGTAAAAGCCTTGGTAAAAGATACCTGCAGTGGCTCTGTGTGCTTTCTATCACGTGTTGGAATGAAAAATGACTGTAGAACTTCTTGGGTTTGAGTCACAGCATTAGTCATCTCTAGGCAGTTTTGCATTATTAAGTAATTTGTGTGTTCTGTTCTTGAAGATGACGGAGCTAAAAGAAAATCATGAAGCTATGAAGCTGGAGCTAGAGGCCAGCCAGTCACAACAACTCCAGAGTGTTAAACAGCAGTATGAAGACTCTCTGGAAGGTGAAGGAATAATACTGGATTTTAAACTACTTTCATTCTATAACATACTGTATACAATAGGTCCTTCCAATTGTTTTAAGCAGTGGTTCCCAAAGTGTGGGTCGGGAGACACCGAACTAAACATAACATCATTGCGAGATGACTTCTAGAAATCGAATAAAATGTAACAACTATTAGAAATGGCATATCTTAGCCACCTGTGAGAACTGCTGCTCCTACAGTACATGCTGTATGTTTACTCAGCACTACAATTAATACACGGGGATTACTATGACAGATGTATTCTGCTACTAGCAGAACTATACTATATTTAATTATTATAAAATATTATGTTTAAGCGTGTGTGTGTGTCTGAAAGGTTGGCAAACCTCTGGTTTAAATTTTTGTTTTGTAAGTTTTATCACCATCTTTATGTAAAAGTGCCACACAGTTTGCAGTGTTATATTTTACAATGTGGCATAATGCATTCATAATCAGTGGCATTTGAATGTTTAAAATAATAATTTTTACAGCTTTAATATTTGTGTAATGTGTGAAAACTTTACATCTCAGATATCCGGAAAGTTTACAGTCAGGAGCTGCAGGCCTTGGCCCTTACACTAAAAGAAACGGAAGCTACTCTATCTGTAAGTATTACCTTATTTTATACATTCGAACAATAGTTTCTGCACTTCTAGGCCATTTGTAAGTTGTTCGTGTGTGTGCGCCCTGTGCCCATTCACAGGGCCAGATCCAGGAGCTGACAGCAGTAAACAATGCTCTAATTGAGAAGCAAACGGCAGAGGAGAACAGGAGAAAAAGACTGGCTGAACAGAATCAGGTACTCGCAGTACCACTCGTGGGACCCTTATCTTTGTTTTTTATAGCTGGTCTTGAAATAGAACATTGCGTGATAAACCAGACATAGAGGCACCTATTTCGTCTGTGCCCTACCAACATCAGTATAATGTATTAAACATTGCATTAGTTTTATTAAAATACAGATCCATTTTTATACACTCTCTGGAAAAAGAAGCACAGGAAAAGAGTTAAGAGTCAAAGTACATTGCTAGGCTCCCTCCTAGCAACAATACAGCCTACTAATTGAATTGACTACCTCAAATAACCCTCCCTCTCCTGATATAAATAGACTGACAATAACAGCTGCAGCCCACTGTCCAACTATCTGACAGGAGCACTGACTCATGGTGCAGCGTTACAACCTCAGCATACTGTATACTGTACGTAGCAGCATGTGTTATTCAAGACCACAGCACTGAGCCCTGAATAGTTTTGGAGTTGATGTATGGCGCCCCCTGTTGTGTCTCTGGATTTATGTCTCTTTGACATTTATGAGGACAGGTAGATTTGGCAGCATTTATTTGGCATTCTTACTAGTTCCTTTCCATAATTCGTGTGTCTGTCCAGAAGGACTCCCACACCCTGTACCTGGAGCAGGAGCTGGAGAGCCTCAAAGTGGTGCTGGACATCAAGAACAAACAGCTCCACCAGCAGGAGAAGAAGCTCATGCAGATAGACAAACTGGTGAGACCTGGTGCCTATGCAAATAACACCCTTACAAATGATGTTCAAATTAGCACGTGATGCCAGGAGCATTCAATCTGATTGTGCTGTTACTTTTCCTAGACAGAGAAAAATCTGAACTTGGATGAAAGCCTCAAGAAGGTCCAGCAGGAGAATGAGGACCTCAAAGCCCGCATGGACA
Source organism: Percopsis omiscomaycus (assembly GCA_027575585.1). Lineage (NCBI taxonomy): Eukaryota > Metazoa > Chordata > Actinopteri > Percopsiformes > Percopsidae > Percopsis > Percopsis omiscomaycus. The sequence continues at coordinate 4,784,950 of JAODLI010000002.1, read as the reverse complement.
GACACGCAGCTCTGTCAAGGTTTGAAAAATAATTGTTTCTCATATCTCATGAATGATTGTCATAAGTCTGCAAGTTCATATACAGACATTTGAGTTAAAGGTAGTGTACACACTTTGCTTTGTGATTGGAATTACCGTTGTGGTTGATGCCAGTGTTACAAACATCAGAGCAAAGATGTCCTGCTGTCCTGCAGTTGTTTTCAGCTTGAGTTTCCAACCATTTTAACATCTTTGTTGCCCCCCTCCAGGCAACTATCTACAGAGCAGGCGGTTCTGCAGGAGTCTCTCCAGAAGGAGTCCAAGGTCAACAAGCGTCTGTCCATGGAGAACGAGGAGCTGCTGTGGAAGCTGCACAGCGGGGACAGCCTCGGCAGTCCCCGTAAGCTGTCCCCCACCTCGCCGTCACACTCCCTCAGCCTCCAGTCCCCTCGCAACTCCTCCCTCTTCTCCAGCCCCCCTTTCTCGCCCAGATAACGATAGACCCCACCTCTACCTCCAGGAAGCAGACCCTGTCTGATTTGACAAGAGCCATGAGACTGGACTATCCTGAAATGTGGCGTCACGGAGAGGGTGACTCCTGGACGAGTCTGAACTCTGTTGTACAGATGCACCGACTGACTCTTAGAGAAATGACTGTTGCACAGAAGCACTTTACAAAGTGTGGGGGCCCATTTTCTTTGCCTTTCCTGTCTATTCAACACAGAGGGAAACAGGCAATCTCAGGACTTGTATGTAAAGATGTGCTATTTTTGTTACTCTTTTATTCTAACTGTCACCATAAGCTTGTACTCTCTGATGCTGAACACGCGCACACACTTGGGCACATACATCAACACACAACATGCAGTGGGTTTGCCCTATACCTGTGGAGAAGAATCTACACGCCCATGAATCCAAATGCAGTCTTTGCGCCAGACGTGCGTGTGTGTATTTTTTATTTTTTTTTATTTTTTGTGTGTGTATGCATAAACTTTGTATTTCTCCCCTTCACATTATAAATCCTGCCACAGAAGACTGTCATGATTGGCCAGTCATTTATCAGTCGTAATGGCTAACATGCCCCTGCCAGCCACTATACTTGCTAGGTACATTTAAAGATGATGTTAATCCATTCAGAATCAGTTGAAACCGTTCGCTGTTAACACCTCCATGCATTTTAAGCATTTCATCTGTTCAACATGTACAATATGTGGCCTCAAATGTACTTTGTTTTGCACTCTTGTTGATTTGACCAGCAGACCAATCCAGGGGATTGTGCATGTCTCTCAGGAGTCCCTCACTGAATCCACTTACTGCACCTTTAAAGGTAGGGTCTTTACTAAGAGTCGAAAAGGATATGCTTTGCTTAAGCTTGTCAGTGACACCAAATCTTGGCTGTACCATAACAAGTACACTTGTATGGATGTTGACATTCTTAGTGTGTTGACCCTGTTTTAAATATGCAATTAATAAAGTAATTTTATCATATCTTATGACAATTTTATAACCGTTTTTTGTTTTGTTTTAAAGATGTAGATGCATTTTGCATGTTTTACCATAGTGCTTTAAGATACAATGAATATAGATGTAACCAACGGCAACTAATCCTGTTCAGTATCTGTTCAGAGATGAGTGGAAAATACAGCAAGTGTCATAGTGAACCAAAATAAGATCTGGGCCTGCAGTTCACATTCCACATACGGAGTGCATTAGGGCCTTGGCCTGGCAAAGGGTTCAGCTTAAAAGCTAGACTCTCTTCCTTGTAGCATATAGTGCTAAAGAGAGAATGTATTGCCACTGTAATATTTCTGGCCATCATTTGAATCCCAAATATGTACATTAAATCAAGTTTTTTTTTTTTTTAACTGGGCAAATGCACACCAAGTCACCAAAAACACATCCTTCTCAAAATGATACAGCATTCTTCAATGATTCACAACTGTAATGCAAATTGATGCAGTTCTCGCTTGATCTTTATTATAATAACATGATCAACAAATTATAGATGCATTCAGTTTTCCAGATGAAACTTGCATTACTACTATGAATGGTTGTCCAACGCTCGTTGGTGTCTCATAACATAGTTGTATAGAAGCTCAGACCACAAGACTGGTCATGATGCGCGGGCTATTGAGCAGTAAGGCTGGTCACCACCATAGTCGTGCCATGCTGGTTCTTGGCTGTGCAGATGTACCTCCCAAAGTCATTGGTCTCCATGTCCTCTACAGTGAGGACACTCTGGGAGACCCGGGTTGTGTGGCCCATACCTCTGTTAACCAGCCTCCAGGAACTCTTGATGTCCACAGGACGGTCCTATAAAAACCATTTGATTGGTGCATGTTGATATTGAACAGCAATATAAACTGACTTGAGTAGAATTTGACATTGATTTCCAGTGTTGGTGTTCTCTCTCCTACCTGACCAGGGTAGGACCAGGTAAAGCTCACGTCCACGTCTGGCTCTCCCAGCACGATGCAGGTAATGTTGACGATGTCACCTCCTCTCGGAGACTTGGAGGAGGCTTCTAGGCTGACGAAGGGAGGCCCACTGGGAACTAAAATTACATAAGTAAATGAGGAAATTAAATATAAAATGCTGCCCTGCAAGTTTCTCCTGTTTTAATCTTTTAAGACTTTATAAAACATTTTTTGTTTTATACCAACCATAAATACTTCACCCACACAGTAATGTGGTAGCCTTTTTTTTTTTTTTATGTCTTCAGCTGCCAGTCAGACCTGAGATTTATTTTACCTGAGCCACACACTATTTCCATTTCATACATTCCTCCTCTGCAAGCCAGTATTTCAGTTGGCAGGCTAAACAAATGAGCAGCCACAATGTTTTTGACAACTATGAAATACGCCCTTTTTCTGGAAGCTTTGAATGCTACCAAATATAACTTGTCTAATTCATGATTTATTAAGGAATTCTATAGTCCTTCCCAAGCTCACTATTCACATTTAAGACATGTAAGTGCACATGTGACAGTTGTGAACGGTTTGAATCTGTGGTTGCTCTAGAAGGAGAGGTGTGGGAGGGGCATTGGGTTTCAGAGTTCAAACCAAACCTTTTTTGTAACACTGGTTTCAACCACATGGAAATTTCAAGGCACAAATCGAGGAGTGTCTCTTTAAAAACAAAAAGCACACACGCACACAAATTATATTAGTGACCATCATGAATTAGTGTGATAGTGCAAAGTTTGTACCCTCTACATAGAGCAGTTGGTACTTTGTTGATATCTGAGGTGTCCCCTTGGCCACAGCCTTGCAGTAAAAGACTCCCTGGTGTTCTGGACTGGGGTTCTGCAGGACAAATCCTTTGGTGGGGTCATAGGCTACCAGGGCCCCATCCACCGGGATCTCCTCTGGAGGGACCTCTTTATGTAAGCTCACCATGGCCAGGGGACTGGTAACACGGCAGGGCACGACAGCGGGCCGGTCTGGGCGTAGGTACACAATCTCAAAGTGGATGGTAGAGGGGACAAAGAGGTTGTCCTTATCTGGTTGGAGGAACAGTGGCAAAAGGACAGAAAATCAGTGATTTATTCTATCATAGACCCCTGGGGTGAAATATATGGAGATGATTTTACAAGTGCCTGGTCAAGTTATTAGAGAAGTTGTCCTATTATCAAAACCTCACGCTTGATTTAGGCAACAGATATACTACCTATCCACCCACCACTATTTATTTTGCCCATGAGCAAGGTAATTATTCACCTGGGAAATAAATGTAGGAGTTGTAGATTCGATCTGGATCCTTGCCACACTCTGTCCCGTCGCACAGTATGACCCAGCAGCTGTACATCCCTGTGTCGGCAGCAGAGGGCGACGTCAGGATCAACTGACCATACTTGTCACTCTGCTTAATACTGAGAGGAAGAAGATAGCAAATCGTGTAAGGATCATTAGTATTTAAGTAATATTATGCAAAATGCAGTATATTTATGTGGTTTTATATGTATTTTTAACCAGGTTTGGTCAGGGTATTTCCATGTTGTGTACACATGCATAATAATTGTGCAGAATTAACCTTTGTCTCAAATCGCCAAGAATTCCCTCAGTTAAGAGGAACTAATTTCAGCAAAATCTGCATCAACATTGTGTTTGCACATTTTCGAGGACCAAACCTTGTGGCCAAAATTACACACATGTACACACTATGCCTTTAACAAACAGGGAGCTACTCCAGGTGAGCACCTGAGGCGCGAGTCATTGAATGTGTCAAGGTAGGAGGGGTAGGCCCAGCCGATCATAGTGCCTTTACAGCGCAGCTCTATGTCCTCTCCAGGAGTCAGAGTTGTGGTTTGGCCCAGCCGCAGGAAGCGGCCTTTGTCCAGGACCCGTGTAAGCAACGACTGGCCTTTTCCTCTGTCTTTTTCCTTCATGTTTGGGAAACGGGTCTTAATGCGCTTGCCTCCAGGACTAATGCGGTTTTCTTCTGCGTCTTTCCTGTGCTTGGCTTGTTGGCAGGTGCCTAGGTGAGCAGAGATGGAGGGTCAAAGAGGAGTGAAAGTGTAACACAAAAGAAGAAGAATAAAACTGGGAAGTCCCCAATTTTATTCTTCTTTGACCCCATGCTGGGGATGTGGAAGAATGTCATCCTTCTATCAGGGCCACTCACGGTTTAGATGGTTTCCCAACCCCTAACAGAAAGAAGAGAGGGGAGTCACAGTGGTGAACAATGTTTAGCATTTTTCCACTATCCACCACCTTCCACAGCTGTTACAAGTATGCACCGGTTTTTCATTGCTGAATCGGGCCAAAATGTTTTTCTGGCATGCTGCCAATGTAAATTTATCTAATTCTATAGGCCTATTTGTGATTATGAACCAGGCACCAATATCCTACAGACTTTGGAGACAAGTGGAGCATTCTTGCATCAATGGTTTGCATGCCTATCTGGAGACCAAGTGAGTATTTTCCACCAGCTGCATCAACAGTGGAACAGGAAATCAGCAGGTATTTTATTACTGGCATGCACAACAAGTCCCGATTCTGGTTCTACAGTAGTGTCTTATTTTTCTTGAATACATGTGACACACTGTATAAACCATTTAAAAACAGTATAGCTGAAAACCTTTAGGGTATTTGTTTCCACAGAAGGGGAGTCTGAAGGAGCAGTCAGCCATTAGAAACACAGGATGCATGCCTCAGATGCAGCTGTGAGCTGCTAGACAGAAGCACACATCTATATTTTTTCCCCATTTCAATACACTAATTCTCCCCAAGTATCGATAGATGAGAGGCAGTGAACCCCTGAAGCTTTTCCATTATGTGAAATATATCTGCTGACTTGTGTCCGACTGCACCTCCCATCCCTACGCTGGTGCTTCCAACTGATATCTATCAAAACCCCCACTTAATCCTTTTATCTTTTCTAGATTACATTGTGGTTGTCATGGTGAAACTGAAAACTGCACTAACAATACTAAAAGTAAAAGATGGGAAGACCTGCTAAGAAAAGACAAAAATGAGGAATACAGAATAGTTACTCACCATTTTGAAGCTCCACCCAGAACACCACCAGGCAAAGGACAACACAGAGCTTCATGGTGTGTGGACAGAGAAGAATAAATGGTCTTTTCGGGGTCTTTAGTGGTTGTCCAGGGCCAGATGGGCCAGTGAAACCTGGAAAAAAGCTCAAAGCTAAACAAGGTCAGACCTGATTGTGCTGCAGGCTCCAGCTGCCCTCTTTAGATGACCAGCTCCATTCCCTCTTCAGAAAGAAGGGGAACAAGGAAAATAACTTCAGTTTCCTGCAGCTCACATGCTCTAATCGTTAAAAAGCAGAAATACACATTCTGGCGCCCCCTGGCGCAGTTAAGAGTATTAACGCTAGAACATTGTTCCTGTTCATTAGTTTGACAAATCATTATGAAGACAGCTGGCCTCACCATTCTCTTATAACTCAAATATTCTAATGCAGATTAATACTACTTTACTCTCCTCTGCCCTAATGTAGCCTACTGTAATACAAAAAAAAATCAAAGATTAGTCATACTGAAAAATACATTTATTGCAATTATCAGCGTGGTTAGTAACAACTGATACTATACAATTCCATCTACATGGTGATGGACATAAACTGTGAATATAATTCTGACCCAACACTCATAATGAATGCAGAGTGCATTCCTCTACATTTGTACCACATGTACTCAAGATTCAGATCAGTGATCAGATAAATCAATTATTAATATCAAACAGCCTCAGTGTCATATGACGAAAGATACAAAAATTGTCTATCGGATTAAGATTTGTCAATACTAGGATGTAGTGTAAATCTCATAAACCACAGCTAATACCAGTTTTCATATTGTAAACTAAAGCTCATTAAGGCTAACATTCCTACAGCAGGAGAGAAAATAATTGAAACACTGTTACAGTTTTAAAGCAAATTGACTCGATCCTTTGGCAAACTCAACTATGGCCGAATGACCAAGAGAATCAAAATGAAAGCATTTGCAAAGAAAGGAAATAAGGCACTTAAACAACATATTTAGACGTTCACTTTTATGAATGTGCAGGCTCTGTGCACGTAAAACTACGGTATATTAGGTAGGGGAAAAAATACTGACGGAAACTTTTCACGAGTCAAGACAATCCATCTGTGCTTGTAGAAAGATAGCATCAAAAAGACAAACTTCAGATGAACCTGAAAATACTGAGTATGAAGTAAAAGACAAAACTACTTGTTTGTATAGATTGTTATGGCATTCAACAAATTGTCATATTTACTTATTGTAACAGTTCATAAAGATATAGCACAATAAGGCAAAATATTAAAAAGACTACAGAAAACTGTTACTATTAAACATCATGTATTGTATTCTTAACAAATCTTTCTGTACAAGCAAACATACAAAGAAACGAGTATTGACAAGAAAAGGCACGTCAAACCACTAAAAACATTAGTCCTTTGAAAAATAAATGTTTAATGTTAAAAAGGAAATGACCATTGCTCTCCAGTGTGTTACCTGTCCTCTTTCATCGACAGTATGTCTTCATACAATCTGTATACCGTGAGCCTCCTAACATGCGCGGTGTATGTGGTCCCATCATACTGATCTGGAGAACAGCTGCCTGCCTACTGACACTACCTTTGGCTAGTCAATGCGCACACGACAGGAGGCACAGATGGTAAACTGCACATATGTGGTATGTCAAGGGCTGTTCCTGGGCCACCGTGTCTCCATGATGATGTCTTTTGTTGACCTGGTAGACCAAAACCCAGGTCTTTTAACACTGGCTGGTCTTCTCTGGAAAGATGAAGCACTCCTGGTCCTTTGGTCCTTCATCCACAACACCATTCTTCTCTCGGTTTGTCTTGTTTATGGCCGGGGTGTTACTGCTGGCACCCTGGGGGGTCGGGAGCCCATGCTGCCGCTCCAGACTGTGCCACATGCCATAGCCAAAGTAGATCAGAAACCCTACAGAGAGAGAAGATGTGATGTAGGAGATGCGTCATAAGAAAAATCCCTAATTTGTCAATAGCCAATAGCATTTATAGATGTTGGCGTCAACGGTTAAGGGGCACTCACCGACAGCCATCCACACAGAGAAACGAATCCATGTATCTCCACTCAGCTGGAACATTAGATAAATATTAACAAATATACTCAGGATGGGCAGAAACGGCAGAAGAGGAACCTGTAACACCAAGAACAGATTGAGTTATTCCTAAAGTGCCAAACGACATAGAAAGTTACAGTTCAATATAAAAGGCAGCAGAATCCGACTGGTGTTTCACGGCGCTGTTAGATGATTGCGGCCCACAGCTTTGTGCGTACCATGAAAGACACTTTCTTGCTGGTCTGAGGCTGTCGGCAGATGACCAAAACGCAGGCACTGAAGAGGAGAATACATGCTGACAGGGCTGTCAGGATCCACCACTCCATGCCAAGGACGGAGCGTCCATGGTATGTGGTAAGATAGCTGACCACACACACCAACAGAACTGTGAGTTGAGAAACACACACACACACACACTCTTGTTTACCTCCTTTACATAATGACTCTATATGATTATAAATAGTTAGTATCACCATGTAATACTATCAGAAATGTATCATTTATCAGATGCAGAAAAAAATATGAATGGGTAATTCTCAGCATTACGTATTAATACTAAGTACTGGTAACCACTACTTAGTATTTTTTCTGTTTTAAAACCTAGCTAGCTACCTAGCACACAGACTGCCATGTTGACCACATGAGAGGAGTTCTCCGAGGGCGTGGCGGGAGGGTGGAGGACAGAGTGTAGAGCCGAGCCTCCGCCCTTCAGCATGTTGAGGTGCGACTCCGACTCCGTCATCTCCGACTCCTCCTCAGAGGACAGGTAGTCTCTCTCGCAGTTGTACGAGCGCTTCTCCGGAGCTCCATCTGGCTGGTACCTGGAGCCCACAGCGCACAAGGTCAAAGGTGCATGACCCCCCCTGTGCAAGCACATGTACTGTATGTGCGCAAATGCAAACGTGCACAGTCGCTGTACTAATGTAGTCACACTGACAAACACAGTTAAGGAAATAAACATAACAAAATGTACAACAGCCATAAACTCCATTGGGTAAATGATTGAAAACATGTTTACTTTAATTCAAGCTCTCACGTAAAAAGGGGTCTTAAACACTACTTTAAGAACCACTGGTATAGGTCACAGCCTATATAAAACCATGTAATCTAAACAAAACATAGACCATAAAACACTGATTCATTTCCTTATATAGAAAGTGTGTACTCATTTCTTATCACTAACCCCTTGGAACAAGTGTTGTCGTTGTATTCGGAGAGGGAAAAACAAGCACAACTGTTATTCCTAATGGTCTACCCCAAACCATGTTCCCTGGGCTTTAATTGTGAAACAATTTCAGGTGCTTTGGTTACATCATATAATTCACTTGTGGAAACAAACACGTCTAAGGCACACATGTTAACCAGGACCAGTTAAAAACACCAAAACAAGAACACACTGTGTGAATGTAAAGGGCTGTGGTGACTCATCACCTCAATGCAACAGAACAGAAATGTTCTGAAAAGAATTCTGCAAGTTCAGAAAGTTTGAGTAAACACATGGGCGCACTCAGGGAGCCACCTCAGCCATTTACACAATGGGAGCATTCAGAACGATTACATAATGCTTGCAATGCGAATGTGAGCTGTGCATTACTCCAGTGGGATGACGATACTGGGGACTTTTAGCCAAAACAGTGTTGTGTATTTATCGTTGGGAATATATTTTAGTGTAGGCATGTTAAGTAAGGTGGTTAAAACAAATATTTACCACCCACCTTAGAATGAGAACACACACTGCAACCAGAGTGTAGGCCAGCAGAGTTCCTATAGACATCATATCAACCAGCGCTTTCAGGTCAAACAGGAAGGCCATGACAGCTAAGGCAAGGGGGGGAAATAGACAGCAATGTATCACCATTCTAAACAACTGTATCGCATAATATGTTTACAACTGGAAACGTTTTAAACAACAAAAGATACTGGAAAAGACAATATATATAATATTCATTTTCAATTGAGTACAAACAACAGCATCACCACCACCACAGCATTGACAACAGTACGAATGCTTGTTTAGAGATGAAACATACAGTAAATGCTTACAATTATGAGCCAATTTGAGCCGATTACATGCAGACACAATGGTAAACCTTTCTGAGAAACACTGTGGAGCATATTACGTCAGTGTAAAGCTGATCTCAACAGCAGGATTCCAACACAGTGCACTGGGATGTCGGTGCTTCTCACGGTTGTCTTTGTCCCTGACCCACTGCCACCAGCTGCTAGTTTAGTGTCTGGTCGTAGGAGTGTTGGTATGTACTGTGTCCCACCTGGGGTTTAACACTTGGCAGCTTCAAAGACTGTTAGCTCTGCAGCTAGCCACTAGCTAGTTAACTAGCTACACACCCATGGTCTGTGTTAAGTTTCATAAGATATTACCACAACCCCAGCCTTAAATTATTGACTGTTTACTTTGCATCAAGTTTATCATCAACTGTAGCTGTGCTGATTATGTTTAAAGTGTAACCAAACGCTAAAATAGAGGAGCAGAGGGGCATCTATAGGGACAGCGCCATCTACAGGTTGAAAATATATATCTGGTGCATTAGGGCATAGTGATGTCATTTGTCCCTACACACACTGCAAGCCAACCAGATAAAGCAATTGCAATATTGGGGTTTAACCTATAGATGGTGCTGTTTCTACTGTTTTGATTTTAAATAACAATGACTTGTGTGTGCAAGTGATTATTTATTTATATTATGTTTATTTTATATATTAAAATATTAAAGCACTTGTGGACCAAAGCGAAGCATGAACCTACAGTATAAATAAATGACTACTTATACGTAAATTATATTTGAAAGAGATAATTATCTGAATATGAAAAGGGATAATAATTCCTCAACAGTATATTCTAATTATATCCTTATCAATATTGTTCAGCATGCAGTTAATAATTCCACCGCCACCACCCATCACAATGGTTAACATGCAGCTGCAACAACAACCATAGACCATCACAGTGACTACTTTCACATGCACGTAGTCACATTCCTTTGTTGTTCAGAATATGGCCCTTTTCCGATGAATCCCTATCACTAATAGAGCGGGTATGTGAAGGTAGTCAATGTTTAGAACATGCAGTTATGCCCAGCACCACCTGAGCAGACAAAACCACGTCCACCACCACCGTCCACCACCACCGTCCACCACCACCGTCCACCACCTATGAAACATGGGAGTCCTTGCCTCTGGAGCTTACCCGCA
>JAODLI010000002.1:4735747-4764535 GCA_027575585.1 Percopsis omiscomaycus | reverse complement strand
CCCCCCCCCCCCCCCCCCCCCCCCCAGCGGGCCCTGCGTAAGCTGATCTGTGCAGGGGGCTGCAGAGCAGAAAAGCTAAGGAGAAAGTATGTTAGTAATGGGCCCTACTGTATAGAGAGCTTATCAGGCACAGGAACAAGAGAGAATCACACTGGATAAAGGGGAACTAGCACAACTGATGCCAGCCAATGACAACAACTGCTTGGCATTTTAGATTAAATAAATAACACAGTCAGAAGTGGAAGAATGGTGCAATTATCTAGTGAATATGTTGATAAAAAGATGGATAAATAAATAAATAAATATATCCTTGAATAAATAATAACATATTGTTTAATATCTTTGGAAAAGACCTGGCTGGTGGACAAACTACTAGATTAGTACACTTGTATTTTGTACACCTTTGTACAATTTTGTACTGCAAAAGGGAAGCTGCTTAAAAGGTTCAAATGTTCTTTGTTACAGTAGTAACTATTATTATGGCAATATCCTATTTTGCACAACATCCTGGTTTATTTTAAGACTTCTATGACTGTGCAATACAAGGCACTTTGTGCAGACGCTGCATGCAAAGGGGAAAGGAGCGCTTTCCCCTTGCATGCACCTGTACAAAGTTATATTCAGTCCTCTTCATGGTGACGGGGTTCATCCAGTCCGTGAGGGTAGGTGCCTGGCAAATGATACAGAAAAAAAGGATGTGATTTAATCAACATCAGCTTTGCTGCAGTACCTGTATTGTACAATTACAGTGTACAACTACACTGTAAAACTCAAAACAGTGGAACCTAATTGGAAAGAACTACTACTGTCAATCAAGTAAACCAATAATTACAAAAAAAAAGGTCAAATAAAAAACTACTTACCTTAAAACTTCTTAAATAGTACTTTCAAACGTTTAAACTACTAAATCGTACTAACACAAAACAAATTGTTTGCAAGTACAACAGATGGTTCAATACATACAAATCAATCAATAATAAAGGTCAAATGTATCCAGGCCAAATGAAGGCTGACATCCTTATGCTTAATAGACATGGAAATGTCTATTCATGTGTTGGCACTGTTTGGACAAACGCGTGCAAGTTCACAAATACACTCAGAGTTTGTGTTTATCAGGGCCTTGCTCAGGAGGTGCGTTTCCTTTTGAAACATTCATACGGTTTTACCGTGCACTCCTCATTGCTCATGTATGCAGACTTAAGCTGGTATCTGGTGGCACTTGATCAGGCGTTAATATTACAGGGTAACTCAATGCTATGGGTGAGGAGAGGGAGGGCCAGAAACTCATCTCGACAAGCTCGACAATGCTGTGTAACTGTGTCCATAGAACTAGTGGGATAATTATTTTTTTTAAGTCCCATGTAAAGAGAGCCAATTTTGTTCTCTTGTGCCACTGTGTTATGAGATTCTTCTTTATCAAGCAGGCGTAACATGCAAGTAGTAGTGTGAGTAATGTTATATACCTATTTTTTGGAAAGTTCCTTCTTCAGACAGGACTTAAAAGAAGTGAACTTTTCCTCCACTCTGATGCCCTGTGAAAGTGTGAGGAGAGAGAGAGAGAGAGAGAATGAGAAAGAGAGAACAAAGGTGTTATGAGTCTAGAGATAACACCCACTAGATGGCAGTATAAATTCATAATTTCACAAAGCTCGCCAAGGACCACACCTGAAGTAATAATTCTAAATGCACTTGCAATGTGCAATTTATTATAAAAAAAAGGTCAACAGCATTAGATAGGCTAAACAACCAGAAAGAAAGATTTAGGTTTCCTCAAATCTGTAAATAAAGCATATGTTTGTGTTACCTGCACCGTACTGATAATTCTAATGCATCCCTCAGAAAACACAAAAAGCACCTGCTTGGATAACAAACAACAATTTCTCTATTCAGAATCCAACCCTATACTGTTTGTCTGTTTGTCCTTCATCGTATTACATTTGACATGAACTAGCAAGTGTCCATCTGCAAGGCCCTTTCTGATGGCTCCACACCGTCCAACAATGCTTTGAGAGATTACAGATTAAGAACGTAGCTGACAGACTGATAATATTGGGTCTATCTTTTCAAATCAGACAGAGCTACTGTGTAGACCTGAGACACAGGCTTCTGGTATGGTCGTATTCTATTTCAGAGAGCTCCTGGGACTCTTCTCTCTGTAGCGGAGAAGGGGAGGTGGCTTCAGTGGCGATATTACTCCTATCACCTCCGTTGTTGTAAAAGCGAGATAAATGGTGTTTAAACAACCCCGGCGTGGCAGGAAGCCGACAACCCTGGCTGTCTCACCCTCTCTCCGCGGTGCAAGCGGTCCTTCATGACGCCGATGAACTCTTTGTAGCTTAGCTTATTATCTCGGTCCTCATCGAAGATCTTGAAGACGGTGTCGACCACATGGCGGGTTAGCTTGAGGCCCGTAGCCACATAGACTGCACGGGTGAACTCGTCTAGGGTGGCAGAAAGTCAGAGAATGGGACTGACAACGAATAATGACATATATACAGTATATAACAAGTAACAATAAATAAAAAATAGCATTAGCAATAGCATTTTTCCTGTACAAAGAAGTTTTTATATGATAACGCAGTGTTGCTTATTTACCAATCAAGGCTTACCTTGACCAACAGAGCGGTTGGCAAAATTGTACATTTGCATGGCGATTGTAAAGTCCTCCAAATTGTTTAGGAACTGGAAAAAAGACCTAAACTCCTCGAATGCAATTCCCTGTAAGATGACAATTATATCAAGAAAGCTGGTATTTATGGAACAAAAAAGATGTAATGTGAAAAATCATGAACAAGTGACACTTAAAGTAAAGGCCCGTACGTCTCAACACTCCAACAAAACCTAGTGCTACAGAACAATTTACACAATACATAATCTGCTTCATTTCGTCCTGGGGGGGGGGGGGGATCCTCTTTGTGCCTGAGGGACCTTGAACACATCAGACGGATAATACATCCAAACAGACCCAGTATACATTGCTGGAGTTTCCCTCCATCGTATGGACATGCTGAGCTGTCAACAGTGGGGGAAGGATTGTAGCTTTTTGGAAGAGGTCAGCCCGTTTGCCGACTTTTCTAAAGCAGATTAACCTGATACTTAAATAAACAAAAACAAAAGGGATGAATCCCCAAACATCTCAGGGCTGGCTGATGACTCAAACACTGAGGCTATTGATCTCCGCTCAACCATCCCACCGCTACTAGCTTCTTCTGTCGCCAGGGGCCCCGCCAAACAGGCAGCACACACAGCTTAACAAATGAAGTAATGAGTAATCTGTGATGCTTTGCTGTTTTAACAATGCAAGTGTCATAAAATATCTCTTAGCCTAATGATGAGACCCACTTGATTATCAATGGAGATCTGGCAACAGGCTCCTCAAGGTGGCTAAGAAGCTGCTAGCCTCTTTTCATGCAGGTCAGAGTGCCGTGGAGAAAAACAAATTCAAGCTAAAATGAACTGGCTTCACTCAGCAGCTGGTTCACAGTCTCTTAAGGTGTGTCAAACAGCGACAGGGTGGATATTGAGCAACTTCTTGGTAAAAGACTAACATTTAGCATTAAATCTCTTGTTTATATAGGATGCTACGCTTACGGTTCCAGGAATATCAAGCTTTATAAGGCTTGATATAACTGCTAGATACAATAAAACATGTTAAAAAAGGACTTATTTAAATCCCACAGTAATTGCAAAACAAGGGAAATATAATTTTTCTGTCATAGAAGACTTACAAATTAGCTTCTCAAAGTAAATAGAGGACAAAGAGAAGATGGGAGAGTGTTTGTGGTTTAGAGTAGTCTAAGGGAGCAAGGTGGCTTTGTAAGGGATTGTGGGAGGATAAGGTGTAACACAAGTCTGTAAAAGTGCAACAACAGCAACAGCTGACCTTTTCATCTGGGATGCTCTGCCGCAGGTTCTCCAGGTATCCACTGATGTTCTCCACGTTGGTGTAGCGAAGGAGGATCTGGGCAAAGTCTTCCTCGCTGATGGTGGGCATGCCTTTGGAGTAGGACAGGAACTCGATCTCAAGCATCTCTGTCTGCAGGTTGTCCATGAATCTGGGGACCAGGAGACCAGTCGCCGTTGACAGAAAATGCCAACACTTGCTTCCATGCAAGCATGCACAAAGGAACACTTGACCCGATGACAAGAGCTACTACCATGTAATTCAAGTAAATAAAGGTGAAATGGAATACCACAATGATCATACGCACATTTTGGCAAGAACGTTGCAAGAACGTTGCGGTCTGAAAGCACAAACCTATTTTTGTACTTACGTATAAAAATCTTCAAAGTTCAGCTCTGCCTTTCCTTTTTTCCCAAAGAAATGCACCAATAGCGTAGTAGTCTCTGTCGTATTATCATCCATATGCTATGAAGGGTGAGAAGCACAGATTTAGGGAAATAACTAATTCATTGAATGCAAACATACCTGCATAGGTTATTACTGAATAACCTTTACAAATAAGACACCGTGTACTTGATGAAACAAAATGGATTCTGGTTCTAAAGTCTGTATACATTACATTTTAGCAAACTAGATTTGGATTTTACATTTCCAAAGTATAACATGGCAACTTAAGGTAAACATTAGCAAAGGCATCTGTTTAATCATGCTGAAAGGTCGTAAGTAAAGATGTTGGTTAATAGCCATAACCAGGTTCAGCCATTAAACAACTACTCAGTTAATGATTAATATTTCACAGTGACTGAAACAGAATGGAGTGCTGTCACTATTTCCCATTTGTTCACCATACAAACATTCAGCATGCAGTAGGATCGGAACAGCATAGAAACATGCTCACTGCATTCCACCTCGGTTTGTAAGTATTATTTGTAATAAAATAATGTTTTAGTATTCTTATTAATGAAAGTACAGGTATACATCAAGAGTTTATGCTGCATGGTTTACACTGTTGTGAAGGCTGTTACACTGATGTCATTTTAACTAAACCTAGTAAAAAGAAGTTTATGTGAATACACACAGTCACACATTATGACAGAGCCTGTTCAATGATAATAACAGCAGGAAACAATGGGGTATATGTAGAAGACTTTACTACCTCGGCGAGATCAGAGAACAGAATTTGACTTGTGCCACGCTTGAGAACATCCCACATGCCCCTGGTCTCTACATTCTGACCGCCTTTTTTAAAGACCTATGGCAGTAGTGGAAGCACAGCCATTAGAGCACAAAGCACAATTCAGGCAATGGTTAGCTTGGTTAGCAATCGGATACGCGCTAGAACAGACAGGAACAGAAACAGCACTCAGTAAACCAGGGGGAAGAAAGCGATGCACCCAAGGACAGAACAACGTAAGCAGCATTAGAAAAAGATTAGGAAACAAGTCGACAGACACGCCAGATGACAGACGGAGAGCCGAATGTTCTGTTCATACAGCCAGAAAGATAGGGAGATAGACAGACAGACTGGCAACCATCTACCTTTCTGAGAGCAAGGCCTTCTCACTACAGAGATGACACCTACATTATCAGTGAGAGGCTATGTAAAAAAAAAAAAAAAAGAAGAGAAGAAAATCCATCAACCTCGAAGTCAACTTGCTCTGCAGTGGTGCATGTAGTCTTTTGGCAAGAAACGTAGCCAAGACAGCTGCACATGTCGAAGGAACCCAAGGCGTGAAAGCTGAATGATGATTCACGCCAGGTTAACTATGTAACAGAATCCACCCAATACATCATCATTTGATACTTAGCTGTGCCCGCTAAAGGCAGGTTGGACTGCCGCAGTATTCGTGCACTGTTGTGAAATCAGTTCAAATTTGGATTTGAATAAACATTCTGAAATGATGCCTGTATTCATTGTGTGTAGGTGACATGGCTCGCCTCCCTGTGTTGCTGCAGGCTACATTCTTTGTAATGGAGTGTTACATTAACAGAGCTGTATAATTACGTAAAAGTAAAATCTTTCTATCTTAAATGTGAGCTTCACCCAATGAATGCTGTCTGCAGAGTCAGACCAGACTCCATGTTACATTCCTTGGTGAGATCATGCTTCAGAATGTAAGATCAACCAATCATTACTATTATCATAGTTTACCCTACCCAGCCTACCCTCTCATCTGCTGTGGTACTTAGAGACCTGTATCTCCGCCGCTATGGTGAATCTCTACAGTCAACAACAATTTACGTGTAATTGACGCCATGTGCAATAAAACATGACAGGAAATGTGTGTTCTGTAAGGCTTAGATTAGCATTTTCAGAACGTTTACAATTACAAACTAAACCACACTGATGCAATTTGCTTTCGTTCTGTTCGTTTTCTTTAACCTATCATTTGCTTTCCCGCTCCAGATGCCTGATGCCACTCAAGTCTCGACATCACCTCATTCCGACAGCGACGTCAACACACAACTGTCTTACTTCTTAATATTTACTGTATTTGTCCCATTCGGGTTTTTTCTTCCATTTTCCATGCCCCGCAGGGGAATGCGGGACACCTGATAAAACAGCTCTTCCTTCGCTCTTCATCGCCTCTCGCCAGGGAGAGATTTATGACTTGATCCCAGAGCTAATTACGGATGAGTCTTTAATATGTCGCACTATTGCTATTTCATCCTCTGAAAAGGCCCTGATACTGTAATTGTAATTAGAATGGGTTGGGGAAAGCCCGACCGCAGGTATTAAGACGTGCCTGTTGCGTGAATTTGAAAAGATTTGACTTTTGAACTTTTGCTGCAAAGATACCTTGAATAACGCAGAACAAATCAAAACAAAAAAGGCACACCTAGAGCCAAACTCTTCAAACATCATGTGAAAAGCAACGGTGGTCTCTGTGTCAGATGTGTGTGTGTGTGTGTGTGTGTGTGTGTGTGTGTATGTGTGTGTTGAGAGCCTCTGTGACTGGCATGGCAATCTTCATGGTCAAACCCTCCACAAAAGGTAACCTGAGTCCAAATACCACTCTTGAAGGAACTGTAAAAATAAAACATGGGGGTCTGGATGGAATGCTGTCATACCTCAGGTAAGAGGTTTTTGAAGTGGAACCTCCACGCCCATAACTTGCCCAGCTCTGACAAAAGGTCTGTACATAAATCACTTGTTGCTGCCAGGACAGTCCAGTATTCAGCCACTGCCCCACCCAGACCCCTGGCCTAATGCACACACGCAAATACAATGACAGCGTGTCAGACACAGTTCTAGACAACTTTGTCTTTCACTTGCTGTTGATGTCAGTGAGGCCGTTCAGACACAGCCTGGCATCCTCCCTGGGAAGCACACAGTCTGCAGGACATTCCCAAAGCCATGACATTCCATAAGCACATGCAATACGCAATCAAGTATATGTTCCCACAGGGAGGAGGAATATTACATACGCTGTGTGCACAGGGCTTCTGATGACCATATAGTTGCAGGCTCTGAAATATAAAAAGGTGGAACATATAGCATGTGAGACACAGTGACACATTAAAAAGACAATGCAGTGAGATTATTCTGGCACCAACAACATTTTATAACTTAATTATAGTCATGGTTTCTATGTTTGTGTCTTGAAATATGTGCATAGATTACAAATCCTAAACTGCCTCCATACTCAATAATTATTCCTTTCAAACACATCAGCACTTTTCAAATCTGGATAAGAATGTTTATTGTGGAACATAAAGACTGCCAACATTTGTCTCTGGCTTTTTTGAGTTGCGTTTTGTGCGATAAGACCTCAAAGAGTCTCTGTTATCGTTGTATCCAAATCTCCTCCCTGTTTAGATCTACCAGCATAAGATGACCCCAAAGAGATGAAAGCTTGAGGCATGTCACGCCTTGTGCCCACCGCAGACATTTTAAAATGCTATACCCACACACATACACACACACACTTTCTCCCCAGGAATATTACATATATAAGTTTCTACTCAATCCTTGCAACCGTTAAAACTGCTGAGAAAATGTGGGTTGAAATCTGTGATTCATGTCAATGTCTAACACCCAGTTATGTAATGTTAAATAAAAGGGTGGGTAAATGATGACCTCCAGTCCGTGATCATACTACACAGACAACCACTCAAATATAGAGAACAACAATTATACTTCCAGAAAAACATTCAATTAAAAGTTTTCCTTTTTAAACACACTCTATACTTGCTAGGACGTCTTCGACCGTAACGTCTCCTATGACGGACAGCAAACTGTGTCTGTTTACATCAGCAGACAGACATACCTGCTGGTCCGACCTGTGTGTGTCCTCTGCAACTTCCTTTCTGTCCTTTTTCTTTCGAAAAATGTCCTCAAGCTAGTAAGAAAAAGAAGACGAGAAGACATGTAACACCAATGAGGGAAGAGAGGGTGTTTTCCATATTGGAGAAAGGATAGAAGCTTACCACTAAGAATTCATTTTTGTCAACCATTTCATTTCCATCTGCGTCAAACATGTTGAAAGCAATCTTAAAGCCTGCACGAGGCTCTAAAACAAAGGAAAAGCAATTTATATACCGTATGTATATATATACAGTATACACATTAGACAAGTACATGATTCAATAAACAATATACATATAATATAATAATAGGTATGAAAATTAGACTTTCAAAATAGGCCTAAAAGCATACTGACTTGTTAAAATGCAGAGCAGGAAGAGGTACTCGGTGTAACTGATGATTCCTGCAATCAAAAGAGCAACCAGTAAAACCAATAAACAAAAATATCTCTTTTAACACTGGACGGCACTCGTGAACGCCAAGCAGGTAGCTCAAGATGACTACAGATGTTCAAAGTAACTCAAGCAAGATAAATAAACCATCCAGAAACACAGTGACCACCCTTTAGACAAGAAGTAATCTTGTCTTTCATATTGATAACATCTTTAAAGGTGCCGATTACTTTGTGCTTGGTGTTCCGCTCACACAAACAGAGGGCTTTACAACTGAGCTGACCTATCCGGACACAAACCCAAACACATTTAAAGCCAAGGGCTCCTAATCGCCTTCTGTTTGGATAACAAGGTGTAATACATTCTCAAGTGATCTGTCACTGATCGAGGATGCCTGATTCAGGTGTGTGTTCTTCTTTGTGTCCTACAACGCTCTTTGTTGTGGGACACACTAAGAAGAGAAGAGCAACTGTCAGGGCCCATCTCGCCCCAACTCTGGAGGGCTGCCCTTGCCTCTGAAAGCATTCCCAAGCCTTTGTTTGCCAAAGAAGATAGAGAATTGAGCAGAGATAGTTCTGGGTGACTGCTCTGGGTGTTATGGGAAAAGAACTCGCATACAGGATTTGCTGCAGGGAGATTTGCCAGAAAAAAAAGAAGATTCTTTTAATAAACAAAAATGAATATATTCTTTGGTGTGTGTTTCAGTTAATGAAGCTAAGATCACCTAAACAGGCATGACATATACAGGTTAGACATCTGCAGAAAGGCGGAGAGGGTGCTGCTAGGGCCAGGGTATAAAAGTAAAAGCTGCTGCTAATATTTACAGAGGGTATTAGAAGTGATACTTGTAAACCATTAAAAAAATTAGCTGAAAAATGTACCCACGACAAAGTGCAGGATCTCCCTTTGCACGATTCCCCCTGTTTGACATGCACAGCCTTAAAATGG
This sequence comes from Percopsis omiscomaycus, assembly GCA_027575585.1. Taxonomy (NCBI): domain Eukaryota; kingdom Metazoa; phylum Chordata; class Actinopteri; order Percopsiformes; family Percopsidae; genus Percopsis; species Percopsis omiscomaycus. The sequence goes on along the minus strand of JAODLI010000002.1, from coordinate 4,754,982 downwards.
CAACAGATCCCTGCCTTCAAAGACCTTTTAAGCTTAAATGGGATGAGGAGAAAAGAAAACTTAGATTCCAACCCTGTTTCTCCAATACCACACACCTTCACTCTGGGATATAACACCCCCACCTGCACCACCCCCACCCCCCCCCTTCACCCCAACCCAGCCTGTGAGCTCAAGTAGATGTAGTTAGACAATACAAAGAATTCCTCAGAAACACTTCATACAGAGTGGCAGTCCCGGAGATGTAATCCAACGCCATTCTTAAGCTTCATAATGTCCATGGTGATCAAGGGGGTGGCCAGTGGGACAAGCCCCGACATAGCTGGGTTCAAACAGCTCCCTCATTCTCTAAAGCAAGGCTTTGTTCACAGATCAATTCAGTCCTTTTTTTCTCTCAACAAAGCCGCGACGTTTAACAGCAGGATTAAAAGCCCCAAATCCCAACATTGGCACTTAGCTAAAGCAACAGAGTTGAGAGCTCAACACCGAGGTCTGATGCACGTCTATGTTTGTTTGATTCATTAATTGGGGCTTTAGATCACGGTAAGAAAATGTGGCTATATTAGGCTTTTGCTAGTGAACTTCAACCCAATTTCCCTAATGTACACTTACAGACGCCTTTTAAAAGGATTGTATCCTGATAAATTCACAAACATTTACAGAAATTCAATTCAAGCAGTACCGTAACAAAACATCTCCACAGCTTGTGGAGCCTGGTCAAAAATAAATGGGAGTTGACATCAACCATGAAGCTTTCACTGAAGCTGTCCAGAGCTTACCCAGCAAGGTCTATCAAACACCAACTATTGCATGCTATCAGGTATGTCCCGGGGCAGGATAGGTTAGTGTACTTAGAGTGACCAACTCCCAGCCGAAAGGTCCTGGGTCCAATTCTGGCCCACCCATTCAAGATGTCTAACCCCTACCTGCTCCTTGGAACTTGTGGTTGTACTCGGTACAAGTCACTTTGGATAAAATGCATTGCTAATTCGGGATGTTGATTTCATTGCAACAGAGGGAACATTTGAATCGTTTTCGAATTTCCGTTTGAGAACAAATTTACAAAGTTCCTAAATATGATTAGCTTTTACAGCTCACACTGTATACTGTATATTTTTCCCATCTCTTCTTTGGAATATATGGCCTGAGTGTGATAGCTTTAGAAAAAACATAGAGCATGAAAGGATGTTATTATCATCTTCACAGTCAGATTTACGTTTACAGGTGTGTTACATCATATCAACAGCAGGTTACCCTACCTCGCTCACGAAGATTTCGGAACAAATTAGATGATCCTTTGCAGGCAGGTGGGGTTTCAGCCAGAATCTTCTCTAATTCCTTAAAGAAAATATAAAATCTCTGAATCCTTTAAAAGCATTACTGCAGTAGGTAAGACATTTCTATGCAGTGTTATGGGTATTAAGGTAATTAGTGGTTTAGAGTTTTACACAGATAAAAGTAGTCTCACTTTATTTTGAGGAGGATGGTATTGGCTTTATTTCTTCTTCGTTCTTAGTTTTTTTTTCTAATTTAGCATTAATTTACAATAGATTCTTGACAGTATCGTATATTAAATGGTTATGGTTATGAAAAACAACATTTGCCGCCGGAAGTACAAAATTACTCACCTTTTTCGTGAGAGACTTCCATATTCTTCTACCTGTAAATTGTGAAGTTAATAGTGAGTAGTTGACCATTGTTATGACTTAAGACCTACTAAAGATCCATAAAGATGACAAAGAACATGCAAGCAATTCCGTAAGATAGCATGCTGTGAAACTGAATCACAGAAGTGAAACCAGGTGTCTCAGTGGACGGCTGCACACAGGGCCGGACAGCAACATAAACTGAGTATCTCCAGAAAGACATTCTTATAGTCAATAAAACACACTTAGGTTGTAAGATAAGGTGGGAGCCTCATAAAGACACCTAAGCGGGTAAATCACATTGCCCTATCTCTGCACTGCCACAATATTGGTGCCCATAACCCTCTGCTGACACATTTTAAAGCCTGTACCAAAAGATTATTTTCTGGCCAAATGGGGGGAACTTAGAAAATTGCATTTAGGCCTCCAATCTACAGTATTTAGAGCACTGGGCCAACACAGGGCAGTGTCCGGGGATCAACTCTAGCTCTGATGCCAATGTGTTGCTCAAGGGTAACAGCTGGAGTGTTAACCTAACATGCAAACTCCTCTCAGAAAGGCCACAGTCAGATTCAAACCCAGGACCTTCTTTTTCTGTGGGCCTTATTTGATGACACAATTTAATGCTGATAAAAAGGTTGTTTGCCCTGAAAATGTTAACTTCCCCTACCCCATTCCCTAACTACCCTTCCTTGATGTGTTATCTCCAGAAATTAAACCATGACGACCATCAATTATGTATAATGGTCCTGTCCAAGGCCTTCCTAAACATCCACAGAAATGGCAAAAAAATCTTTCTTTACAGCCACAGTATAACCATAAAACGGCTCCATTACTGCAGTATTCAGTATTTCGTAACATGTTTTGCCAACCTGAGAAAAGTGATTCAAGCTAAATCACAGATTATTATTCAGGTCCCCCATCACACACCAATAAATCCATGTCTGAACCATTAGTGGTTCAACTGATATGAACGATAATAAACCAATCATCAGGGTGTCTGATGATTACATTTATGACACAGTGATGAACAGAACATGGATGCCATGTGGTTTGGTCTGTGCGTCTCTCCCTGCGAGTTTGTTACCACATAAATGAGCCATAAAACTGAGGCAGCAGGTAAAGATGCATATCTTTATGCAGGTGTTTTGACTAAGGCACCTCTAGCCAATCATAACTTCTTCTTTCACAAGGCCTTCACAACAAAGGTGTTCCAGAAAACAATGCAGGCACCATTCAAATAACACTCTACTGCTTCTACTACTGTGTTTGTTTACAACCACTTAGTAGACAGGCAGTTTAAGTCATTGGTTAACATGATAATACTAGACTATAGAGAATAAATCCCCTTGATTTGAGTGATAAAATTAGGCAATTATTTGTCCATTTGAATATTGCTAGCTTTTGATCTTGGAAAGGAGATTGGCAGTCGTATGAAACCATTTGCAAATGGTGGACCATTCACCCTTGGGCTCGTTCAGCGTGACAGACTCGATGAAGTTGAGAGGGGTCATGAAGAGCTGGCCGTCGTATTCAACTGAACTGAACAGGCGGAATCTGTTCTCAAAGGAGGACATGTACACATCTCCATCATCTAGATCGTATGGCCTTGCCTGTGAACAGACACACACACACACACACACACACAGACACACACACACACACAAGCAAATTCATGATATCACAGTGTATATCAACTGCAATAATAGTGGACTCGTATAGGAGGGCAAGTACACAACTCAATCACTTACATCATATGGCCCAACCTGAATAATACAGTCTAAGAAAGTTGTGGAAGTTTCTCTTGTCACGCCATATGGAGCAACAAAGAGGCCCATGTTTCGATTCACTCACAGGGCACACGTCATGTCAGCCCTATTTTTCATCCCTTTGCTCCAGATAATGTCCCTACAAATGTTCAAGCCCAGCCAGATCAGAAGGCAGGACTGGTGAAGACAGAGTGGATCTCTCTGTCAGGTGGCAAGCTGCCAGGTCCACTGGGCACAGAGCAAACACCCAGGGAATGTGTGCCCCCCTCTGCTTAACCATTAAACCCCTTCTAACCACGGCAGCTCTCATCAAATGTCAGACCGTGTCCAGTTTCCTGCGTCCATGCCTGGATTCCAGTGTCTTTAGCTACCAGTCAAGGTTACTTCCAGCCTATGGTGGTATGAAAGACTGAGGGAAAGTACTGGTTTGCAAGCATATTTTGCATACATACCGTGTAATATGTAAAATACTTTTCAACAATGTCTGCACAGATCCAAAACTAAATAGATAGCATGCTTTGTATAGTAATACATAGGCTGCAGTGTTGTACTACTTGTGTCTGGAAGACAGATAAAGCAATAGCAGCAATTGCACATGTCTGGAAGACAGGTGAAGCTAATTATTTGTGTGTGCTACATAATTCATACTGTGCATAGCATTTAAGGATGTCTATGTAGCCTATTATATGTTTTTATATACAAGGGTAACATTATAATGATGTATTATTTATTCAATGTTCATATATTATCCTATAGGAATATAGGCATGCAAAGCATTTTTCCATCCTGAGAATTACATCACGTGATGTAGGACACTTTGGCCAATTTCCCTTTTCAGCACCGAAGGTCGCGGATAGCTCCTTTACGTTAACGGAACAATACACATATTTGAATGCCTCTTTACAATAAGTGATTACTTCGCAGACGTAATAGAAACTATCAAATGTACAATCATGAAGTTGTGAGCATGTTTTAAGACTGCGTGCATTTAAATAGGCAGGACTCTACCAATCGATCTACATCCTCCATGTCCCACCATACCTTGTCGGTCGCCGCTACTGACGGCAATGCCAGATGTACAACTCGAGCTTCGACATGGCTTGCCAATCCTGACCTCTTACCATCAACTAAAGCGAAATACCATGCGATACCAGCACCCGTCGTGACGCATAGTCCGGCTGCAACACGTTTCAGTGTCTTTAAAGTCTCGGGGAGTTGTTTCCCCAGCGCATATTCTCTTGTTTTTGAGATGTTATTGAAAGCAGGAATTAGCCGGCGCAGGGCAGCCATGGTTGTTTATATTAAGATGACGGAAGAGAGCTGCGTGCTGTTCTGTTCCCTCGCGAGACGTGCCGGGGGTATTAGCACTCCGGGATCGAGACGTAACTAAAGGACTGTCGTGTTCACAGTGCATAGCCATGCTTGTGTTGCGAACTTGCGACGAAACATTAGAGCGAATTAGTTATTTTTTGTTTACGCTCTTCCCTGGATTTAGACCTCATTTTTTGAGATACGGTATTATTTTATACGTTATAACTGACACGTTATAACTGTGTCAGCAACATTGTGTTTGAATTTGTAATAATTGTTGTTGTTTGTTGCAAGTCGTCAAGTCTTTTTCAACCATTTCAAACTTTTAATAATTAAACAAACTATTCGATTATCTAACTCATACATACACAATCTCACTCTCCCTCCCTCCCTCTCTCTCCGTCTCTCCCCTGTTTTAAAGCTTGGGAGGGAGAAGAAATCTCTGCCAGGGCACGTCTGAACTGTGACAGCCCCGCCCATTACTAGTCCTGTGGTTTTGCACCTGCCTCACCACTCCTGCCACTTTGAGCGCAGAGCTACAGCAGCTCCTTACCTGCACTGCAGTGATTCATCTCTCCTCCTTCAGAAACCCAGCGTGGGCTACCAGTAAATAATACGGCCAGTAGCCTATCTGCAGCCTATACTTCAACTGCGGTGGTGTGGCATTGGTCAAACGAACGGGAATTTGCGCATGTTTCATGTCAAGGGAATTATAGCCAACCTTGTCCTTCGGTCTTGCACAACGGGGAATATGGACGTAAACATGCAATAGGTGACAGTATAGCAACCAGGTACAACGCACAAGCGCTCCCTCGGCACTACCTTACTGAACTTTACCCGCTCCGGCTCTGACGCGCCAGGGGTATGAACGCGATGGCTGCTCTGGGGGAAGTTGGTGGGTTTTTGCAAGGCATTGATGGGGTTGGACACGTTGGGTCCCATTTCGTCCTGACCCCTCTTGGGGAGAGTCCAACACTGTTGGGAGAGCACCTTATACCCGGGGAAAGGCTCTCTCGGAGTACCACGGCGGATTTAACTCACCTGAAAGGAATTCTCAGAAGAAGACAGTTATATTGCAGAACTGGATTTCACTTGGAAATACTTCCGGATGGTACTGTGCAAGGCACGAGAAAGGACCATAGTCGCTATGGTAATTATATTATTTACATCATATATTTTAGTAGACCCAGTTAACCCAGTTAAGATAGTTCAAACAGCTCTGTTTCTTTTTTTTGTGTTAATATTGTTATTATGTATATATTATTCATATATATATTATTTCATATTATATCAGCAGTAGTAGCCGTATTGTTAGTTTTATTTATTAAATATTACTTGTATTAGTAGTAGTTGTAGTATGCTAGTAGCAGTATCTTACATAATAACTCTAGTCCTGTTTCCCAGATGATCTGGGATGTCTTTGTATAAAAGAAATGTACAGAACATCTGTGTTGTTCCAGGTATTTTGGAGTTCATAAGCCTTGCTGTTGGATTGATAAGCATTAGAGGAGTGGACAGTGGCCTGTATCTAGGGATGAACGACAAAGGAGAGCTGTATGGCTCTGTAAGTACCAACTGCATTCATCTGGGCTTATTCATGTTTACTCATCGCCTTTCCAAATCGATCTTTCTACCCATAGTTGACTTCATAGACTTTACTAGGAATCTGTTTGATGAATGTAGGATTTGCCAAAGTAAAAGTAATCATTAGCCAGCTATTAGTATTATTACTGTTATTTCCGTCACTGCCAACCATAAACTATGTTGTATCCTGTTTTTCGTTGGTCAGGAAAAGCTGACAGCTGAGTGCGTCTTCAGGGAGCAGTTTGAGGAGAACTGGTACAACACGTACTCCTCCAACCTCTACAAGCACGGAGACAAAGGGACGCGTTACTTTGTGGCACTGAATAAGGACGGCACGCCGAGGGACGGCGCGAAGTCCAGGCGGCATCAGAAGTTCACCCACTTCCTGCCCAGGCCCGTGGACCCCGACCGAGTGCCGGAACTGTACAGGGACATCCTGGGCCACAGCTGAGAGCACGCGGCATCTGTTCCAGCACGGGAACAGCTGCTGATACTGATGCAGCCCTCACAGGGAGCAGATGAGAGGGAGTCCGGGGATGTGGCCGGGGCCCAGGATGGCAGACAGTGGAGCCCCAGCCCTGCAGTACGGATAAAGGCAGGGGGGCCTCTTGTCGGAATGCATGGGCCATCTCTCAGCAGCCGGGAAGACAGTCTAGAATGTCTGACTGTCACGCACGGCAAGCATGAGGGGGTCGTTTGTTTCAGAGGCCGGCCCCTGCGAGTACCTGTGTGTGGAATAGAAGAAGAATGGAGAAGGGTAACATAGACACGGAGAGAGAGAGAGAGAGAGAGAGAGGGAGGGAGAGAGACATATAGGGAGGCAGAAGCTGAAGGGTCAGAGAGCATTTCCTCTGTGCTGGGTCGGATATGTTTTTTTGGACAGTTGAGCCAGTTGGCATGGATTCAATGGGAATCCGCGCTATCACAAGAATGGTATTTTTATTTGGTGTCAGAGAGCTTTAGTTTGTTCAGAAGGACTTTGAAGGAATTCTTTTTTTTATACCTGTGACTAGACTTGTTTGAAAAGAGTAAAATGTACAATTTTATTTATTCATGTTTAGATACATATATATTTATGTTATATATTTATTTATTTCAGAATATATTTTTACAGTTAGACAGCATACTAGAAAATACTAGTAATTGTAATAACTAATAATATGTAAAGACTAAGACATTGTATATCCTTACGTTGAGGAACGCTTGGTCATAGTCCTTTATGGTGGCTCAGCAGATTATATACTGTGACTGTGATTACACAAGGTTTTATCATAACATTGAAATAAACCCATCATAACCCAAATGCATTATTACAAGTCCTGTGAAGACATTGGTGACACTGGGTAGTTAAAGAGAGCAAATTCCAATGTAAAAATAATCATTATGAGCAAATGTCATGTTCAATGACTTGATGACATGTTGTTGTAGAGCACTACTCAAGTAAACTGAACAAAAAAAGAATACAAAAACAAGTAATTTGTAATTTCCCATGTGCTTAATTTCAGAATTGAATTTGAAGTACCTGCGGCCAGCATTTGACTTTTTTCCGATGTAGTGAAGCGTTGAAAGTTGGTTACAAAAACACAACTAAATAGTAAGCTCTAAATCAATCCAAATACGTATGTATTTGTCGTAATTCATGTGTGCTTCGACGTGAAGTAATGGAGGACTTGTATGGTGAAAGCAAGTCTCATTAAATATCCTGCACAATCTATATAAAGCTCATAATGATCATTTATTGCAAAGATCTTGTCAGTAGGAGCTTTAACTATATTTGTTTTTCACAATAATACTACATCCTCTCGTAAAACCAGCCATGTATATTTTTTAAACCCCATTTTTAACATTTCAGTATTTTTAAAGTGTACTTTGCTGGTTGGCTTTGTCTTTCGAATTTTGTGTGAGTCCAAACATATAAACCCACTTATGAGATCAATGTTGTCTTTCCTTTATGATTGCCATTATGCTGAGAGACAAGACAGTGTTCCCATGCATGCATAAAACTTCAAAGCCTCTCCCTTTGGGATCTTTTGAATTTAGTGGCCTCACAATGAGACAAACAGGGCCAAATGAAAACTGACCTTTAGCTCAGGCCCAGCCACTTGGCAGCTGTATAAAACTGGAGGTCAGAGTGATAAGGATTAAGTAACGTCTGTTGACAGTTTTAGAATTATAGTCTTTTTGAGACGTATCATTAAACAATGACAATTACGGTTGCCAAGACATATCTAGGACCTGAAACTTTTTGTGTACCTTGATTTTTGCAACATCTTATCCTCTCATCTTTTGACAGCTTCAATGTAGTAGAAATATTTATAGGGGCCTGTCTTCAAAGGGGCTTGGGGGGGGGGGGGGGTATAAGGCACTGAGTGCCTGCATTTGGCCATTACCCCAAAGAACGCTATGGAGGAAACATTGTTATGGAGGGAGTTTGAAGTTACAATGCATATTGTCACATAAACAATAGTTTCAATTGTGATGACTTTATTCAGAAAAATACATCCATTATCTAACATCTTTTTTTAGCTTCCTCTATGGTCTGGAGGAGGTCTATGTCGAAGCATGAAAGCTAAGCCTGTGATCTCAGCATCTGTGTAATGGCAAGCCAACGAGCGTCTTGATACGGGGAGTCTACGCCGCTGCCAGCTCCCGCTCGTCCCTGATACTACGGGACTTTCCCATCTGCACACCTTGAACATCAACACATATCTCACTCACATTAATGACAGCTGTAGCTCGTATTATAACCTATGTGAGCCTGGACACCCCCAGTCCCACCACATGAAGATACATTGTGATTAGCCCTCGCAAAAAGAATTGCACTTTTTTTCCCCTGGTTGTAAAAAAAGTGGACGGTCATCTCTCCTGGTCAAACCCTGCGGGGTTGTACTAATGCCAGGCATCTTAACTTGCAAGAGAACAATGAACCAACTATGTCAGCTATCGCTACACAATATTCCTTCTACCCTCCCATCCAAAGTGCTGTCAAAATAGTTTCTGTATTGATCTCACCACCAGCCGCAAACTTGCAACAGCTCAGTCTTTGTGAGTTCCCACATAAAAGACCTCCAAAGTAACTAACATTTCACAACAGGGAACTTACCGCCATTACCTTTTTTTCTGACTGTGAGAAACAAACTTTGTGCGAATGTAAACCCCCCTCAACTCCAAGACTTTGAAGGTCACCTCCCCAAGCAGGCTGGAAACCATGACGTGAGTTACCTGATGCCCAGAAGTGTTTTCTGGCACTTGTTTAACTGGTGTTTTGGAGTCTACCTGGCCTCAGACACATGCTTTTGTCTCCCTGCTCCGCCTCCACCAGGTGGTCTGTGGTTTCCCACTGGAAACACTTAAACCCCTCATCCGTCCCCACTCCTGGGGGCTGTCTCACGCACTTAATGGACGCTCCCTGACTTTCATCGCCTCCTCAGCCGCGGCCTTATAAAGGGCTCTCCACGAAACCCAATCAAGTGTGTGTGTGTGCATGTGTATGAGTGTGTGTGTGTGTGTGTGTGTGTGTGCGTGCGTGCGTGCACATATTTATGTACGTGTGTGTGTTTACATGGCATGGGTCCACAGGCAGGTGTGGAAGTCAGTGATCTTCCTTGTCTGTCTTCACAGTCCGGTCAGACAGCGCAGGTGTTCCCTCAGCACTCAAGCTCTGCCACTCTGATCTCAGCCCCCCTGTTTGTCAGCTGGGGATATAGAGGGTGAGCTAGCACTGCGGAGGCTGGGAATATAGTCGGCTTTGTTGTCTGTCCCCAATTATCAGAGAGCATAATTTCTATATTTAGAAGGCAGGGCTGCGGAGGGGAGGGGAGGTGCAGAGCACTCACCTGTTGTTCTAAAGCCATGGCCACTTCTAAGAGTGTGTTTGCTGAGGGATGCTGTCTGCAGCTTTGTGTCATTTGAATCCTGCAACTATTGATTTCAGGCTCTTTGTTGTTTGTTTATTCCCAAGTAAATTGCCATGCTCACAAATTATGAGCTGCAAGGCTGTTTATAGGGATTACATCAGAAGTGTAAGTATAGCGTTATACACTTGATATTTTTGTGCTTTCATCCCTGAAAGCTTTATGTCAAGAAACACGTTGTGTAAAATCCTAATATGCTACAGAATTAGTTAGTTTAACCCCAATATTACCCGTGCATCGCAGTATCAATCTAGCACACCATCCATCTATCCAGATACTGTATAGTATCTATCTTGTATAAATCATTTAAGTGAAACCATATAGACAGACTTGGTTTATTGCTCTTCTTTTGACCAAAATCATTTTTTGGTGTCGTGGCTGAGAGCATTTGCGGTCTGCCTTCCGCAAATGCCAATTAGACCTGCATACCAGATTTACTGACACCCCACATCCCAACCTGACAGCTCCAATGGAAAATATGTTGCTGTGTTTTCCATCTCCATGGAGACACTGGTAGAAAACAACCATGTTTTAAGTGTTGCTGAAAATGTGTTGTGATTTCCTCATCATTTTGTCTCCTGGTTTTAACGAGGCCCATGTCGTGAACAACACGGCATGCAACAACAGTCCCAAGTGACTGATCGTGTTTTACTAATCTGAAGGCATCAGAACTTACTGTGCAGAGGAAGCGGTGCTGGTATAGAAAGCAGACAGCTGCGACATTAGTAGCATTACACCGTTACACCGTCACAGTCATGGGAGATACAGGTATTATAAGTAGTGGTATTAGTAACATATGCAACAAAAGTTTGCTTAATAGTCTAATTGTAATCGTAGCATTTACGATTTTTGGAAAAACAATGACTAATATATCATATAAAAGAATGAGGGTCTTTACATGGATCTTTCCTATTGCATTGCTCTTGAACACTTCTACTACTATAGCTACCTGTACTGAAGGCCATTAGCTCTTGTCCATTTCCAACCCTGTTTACCAGGGTTGGAAATGGACAAGCTATTTTAGCTATTTTCCCTCCCCGTGTTTAACCTCTAACTTCACCGCCTGCCTGCCTCAGTAGCCCCCAGCCTCTCACATCTGCTGACCAAACCAGTGTGGGAGTCCCCACGGTGCAGGCATGTCACCCTCACCCCTGGCCCATGCGTCCACATTACAGAGCCACAAATTAGGTCTTGACATTTGGTCGCTATAATTGCCCCCTGGAAAGCATGAGGCATCAATTAGGCTCTCAGCACCATGACAGTTTATCCCTACAGGACATAATCTCCCTGCTGGACTCCCCGGGCTGGACTGCCCTGTCAGGGCAAACTTGCACACACATACACACACACACACACACACACACACTCCTCACTCACATGCATGCACACAAACACACACACATACACAAAAACATGTAGTCCATTCATACATGATACTTAATTTACATTGCGTTAATAAGATTGTATGGGAACTGAATTAGCGCCTCCCAAATGTCCGAGTCATTGGATGGGTCAGTGTAATTCATCACCATTACAAGTGATAGATGTGTTACAATAACCTATACATGGAGCCAATGGTGGGTTGCCCGGTGCTGCCACAATAATAGCCACAACAGAATCCTTTGATTTCCCACCTCTGGTGCCGTCTGACAGGTTTTTTTCACTCCCAAAGGGCTCTGAGAGGTTTGGGGTCAGGGAAAAGGTCAATTGGTTCATTTCCATAGCTTGTACTTTAAACATTCTCCTAGGCTTTGGAGGCAATTCAATCAGCAGTGAAAACACTGGTTAGTAGCACAGAAGGACCAGCGGTCATTAGCGCTGCAGAGGATTCATAATCCAGATCTTTCATATGAAAGAGACACAGCCGAGTTCAACGTCCATGTCTGGCCTCTATGGAATTTGTTGTTTTAGTTTTTGACATACATTTCTAGATGTAAACCTAATGTGCTTTACAAAATTATTTAACTCAAAAAGAATAATAAATTATATAATGAAAAAAGTGCCTGTAATGGCCTATTTAATGAACTCATTTCATAAATGTAATATTACTTAATCAATTAAAGTAATTAAGTAACTTCCTTCAGAATGGGTAATGGTATAATATTAATGTTTTCAAATCTGATGTTAAAAAATATATTTTTCAATAAAGAACATGCATGTCAAATTCAGACATTATTAAATAACAAGGATGACATGAATCTATTTCCTTGGGTTGCATTGAAGGAATACAAACTTCTGTTGAAACTCTCTCCTCTTTAAAAATGAATTGTCTGTGTAAATAATCTAGAGTGTATTTTCCTAATGTGGTAACTAATGCCAAAGTGAGTGCATCGTTATACTGGTATAAGAGGTCACAGGCAGATTGTACTCTCACTGCCTACTGGTGAAAGTGGAAATGTGCTTTGTTGCCTTCAAGTCAGGCGGAAAATTGCTAACCCATTTGTCATTGTGTGCCAAGATGTAGAGGTCAGTCAATGGATTCTTTCATGACAAGCGTACGGAATTAAATGTTTTTCCACGGCCTCACCCGTTCACACCTGCACCGCCAGGTAAAATAACAAAACAGAGGCCGTAGAAGAGAAAAGAGGGCTTAGCGAGACTTAAAGACGGGGGAGAGAAAAATGATATGTGAGAAGAATTTACCATGAAACCCTGCACGTCTATTGGCCATTTCAGCTCATTTGAACCCGATATACATTTTACTCACAGTGGCAGATGAAATGCCAGGTTCTGGCCAACAGCCAACCTTTCCAAAACCACTAATTATTCTTGCCTGAGACCACAAAGCAGCCACAAAAGGATGTTAGTTGTTATCTTCTCGGTCAAAATAGCAGCTGGTTGTTTCACTCATAAAAGGAGAAGAGGAAGACAGTGTTTTCACTGAACTATCAGGATCTGACAGAGAGATTTTCATCACACATGGAACATTTGTTTTGTACAAATCGGAAACCACTATAAACCTCGGTTTAATCCTGTGCCTGCTGAATATAGCTCTATAACAGTCACACAAATTGTTTAAATGCCAAAGATTACCTTCAAAGTTGTGTTTACCCTCTTGACAGTTATGATGACTAGATGCTATGGCATCACTACTCAATTTAAATATGATTTATGTATTTATTCAAATAATGTTTCATCTAATTTTTCAAACCAATATGATACAATTAAAAATGATTTGAGGTAAGTAAACATGTCTCATAATTGTGGACAAATGAGCTCCCTCTACAAGATGACTGCATAGTACAAACATGGTTTACCTTTCAGCGTATTAATCTGTCCCACCTACAAGGTTACACTGCATACAGTAAACCGCAGGACTAAACATGAACAAGCCCCGGCAAGTGATGCACAAGTGCCGCTTCACTCCCAGTTGCTTTGGAGATCACCGATCAGTCACAGCATACACACACACACACACACACACACACACACACACACACACACACTTCACATTTACATTTACAGCATTTAGCAGATGCTTACACACAAAGCACATTTGTCAATAGCAACATTTGTCATCGTAAGAAAAACATCGTAAGCAAAACAACATCCTGTTAGATTAATGGCATCAATATGTCACCAGGACTTACTTAGTTACACATTTCACAACGCACAGTACATTAGATATCAACATACCATTCAGTTGCTAACTGCTTATAAACAAGCAAAGAGTTGATCCTAACATAGAGCGGGAAAGAAGAATTAATACTCCTTTAACTCCAGAACCTACACCTTGGCCTTAAATAGGCACATAATATAGAGAAATATCACTATAATGCGATAATATAAGGTGCACTTAGTGAAGTGGGAAAAGCTGCATCAGCCATAACCGTAAATCCAGGGAGAGCAGATCATTCACACTGCAGTGGTTGCTTCTACTGTGGTCTCTGGGAGTGTAACCAATACAAAATGTTATGGCACACTTCAAACAGGCATTGCAGCACAGCACGGATCCTCCTTCACAGCTATAACTTAGAGTGCTTCTGGGGGAAGGAAATCCCCTGGCCAGGAAGGCACATCACTCCACTTCAAGAAGAAAGAGCGGGCCTGTTTAACACAGCAACCCCTTAGACTCCACCTTAAAATAACAAGTCCAAAAGAGTGTCATAATGGACAACATTATATAGCACAGCGTTGCAGAGTTCACCTTAATCTATGTACAAACTTCCCCAGCATGGGATTCTCAGATTTCTTGGCCAGAGTGTAACGGCCCACGTTCAAACCCAACTGATTAAACTTCCCCACCTTACTAATCCTGGGCTAAGATCACAGCCTGGGGCTGTGCTGTCTCTCATTCATGTTTTACTGTGACAAATTGAAATGGCAAATAAACAAGTGTGGGACGACAATCTCAAGGTTTAATATCCCCTAGGTAAATGTGTGTCTGCCAAGATCGTTGTTTTGTTAGTACCAAAATATCAACTTGTGCCAGCTTGGTATTTTCAGAACAGAACAGCATGGCCTTAAATACCGGGCAATTAGACAACTCCAACTCCAACTTAATATGGCCAGGCCTCCAAGTAACGTAATGTTACTAGATGCATATGTATTATCTGAACAACATAAAAAACTGTACCAAGTAACGTCAAATTCAGTCATTTATCTGTCCAGTTACAAACCCAATAGCAGGCTGCTTAGGACTGCTGAATTCTCCTGGGTTATTAAGTTGCAGAGATAGAAAAGTTAATCAGTAAAGCTCAAAGTAGGCCTTTATTTTGTTGGGGCCTATTTCTTTCTGTAAAGTCAGCAAGAAACTGCTGAACAAGGCTTTTGGTGTCACAGTGTGCCTGTAGCAGTCCCACCTAGCAGTACTGTATATGCACTGTATAGATTAGAAATAATAAAAATAATTATCTGTATTTTTCTTTATTTTCATTATACTTAAATATTATACTTAAATATTTCACACAGCATTTCACTCGTTACATTTGAAACAATGTTCTATAGATAATAATAAATAAATAAAATATTCTGTTTTCAAATAATATTCTATGAGCCCTTGTTGTAAAATCCCTTAAAATGTAAAAAAAAAAGAAAAAAGAATGGCCTCAATGGCTCAGTGAGGAATACATTCAGCAAATAATACAAAAGTCAATTAGGTGTACATTCCCTCTTTAACTAGTGTGAAAAATCTCAAAGTGTGCTCAGAAATACATGCATCACTAGTTGTTGGAAAGAGGGATTTAAGATGATGCCTTGTCTTGGAGTCCTGCCTACTAATAAGGCATGCATACCTTTCCACATCCTAGCAACTAATCATCATTCAGATCTGGCCAAGAAAAGAAGAAGAAAAGGCTGAACTCGCAGGAAATATCATATTTAAGCATTCTAGAATTACCCTCGTTCTTCCCGATTCCTAATGCCATGCCCAAGTGGATGTCAGTATTTTCTGCTTCAGTACACAGAAATAATACTTCAAAGCCCTTAGTGTCTAAAAATGGTATGAGGTTCCCTCGTTCAAATGTTCTGAGTGGCTGAACATTCTGCTTGAAAACAATATTGTTTACTGGGCTTGCTCTAATAGAACGGTCCAGCTCATATCGTCGCTGTGTTTGGTTTCCTGCTCCAGGTGCGTTTTTATTGAATCCATACTTATCAGTGAGGTGATCGGAAACCTGACGCCAGCCGAGGAGGTCATCCTTTCCTCTTATTAACGTGGAAATACATTTCTCATAAACTACTGTAGTTTGACAGTGAAGGGTTTGATTGGGGAAAGAAGAAAAAGGTGTCTTCATATTTCCAAAATTGGATTCAAGGGTAAGATTAGAACCAAATATCACACCAAAGGTCCCAGGCACATGAGTAGGCTGCAGTGTTGGCTGATATAATGACCTCAAGGATTAAATCATGTATTTTTACAGATAAGATTCAAAAATTTAGCATGTGTTTAAAATTATTATTTTTAAATATGTTGTACCCTGGCCTATATGACTATATGAAATGTTGATTAACCCTCAACATTTTAGCATGCCAGCATGGGGAATTAAGTTTGGCAAAAATGATAAATCGTTTAGACGTGATCATTTTCATTCACCACTGACTTACATTATTTCTCAAAAACATATTTATAACGTGTTTACCGTGCTGTTTGCGTGTGATTAGAAATTGAAATATACCTCAAATTAATTTCTACTAAAACAATACAACAATAAACTATACTACCTATACATACCACTATAAGTACAGACAGCAGTTTTGAAGATTTGTGACTTTACGGTTCGGCCCCTACCGTGAACAAGGGCTCAATTTATGGCGAAGCCTGATGACATAATATTGAGGTACTGTAAGGAAGCACCAGAGTTGAAGGGTTTAACAAACATTCAATCCCACTTTAAAAGGTAATATATTGTTCAGAGAACAATAAGATAAGTACATCTATTTTCTGACTTGTTATTGGCGTAGATATTGTTAGATATGTTGGGCTATATGTAGGTTAAAGAAGTTACCTCAATAAGACTGGCGCCCAAACTCAGATCGTTTACACCTAGCTGCTAGGGCAGATCAAAGTGGATCTCTGTGCACATTAGGAAAATACAGGGACTCATTTTGAGTGCTCAAAGTGCCACACAGATGCTTAGCCATACATTCCCCCTGTCAGAGAGAAACAAAGACAGTTTTCTGGGAGGAGAAAGGCCTGCAATTTCTCCAACATGCCTCACCTGTGGTGACCAATCACAATGGCGGATACAATCCCAAGCCCTGAAGGAAGATCTGTGAGGGTTTATGTTGTCATTGGTGGATGTTTTACAATCTGGTGTTATACATCTCACCGCTAATGTTTATTTTCACTGGGACCACCTCATTCCTTTGGCCTGACCTATAAAGATGCCATGTGCAATCATAACAACATAGACGAGAACATGTTCAACTGTCGGCTGGGAAGGAGACTTAACTCATTCATTTAGCTTCTATTGTGTCAACAACCAAGGTGTCATTCCATGACCTAGACTCTTCTCTTCATTTTTCAGCTGCAAATACATATGCGAAAAGCACATGCTGTGTGAAAAGGTGTTGCTTTATTTCGCCATTTATGACGAATGCTTCCTGGTCATAGTAACATCTAAGAGGGCTGGTAAACGGAGAAGGCAAATGGATGGTGGAGATTGACTGCATCCGTTGGTTCAGTAGTCAAAAGAGCGGCCAACAGGAAACTGTTGCGCCTGGCTCCTGAAGAAAGTGAGTGGCGGGCCTGCTCAGAAGCCCATATTGTATTCCATGATCCGCCATGGTTAGTTCACCTGCACTCAATGTCAGGCTTATTAGCCCAAACAAAAGATTCCTTTATTAAAGGCCAGTGGAGATATGACAGACACAACATTGGCATCTATACAGGTAAATAATGTGCTTTCTTATGGGAATAGTTCCACTGCCGAGCTCAGCCTGCCAGGAGGTCCACCGCTAGGTTTGAAGGATAATGTAAGATTAGCCTCTTTTTTTTTTTTAAAGAAATGCCGTTTAAAGGGTAAAGTTGGAGAGCTGTAAATCCCAGGGCCACTTGGGTGTAATGACAGCTGGGGATATATCATGGCAGGCCTAGCAGAGGAACTCCGGGCCTCCTGAAATCCTTCTTGATCTGACAGAGCATCAGATCAATATAAAAACATCACTGATAGCCTGGAGCGCTGAGCTGTCTAGAGACCGTGTAATAGATGTGGATATGATGGATAACAGAACAGCCATTCTCAAAATGGGCCCTCCTTAAATCCTTTTTCATGCATTTTAAGCCAACATTTTTGCCACTGAAGGACTGAATCTTTCTGAAGTATTCAGTCATAAATGGTGTTTTCATTTGCCACCGCCATGTTTCTGGTCTTGCACGGGCCTCGCTCTGCTGTGATGCTGTGGGGCTGTCGAGGGAAAGAGAAGAAAAAAGCTGATGACAAGGCACTTTCATGTTACTTATCATGACGCACTATCAAAGCCATCTAGATGGGCCCGACAAAGTACCACCATCTCCCACAGCTCGGAGCACAGCGTTGTGAGATGAGAATGATCTCCTCAGGGGAGATCAGAGCCTGGTGGTCCACCCCTGCAGACCACAGTGAAAACACTGGATCCTGAATGACACGAGATGAGCTGAACCTTAATCTGGGCTATCTGTGCTTTAAGACGAACTTACAAATGCAGGACAAAAAAAGAGAGAGAAAGAACTACTGATAGCTAAATGTGGTCTCACGCAAAACCTCAGACAGAAATGGTTTTATGGTATTGGAAAACAGTGGAAAACTAAATGGAAAATAAACATTTGGGCAATCGTATGATTTTCTATACATACCATCATATATTGGTTAACTTATGTGAAAAAGTAGTTCATCATATCCTAATACAAACATAACAGTATGTGGTCCATAACGCCAACCCATTCCCCTTTGCTGTCAGTGTATCTGTGACAGTAGCAACATAATTGTAGGCTACATCACATAACCACCATGCTGGCTTGCTTTGCTCTTCAAGGCCCTTCAGAGTGTGCCAGCCCCTCAGTAGATGTATATCGGCTCATGTAGAGACAATGGGGGACAGATGAAGGAGCGAGGGCTCAGAAGTGCATGCCTCACTTCTTCTACTGCCATCTTTCTAGTGAGAGCCGACAGGAGACTTGAAGAATGAAAAACAATCGGAAAATCTGCCCAAATATTCTATATTCATATGTTATATTCTGGGCATTAATTCTGGTCTGTTGTTAATAACCCCACGGGTTCCCATAAAGCAAGAGCACAGTCGCTGGCCCATGTGAAGGTTATTATGACATTTGACACGTGGCTGGTGTTGTAACATTACTATGTGCTGATTAATATTAATTAAACATAAAGTCAATATCAAAAATATAATCAACATATAGCACAGCTGTAATGTAATCCACAGTATAAAACCACTAAATCCATTGCCTTATTCCTTAGATAAGCAATGGATTAAACAACACAGTAAAAGTGTGCGTGGGAGGGGGGGGGGGGTGGAAGTCAAATGAAGCGCCACACGCACCCGCTAGCGGGAGGAGAGACTGATGGAGAGAGTTG